>VDFB02271358.1:1148983994-1149035095 GCA_007258455.2 Sequoia sempervirens
ATGAAGCCAAACACAAAAAGACAATAACATAGATATACCCAGGAAACCCCAATGCGGGGAAAAACCTGCAAATGTTGGATCTTCTATTCAGCCTAACAGCAAACTTTTCTTTCAAAAAAAACAATATGAGTTTGCTACAGCAATCTTGTATTTAATAGAGCCTAGCTGCTTTACTTAGCGTGCAAGGAAAGAATCTTTCCTTGCTTTCTTTGGCTTTATTTACACATAAAATCACTCTAGGATTTATCTTATCCTCACAAACTCGGAAACATTCTATTAAAGAATAAAAATCCTGCTGTTGCTAAAAATCCAACTCGAATTGATTTAAAGCAAATCTTATCTTGAGTTGCTTTAAAGAAAATCCATATCCCACTTTTCTAGCTACAAAAATCAACACTCCCTCTTAGCGAGGAAAGTGTTCTGCACTACACCCAACTTGTCCCTAAAGAATTCAAACTTGCTCTTCATCAAGGCCTTCGTCAGGATATCTGCTATTTGTTCGTCCGTAGGAATGTAATTGAGCTTCACTATCCCCTTCTCCACACAATCTCTGATGAAGTGGTACTTGATCTCAATGTGCTTTGACTTGTCATGAAACACTGGATTCTCAGAGAGTTTGATGCAACTCTGATTATCACAGAAATGACTCAGAGGATCCAACTCCCCGGACATTAAAGAGCCCACTTAGAAGTTTTCTTTGCCGATAGCCTTACACATGTAGCTGCCATCAAGGCCATATACTGCCCTTCAGAACTCCAGCAGAACCGACTTCGCTTCCTCATTGCATTCAAGAGATCAAGCCTCGATCCTAAACAAACCGCGACTCGGCGTTTTTCGATCACCAGACCGCCTCACCAATCAGACTGGGTGAAACCCCTCGAGCTTCACTTCATCCTGTTGAACATACTTCAACCCATAATCAACTATACCTTGGAGATATCTCAAAACATGCTTCGCAGCTATCTAGTGCACATGTTTAGGTTCCACCATAAATTGACTAAGTGAGTTCACTGCAAAACAAATGTCTGGCCTGGTGTTGACCAGATACATAAGAGAGCCTATCAACTGTCTGTATAAAGTCGGGTCCACTGCCTCTGATCTGGAAGCATCAATCTTCTTCCAATTGGTCACAAGTGGCATTGACATAGGCTTACAATTTTCCATCCTGAATCACTTCAAGATATCAATTAAGTACTTCCCTTGTCCAAGGAAGATCTCTCCCTCTTCCTGCCACAACTCCAATCCCAGAAAGTAGTGCATCAACCCCAAGTCCTTCATCTCAAACTCTCCTGCAAGATCCCGCTTGCAGTGTGCTATGAGCTCCTATGACCCTGTGAGAAATAAGTCATCAACATATAACAACAATATGAGAAGTTCACCCTTCACCTGAACATAGTACAGGTTTGAATCTGCCTCACTTTTGATGAAGCCCACACTCTGCAAGTAACTATCAATACGTGAATACCATGCCCTGGGAGCCTGCTTGAGTCCATACGCTGCTCTTTTTTCACTGCGATACATGAGAATCCCTCTCATGTGCTTCCTAAACCCTTCAAGTTGCTCTATGTAAATCTCTTTCTCAATCACTCCACTGAGGAAGGCCATCTTTTATTCCATCTAATCCTCCAACCCATTTGTGCTACTATAGAAATGATAGCTCTTATGGATGAGTACTTGGCTACTGGAGCAAAAGTCTCATCATAGTCAACTCCTTCCTTCTGAGAAAACCCCCTAGCCACAAACTGGGCTTTGAACTTCTCCACACTACCATCCGCAGCATGCTTAATCTTATACAGCCATCTCGAGCCCACCACAGACTTATCTTTTGGTCTTGGTACTACCTCCCACACACTGTTCTTCATGATGGAAGAATACTCTTCCACCATGGCATCTTTCCACACTTGGTGCTTGGATGCCTCCTGAAAGCTGGAAGGCTCTACTTCAATTAATTCACTCATAAGAGCAACATAATCTGAATAACGTCTGGGAGCCCTTCTTTGTCTGACTGAATCTTGAGGATCACCTACGTATTCTTGAGCTTCTCTCAATGTCTGCTCAGCTGCCCTATTTCTCCTCTTCTCACTCATAGGAATCTGAGGCTGAGGAATTATTTGTTCCTCTATCTGATCATCCTGCTTGTTCTGCTCTCCAGCTTGTGTGACTGAAGTTTGAGGAATTTGTGCTACCTCAACTATGGATGTTTGTTCCTCCTCATTCATCAAGTTACTTGACTTCTGAAGAGCCCTCTCTTCCTTAAACTTCACATCTCTACAAACCACTGTTTTTCTAAGAGCAGGAATATAAACCCGATAAGCCTTAGAAGTTTCACTGTACCCAACAAGGATACCCTTCTCTGCAGTAGGTTACAACTTGGTTCTCTTCTCAACAGGAATGTGACAATACACAAGGCATCCAAAGATGCGAATGTGCCCCAAATCTGGTTTCTTACCAGTGAATGCCTCTTCTGGAGTCAATTTTCCCAACACTTTGTGAGGGCTCCTATTCTGCAAATACACAGCTGTGTTGCAAGCTTCTTCCCATAAAAACCAAGGCAGATCCTGATCATGAAGCATGGCCTTGGCTGCTCCAATGATAGCTCTATTCTTCCATTCAGCAACCCCATTTTGTTGAGGGTTGTATGGAACTGTCAACTCTTTCTTGATACCTTCCTGAGCACAAAAATATTTAAAGGCATTTGAGGTATACTCGCCTCCATTATCAGACCTCAGTATCTTGATCTTCTTCCTAGTTTGGTTCTCCACGAGAGCCTTAAACTCTTTGAACCTATTGAAGACCTCATCTTTATTCTTCATGAAATATATCCATGTCTTCCTGGAGAAATCATCAATGAAGGTAACATAATACTCATATCCATTCAAGGATGTTGTTGACATAGGTCCACACACATCTGAGTGTACAAGATCCAAAATCCCTTTGGATCTAGTGTCGCTGCTTGAAAAACTGGTCTTGGCATATTTCCCAAGAGCACAACCCTTGCACACCTCATGCTTTTCTGTCTTCATCTTAGGCAGCCCTGTCACTATTTCCTTAAGAATATTAAGTGCTCCATAGTGAAGGTGAGCCATCCTCCTGTGCCACAATTCTCCTATCCCTTTACAGCTACTAACCAACGCATGTGCTGGCTCAAATCAGAATCAAACAAGCCGCCATGCCCGACAATCTCAATCACTTCGGCAACCTTGGAATCTTTGGATGAATATATATCTTTCCTCCTCAAAACCCTTTGTCAAGGCAGAAACCGAGATTTAAAATTCTTTTGTCGCTGTGACATACAACACATCCTCTCCACTAACAAAGGTTTGCCGTGACTTCTCCAACTCTACGCTGCCAATACCATTGCATGGTACTTGGCATTGTCTCCGAGCTCAATATAGAAATCCAGCTTCTTCTCCTCCAACTTGGTGAAACATTCTTTGACTCTCGTCATGTGGCGAGAAGCCCCACTATCAATATACCATACCCTATTGGCAATTGAACTTGAGAGACAAGCAATGAGCGAAAACTCATTTTCAAATCGTGATGCAAACTCGTCCACCTCTGCTGTAGCAGCAAATTGCTTCTTCTGCTTGTCCTTATTTTTCTTATTCGGACATTGACTAGCATAGTGACCCATCTGATGGCAGCAAAAACATTTAATCTTGCTCAGATCTTTCTTCTTCCCACTCTTGGAAGAAGAACCTTCTGATTGCTCTTTATTGGACTTCTTCTTACCCTTGCTTGCAAGAGCAAGATTTTCTTCATCTTGAACCTTCTTTGTCTGATCTCCTCGATGCGCACCTTCACGGATCTCCTCCTGAACAAAATCATCCCAAAGTCTTGCCCAATCAGGTAGCCGATCTTTGCTGACAACACACTTGACAAACACTTCCCAGTGCTTTGAAAAACCATTCAAGGCTATATGCACCAACTCATCTTCTTTAATCGTCTCTCCAACAGCAGCAAGCTCATCCCTGACCTGTGTCAGCTTGGACAAGTAAGAGGTCACACTCTCGCCTTTGGACATCTTGGTATTATGCAATTTTTCCTTCAGCATCATCTTATGACTCTGATAGTCGCTCTAATAAAGTTTTGTGAGCGCATCCCAAATCTCTTTGGCAGTGTCTTTCCCCGATAAATGAGGAATTAAATGATCTCTTACTCCATCCAGGATAATCCTCTAAGCCTTGGCCTCTTTGACTTCATGCGAATCTAAGGCAATAGGATCATTTGTTGGTGGAGTCACTTTTGTGCTAGCATAGATCCCTAGCCTATTCTCCTTGAGAACAGATGTAATTCGAACCTTCCATTGCAAGAAGTTAGACGACTGAAATTGCCCTTGTATCAACACTAGCTGCCATAGCCATGTTGTTTGTGGAGATGAAAAAAATCATGAATTTTTTTCTTGAAATCTGCGTCACAAATATTGGCTTCGTATTCAGAGTTTAGAGCTCTGATACCATGTTAATTTCTATAACTCAAAGAACATTAATTGCATTGCAATAAATTCATTTAAAGAAATCTCGATGAGTAATAATTAATATAAATCGGGTTAATTAACAACTAATAATAAATGGAAGCAAAATAACATGAAGCCAAAACACAAAAAAGACAATAACATAGATATACTCCAGAAACCCCTAACAAGGGAAAACCTCAGAAATGTTGGATCTCTTCTATTCAGCCTAACAGCAAACTTTTCTTTCGAAAATACGATATAAGTTTGCTACAACAATCTTGTATTTATAGAGCCTAGCTACTTTACTTAGCGTGCAAGGAAAGAATCTTTCCTTGCTTTCTTTGGCTTTATTTACACATAAAAATCACTCTAGGATTTATCTTATCCTCACAAACTCAGAAACATTCTATTTAAAGAATAAAAAACCTGTTGTTGCTAAAAATCCAACTCGAATTGATTTAAAACAAATCTTATCTTGAGTTGCTTTAAAGCAAATCCATATCCCACTTTTCTAGCTACAAAAATCAACAATAAATAGGTAGAAATAAAAATCAAGGGTGTTAGATTTAAATTTTCATGATTAAAGATTATAAAGGTTAAGCATAATAAGTGAATTCTGTGAATTGTGTCTAATAATTGTATGTAACTTGATCTTTTAATTTTGTGATCTTATTTTCAACCAAATCTAGTAAATCTTGAGAACATAAAAGAGTCTTTATCTTCATATCCCAATAATCATAGTTTTCCCTCTTAAACTAAGATATTTGAGGTTGAGTGAATTTACAGTTGTTGCAAGTCATTATATATATCTCAATTTCAGGAAAGACCTCTTTAAATTAGATTTTTTTTAAATTTGTAAAATACAAATCCAAAAATGAAATATTTTTGTAGAATACAATATCAATAGAATTAACTTGTTGTACAAACATAAAAGTTGCACACACTAAAATATAATTTATTTGTTTGACAACATACAACATACATTGGTACTCTCTATTTCTTGCATTCTCTTTATATGATATGAAAATATATAACAATTAACAAAATATTTCAATTCTTTTAAAATAACATTTATTACATGTCATACATAAATACAAAACTATTAGTATATAATTTTGTATTATATATAGAGAGATCAGAAAAAAAAGGCCCCGAGGGAGCACCGAAGAGTATGGCTCAAGGGAGGCCAGGCCTCACATCAAGAGCAAACAGAGAACATCAATACAAAAAATATATATACAACCTACGCACAGTGCAGATATAAGATGTTACAAAACATAGCATAGACTAGGAAACGGTGTCATCGATGGTATCAACCCAAGCCACCCAGCCCAAGGCGCCTTCCATCCAAACGATGTGTTTGGTTTCCTGAATCTGAGCCAACATGAGGACCTGCTCCTTATTGACTTTCCTGTTGTTCTTCACTTCTTGGATCAGGATCTTGCACGTTTTCTCAAAAAGCTGCAGATCGTCCATAGTTTGCCTCCAGGCATAACCTCCTTGCATCTCGTAAATGAAGAACGTGGCGGAGCCATTCTTGAGGAACCTCTTGAGCTTCTCTTTTTCAATCAACATGGTGGTGCAGACCTGCAAAAATTTTTTTAGGTAGATGAGTTTTCGAAAAGACTCAGTAAGAATTCTGGGATTATTCTGAAACCTCTCTTCATTTCTACACTTCCAGATTTGCCACAAAATCACAGAGGAGAGGATTTTCCAAAATAAATTAGTATCTTTTTTCAAACCAACAATATATCCGGTAATAATCTCAAAGCTGTTAATAAAAGAAGGATACAAAATGCCAAATAAATGCCAAATCTCTTTAGCAAACATGCAGTCCAAAAGAATGTGTCTACCAGTTTCAGGTAACCTGCACATGGGACAAATATCAGTACCAAGGGGATCTTTTCTGATAGGGAGTCTATCAAGAATGACCAGCCAGTTAAAACATTTAATCTTGGGTTCAATAGGCCCTTTCCACAGAATGTCAAATATGTTCTTCCACGCACGGGTATCAAGAGACAAGTACCAGACTTTGTTAATGTGGTCTATAACGGCCTCAGAGTGCCCAATAGTGTTGTAGATGTTTTTGGCTTTGATTTTGTTAAGAATGGTCCCATCAGGCCATTTGATGCTTAAAAACCTGTGGGAGTCAACATGACAGGAGGTCGGGAGATTACTGGTGGCCTTGCGGATCAGATTGTAAGTCTTCTTCTGGGAAGCGGGCAGGTCAAACTTGCTGCTGAGAACCTCCCACTCAATTAATCTGTCATGCTCAAATAAGTCAGCCAACTGGGTGATGCCTTTGCTATTCCAATGCCTAGCAGAGCAGCCCTGAGAGAGGGCGAGGGGCTTGCCAGAGTAGCTCAGGTTCCACCAAATGGACCTTTCACCGTAAAGATGGTCATCATCATGGAAGGATCTGTTAGATATAAAATGTTTCACATAATTCCAAGCTTTCCAGATGGATCTAAAGACAGCAGATCCTTGCACAATCACGGGAAAATCACCAAGGACAAGATCATTGAAGGGAAGATTCTTCCAAGACTTGGCTTTCTTGGGGATGCCCCTCTCTATGTTGTTTCTAACCAAGACCTTCCAGGGATCATCACCATCAAGGGAGTGAAAGATCCACTTAGCGGCCAGCGCAATACCCTGAAGCTTAAGATCTTTCAGACCAAGCCCCCCAAGGAGTTTGTTGGCGTGGCACCAATCCCACTTAACCGCATGCATTTTATTTTTGCCTTTGCCATCAGACCAGAGAAACCTCCTAATTTCTTTCTGGATCTCATAGATTTGATAGTTACTGAACATCCAAGCTGAGGAGAAATAAATATTATAAGATGACAGAATTTTCTGACAAACCTACACTCTGCCGGCCAGCGACAGGGCCCTGTTATGCCATTTATGGAGCTTCTTGCCAATCTTGTCTTTGACCTAGAACCACATGTCTTTAAGAGAAGGGTCGATGGAGAAGGGAATACTAAGATATCTCACAATCTTGTTAGGGCCACCCCATTGAAAGTTGTATTTTTTGAACCAGTTGGGCAGCTGCTCAACCCATCCAAGGCACACAGACTTAAGGTGGGAAAGGCGAGCACCCGAGATTTTGCAGAAAATGTTGAGCTTGTGGTAGAGGGTATCGAAGTTATCAGCCGTAGCTTCAAGAAAGATCGTGGTGTCGTCAGCGAACTGGCAGTTGATGAGCTCACTGTCATCAGGGAGAGAAATGCCTTTGACAGCCGGGGAGACAGAATTGTCTCTAAGGATGTAGAAGAGGGCTTCAGACGCGATCACAAACAGGGCAGGGGCCAAGGGGCACCCCTGTCTGATGGATCTCTCAAGAGGAAAAGACTCAGTAAGGAAGCCATTCACATCGACTTGCGCGAAGGCGTCTTTGAAGAGGATTTTCACATAACTGCAGAAAGTACTGGGGAAACCAAAAGCTTCGAGCATCATGGTAATGAACTTCCATTCCACTCTGTCGTACGCTTTCTCAAAGTCCAGAAGGAACATGACAGACTCTTGTTTAGAAACATGGGCCCAATTCATGGCTTCCCAACCGGTAATCAAATTTTCCAAGATATATCTTCCTTTTATAAAACCCGTTTGGGTAGGGCACACAAACTTGGGCAGAATATTCTTGATCCTGAGGGCCAGAATTTTGGCAAAAATTTTATAGGAAACATTGAGGAGAGTAATAGGTCTCCAGTTCTTGATAAGAGCTTTGTCCCCATCCTTGGGGAGCAGCTTGATAATTCCCCTGTTAATGGAGGAACCCAAAGAACCAGTAGCTATGGCCTCAGAGTAAATATCCAGCAGGTCATTACAAATCCAATCTATATTGGCCTTGTAAAACTCAACAGGAAGCCCGTCCGGGCCAGGGGCCTTGTCATTATTAAGCTCCTTAATGACATTTCCAATTTCATCAATAGAGATCTCTTTGGACAGAAGATTAGCTTCTATCGAGGAGATCTTATTGGGAATGAGGGAACGGATTTGGTCTCTCAAGAGGACCGCCTCCTCCGAATCCTCAGAGGTGAAAAGGTTGCAATAAAATTTGGCAAAGGCCTTTTGGATGTTATCCGGATCGTTGATTTCAATATTATCAACAACAAGTCTTTCAATGTTCTCATTAGAATGCTTTTGTTTGATGTGATTGAAGAAGAATTTGGAACCTCTGTCCCCACACAAAAGCCAGTGCGCACGGGATCTGACCATGGCACCCTTGACCTTGACCTGTTGATGTTGCCTAAGGGCATCTTTAGCCTTCACAACATGGGAGATAAGCTCACAGTCAGCAGGGTTGGCCTGGATATTCATTTCGGCAGTTTGCAGCTCATAGGAGAGCTTCTTTTCCACATACCTAAAGTCTTTAGACCTTTTTTGCCCTATGGTCCGCAGGAGATTCTGCCAGGAAAGCAGATTCAGGTTCCATCTGTCAAGGTGAGACAAGTCAGGGAAACTTTTCCTATTAAGGATGCTAATGATACGAATGGCGCAAAGGGTATCTTTATCACTGAGCAGATTAGTATTAAGGAAGAATTTGGGGTGGGGTCTTTCGCAAGGATAAGGGGAGCTATTGATCCTGAAACAAGCTGAGATAGGATGGTGATCGGAGAGAGAGGTGGGGGTAACCAGGATCGTACGCCCAAGATTATCAGGGAGGAAAGAGAAAAAATTCTTGCTAGCATAGAAGCGGTCCAACCTGGAATAAATCCTAAAAGGGGGCTGCTGGAAATTACACCAAGTGTGCCAAAGTCCGGGGTGAGAGTCCTTAGCACTGGATAAAGGATCAAATAACTGTTTGGAGTTTAACATCTTACACCATTGCATTTTTTCAGCCTCTTTCCAGACAAACGACCGGCCACCAAGTTTGTCATCCTGAGACTCAATCATATTGAAGTCCCCCCCAACCAACCAAGGAATGTTAGGGAGAGCGGCTAACCAATCCCAGAGACAGGCTCTCTCCTTGCAATCATTCGGGGCATAAATAGAACAAATGCCAAAAATACGATTATTGATATTGAGAGTAACCCAAACCGCCCTGTTGCAGGGGGAGGAACCATTGCCAGTGATAAATTTGGCCCACTTGTTGTTAATCAGAAGGGAAACACCCCCCTACCTCTAGGGTGGTTGGTAAAAAATTTAATAGCATCTCTCCAAAGAAAATTGAGATTGACATCCAACATGTACCCTGTGGCCTTAATTTCCTGTAACATGAGGAAATCCAATGAATTACAGGAGTCAAGTAACCATTTAATGATCCACTTTCTATCAGGGGATTCAAGCCCCCGGATATTCCAAGAAATACAATTCATTGGGGAGTAATTAAGGAGGGAGCACTGAGTTTTGATGTGCTTGCCAAAGAAGCCACCGTAATGCCCTGGGATTCACCTGATTTTCTTTTTGAAGGGTTCTTGTTTTTGGAGCCTAATCGTCTCCCCCTTCGCTTGGTCATGGGAAGAACATCTCTCCCCTCAACGTCATACTCAGACTCCTCATGGGAAATGTACTCCAGATCAACAGAGTGCTTCTGGATGAGGGAGGACAAAGCCTCGAAAAAATTATTGGCCGGGATGATCTCAAGCAAACAATCATCACCAAGCTCACGAAACACTTTAGGAGGGAATCTTATGGAAGGGGGGGGGTCCTGGCATTAGAGAGAGAGCATTCCATCATATCCGAGCCTGAAGGTGTGGAGCTGGAGAGCGGTTCTTTAGGCTCGAGCACAACGGGGATGACGGTGACAGGGTAGGTCTGAGAGCAAAGGGGCCGAGAGCCTTCCGTTTCTGAATTAGACTGCTTATTAACCCTTCGGCGTCTCTTATTAGAATTTTTTGCAACCGTAGTGAAAGCGGCGTTAGGAGCTCTATCCACGGGAGGGGAGGGATCACCCTGGAGTTCAGATTGAGGGGCGGAAAAGGCAGTGGATGTGTTACAGGACGCAAACGGGGGGATGAGCATCGCAGACGGCACTGACGGAGGGGCATTCTCTACTAACTTTTCTGGGTTAGGGTTCCCAGCGGCTGGCAAACTGCGGGGGTGCGGGGTTTTGGAGGGCACAGGTTTCTTCTTTATTATAGGGCAATCCCTCCTTAGATGCCCTTCCCTTTTGCACAGAAAGCAAGTGTTTAGACCCCCTAGAATATCAACGGGGCACACATATTTGTCATCAGAAAGGCAGATATTGATTTCGGGGGAATTTCAAAGCCCGGGTTCAGAGAAATGAGAACTCTAGCATCCATGTGAGGAACTAGTCTCACAGTATCATCCATGCGGATGACCTTACCGAGCGGTTCAAGCAACTGCGGGAGAAACCGCCATAAGAAAGGCGGAATCTGTTTGATCACAATCCAACGCGGGGCCGAAAGCGTGAGAACTTCTTCATGGATGGCTTTCGGCGACCACGTGATGGCGCGGAATGAGGTATTTCCAATGGTCCAGTATTGTTTTTTGAGAATTTCCATTTGGGTTTCATGGGAGGTGAAAAAGATAACAAACAATCCTTTCTGAATCTGTCTACAGAACGATATATGGAATCCAAGCTTCAAATTCCAGAAATTATGAAACGAATCATCCATAAATTTCCTTGGCGGACATTTATCTAACTCAACAGCAGAGAAAAAAATTGCAGAATTTTTGAGTATATTTTTCTCCTTACAAATTTCAACAAGCATTTCGGGATTTGGAGAAATGGAGAGAGATGTGGGAACAACCCCACAATTCTTACCTTCTTCGGTGGTTTCATTAGGGTTAGCAATGGAAAACCTCGCACCTATGTCGATGGAGACCCCCGCCTTCGCCACCGCCTCAGAGAAAGTCTTGGGTCTCGACGGCAGAGGAGAAGAATCGGGAATGTTAGGGTTAACAGTGTCAGACGCCATAAATGTTAGGGGAGCCGCCGAAGGAGGGTTAGGGGGTACAGCCTCTGCCGAGCGGCAGAGAGAAGAGGATGACGATAAATTAAACATTAATGCTCATAAATTCTAAGCTACGCAGGAAAGACCACACAGGTAAGCCTCCTTTGCTGGACTGAGGATCACACTTCGCGTCAGCCAAATTAGATCATAAAGATCATTCAAAGAATTTTTCAGATTATATATCCATTAGTATATAATTAGAAAAAAATGAATGAATAAATAAAATTTTAAGCATTATTACTGCACACAAGAAATCTATAAAAAATACTAAAAAAATAATTAAAAATAAATGAATCAAGTTTATGAATCTCTCTAAAATAAAATTTAGTGAACCTTTCACTTTCTTATTAAAGAATTTAAAATGTTTTTCTATCATTATAAAATAAATTAAATATTTAATTTTAACCATGCATTTGTTAACCATTTATCTTTAGTATAAAGTAAAAATCATTTGACATTTTTATTTCTTTTAAAGTAAATATTTAATTACTGCGGGCAGCTGCAGTAATGCCATATTCGTAATGTAGGCAAAAGGAATAAATTGTTCGATTTGATTTGTTATTCTACATATTTTATAAAGAAAAAGTTAAAGATAAAAGAATAAGTAAAGAGCAAAATAAATAATGAATGCTTACTCATTGGGAAACAAACCGTTTATGATTGTGTTAAAGCTTTCACTATAATCCAACTATGCCATGTTCTTTTAAAAGTGTCCCACAACTTTTGACCCACTCTCGATAATATAACATTTAGATTAGGGAAAACAATTAAGAAAATTATAAGTTAAAGAACAAACAAGATATCAAATTAAATACTATAATTCTTATTATAGAATTGTGTTTTTAGATATCTATAAATAATATATACATATGTTATTAATTTTATATATTTAGGTTAGTTTTTTATTTAATTTTATTATTATTTTAAAAGAGTGTTTTTTATATAAATATAATGATGCATGGTATAATTTTATTTTAAATAAGGTTTTTTATTTTATATTATTCATCTATCTTATATATATTTTTTATGTTTTTATTCATATGATTATACGTTTTCATGTTTGTTTATTCATTATATTTATACAAGTATTCATGTAAATGTTATGAGCTAGATATAACCATTTTCATGTCTTAGGACTAGTTTGTGATTGTAGGCTCCCTACATTTAAATTAAAAAAAAGTCAAATTGATCAATTTGGCATGTTAACTAGATTACTATTTACTATTGAAAAAACACAAATCTATATGATGTGTTGCGATAGCTTTATACTTAATAACATTCAATATACTCATATTTTTCATGTCATCAAATCTTTATCAGTCATCTATTGTTCTAAGAGGCATCAATAATTCAATTGATGCATAAAAAATAATCTATTTATAGACTAACATTATAATACCACATGGATCACTAAGTATTATAAGTTTTATCACAATTATATTCTAATATTGCACAATTAGATCTCAAACGTAATTTTTCTACAATAATGATTGTAAAAGAAAATATTATGATTTCTAAATAGTAAAGTCTAAACATATTCCTCATAAGTAAAGACAATCCTCATAACTACAATTCCAAAATGTCTTAATCTAAATATAATCCTCATAACTAAACACACACAATTTTAACAAATAAAATTGTGAAAAGAAAAAGTTTTTCTTGGGAAATGATGTATTCTAAACATAATTCACATAATTCAACACAATTAAAAAAAAAAAAAGGTTATAAAAGAAAAGACTTTGATTCCCAAATAATCTTACAATTAAACACAAATAAATGAAATAATTTAAACATAAACTACATAATTAAACACAATTTTATTTTATTTTTAAGATTGTAAAAATATACTACAATTCTCAAATAACCTCACACAAATATTTTATTTTTAATTATAAAAAATTAAAAGAATTGAAAAAAAAAATGATTCCCAAATAATCTCATACATTATTCCCAAATAAAATCATAATTAAGAAAAGATATTTAAGAAAAAAAAATTATAATTCTCATAATTAAACAGTTTAAAAAAAAATCAATTAATGTAATCTAAACAAAATTATCATTACTAAACGTTGAGTAACCTTTTCCAAACTTTTAAAATGGAAAATAAAAAGATAAAAAAATACAATCCTTATAATTAAATACTAAACAAAAACCCTTTTTTTAAAAAAGACTATGATTCTCAAATAAACTAGGACAAAGAATACTATTCATTTCTGAAATGACGTAAAGGTCGAGTAAGCCGTGTAGTTATTGCTCTCTAATCTTACTTTATTCGTCTGCAACTTCCCAAGCACAAGAATTTATGAAGCAAATGATTGCTTCCCTTTTTCCCACAGTGAGAGGATATGCTTCTTCATTTAAGATTTTCCAATATATTGTATTATTTAATTTTAAAAGCTTTGATTAATTGAATTTATTTGTGTGGGCAAAATTCATTATGCATTTTATCGGATTCAGTCAAATTAAGTCTCACATTAGGCAAATTCATCACTTTAAACCATTCATTAAATAATCTCATTTATCAAATAAACATTATCATTCAACCTTCATCTTGCATCATCCATTTAATTAAATAAATCAGGACTTCATTTAAATCAAATTCTAAATCATATTCCATCATTTTCTGATTTAAATAAATCAATTATCAAAGTCCAAAATGTCAACTCACCTAATCAGCATTAAATCAGCATAATCTTCATCTAATCCTAATCTAATGCTAATCACATCCCACTTGCATTATCTAGACCTAGCCACTTGCACAATAAATCAATTTTATTGATTTATTAAAACCTCATTTTCTCTCAACATGACAAGTCAAACAGGGCATTTATTGCTCTTCTTTCTTGTCCCCCTCTCAAAATTTATTGCAAATTTGAATTCAAATTTTCCCCCTCTTGGGCACTCTTCCCAAATCTTGCACAACCATCAACTAATCACATGATGACAAGTGTCCTTCTTTCATTGGCTTAATCTTAGTCCCACATTGGTCCCTCTTCAACACTTGGCATTTTGAAAATCTTTAAATAGGTGCATCATCCTCAAGCAAATCCTCCACAATCTCTTGCAAGGTCACTCTCTTCATTTGAGATTTGATCTTGTCTACTTAGCATCTCCATATCAATAGCAATTTCATCATCTTAAGCTTATCAATCAAGGGTTGGGAAAGGGTCACTAGCACATGTGACACCAATCCAATATGAGATAGTTTGCATCATATTTTCTTATGCTTTTGCTTTAGATCCTTTGTCATTTGTTTGCATTTTGAACATGATGTATTATTTCATAAGGATGTTGAATATCTTGATTTGTTGTTGAAATACTAATGATTCTGCAGGTTTTATTGTTAGTTTTCTAATCACATTTTGCAGATTTTAGCATCCACGAATTTGTTTATTAATAATTTTGTTATTTAAATTTAATTTATATACAAGTTGTTAAGTTGTTTATGGTATATGTTTTTATTTTAAAAAATGACAACATTTATATATAATAATGGTATTAAGATAATACAAAAGAGAGTTACATATAACACAAGATTTTAGTGTTTAAAATATTTTAATATTCAATAAATGTTTAAATAGAATAAATTTTTGAGATAGGGAAGCACTTTACAATACTTCTTAAAGAATAAGGTCCTCCACAATATATCTCTAAGAGATCCCAAATACATAACATAATATTTACATTCATTACAATGATGTGATATATATAACCAACATTCAACTTCAATTAGATGTAATATTCATATATGTCATTTTCTCTCCATTCAACTTACATAGCTCTTGGCCGTAGATTTCTAATCAAATTAGATCACATACAATTTGATACAACATATTACACATCTATCATAATGAACCCACAATTGTAGAGAGATGATGCACTTTCAAGAGTAGAAAATCCCCTTAAGACCAATAAATGGATATATGAAAATGGAGACGATCTTCTATCATATGCTTAATTTAATTGAATTAAAAAATTAAGCTTGTATAAGAAGAAATAAGATTTATATTCAATATCATTAATCAATCCACATAGTTCTTGTGGCAAGCTACAATAGATGGTCATAAATGAAAATCAATTCCAAAAGAAGAATATGAGACAATTAGTAAGCACCAAATTATTGATGGATCAAATTGAAAAATAGTGCCCACACTTACTTCTTTATTCACATAGCTATCACTACAAGATGTAACCTCACATCCTTCAACATTTTTACACCACTCACTTTTACATGGTTTGCTTGAGTATCTTACATACAAAATGCACCTTCACGTTAATCATTTGAAATTGATAAATTGCACCTATTAACGTTTGAATGTGGTACCATTGATATATTCTTGTCTATTTTCTTTAATAATATGACGATTTTTAGACTTCAACTCATCTGGTATTAAACTTACAGCAAGATCCAAGGATTTAGAAAAATATCTACACATTGATACTATCTCCCTTAGAAACATTAGAATATGTAATTGTAAAACTTTAGTTAAATTTTGAAATTGACTTCCCACTTTTCTTTTGATGTTTGCTAGTTCTTGAACAAGGATGGCAAGGTTGACAGTACATGTATATTGCTCACTAAAGGCAACAAAAAAAACTTCTAAGAAAGAAAAACATAGCTTGAAAAACTACCAATCATTCATTGGCACTCCCACTCAAGGATTTAACAAACTGATTTATCCACACATCTTGTTAATTGAGACTTTTCACTAAAACCAAGAAAATTTGAGGCTTAAAAAACTAGTCAACAATTCTTTAATACAAGAATGTATAAAGATATGATTACGTTAGGTTAATTTTCAGAAAAAAATTGCATTTGCATTATAAGTAGTGTAGCACAAAAACCCAAATCAAGAATACAAACAATGTCTGTAGATGCTTTGTATAGAATTCCTACCTCCATTTGACAATAATTATTGAACAGTGCCTCTTATAATAATAATAATATTATTTTATAGTCCACGAATACCAGGCAATCTGTTTTTGGGTCTACAGACAGCTTACAGTATATATGGGACTCCTCATACTCCCAAATCTGAGGGAGGCACCTAACTCGTGCTCCACAATATGAGGTGTACATACCTTACCCCCTGCAGGATTTGAACTTGTGACCTCTCTTTCAAGAGTACAAGTTCTTTGATTTGAGCTTTCAAGTCCTCTTGAGTCTCTAAAAACATAAAAGGAAGGAGAAGCTAAGATGGGCAACCCCATTGATGAGCAGAGAAAATTTTGACCTACAGCCACAATTTTTTCAATATATATTACAGTTGAGGCTTTATATTCATAATAGAGAAAATAAGAAAGAATATATTCATAATAGAGAAAATAGGAAATATTTTAAAAAAAAAATTATATGCTCGACGCATTTTCTTAGATAAAATATATATTCACCTTAACCACATTTTCCTCTCAATTTTAAAAAATAAAAAAATCATTTAATCCACCCAAATAAATTGTTTTTCAGAAATAAAACTTATAATAATAGGAAACTGACAGTCTAAAAAACAATTAATTTCAAAAAATTAAAGAGACTCCTTAATTTTTCGTTTTGTAGAGTTTTGATTACAAAACAATAGGCCAAACGAATTGCCATAGTCAGGGACTAACAATAACAATACATTCTTTCACATATGTTCATTTGGTAGTGTTCCACACTTTTTTTTTCCCAATCAAAAAACCAGAATAGTTCATTTTACAGCTGGAAAGAAAACATTTTACTGTGTACAGAAGGGACCTTCATCCTCGGGTTAAGCCGTATTCCAAATTTTGCAGCTATAAATTCATGGATTATAGAAGAAATTGTAAAGTCTCACGAAAAGCCTTTGTGCTCCATTTGTTTAGAGGAAATATCCGCTTATCCCTGCCGTTGGGTATAGTTGCTGTTACATAATTTCTCTCACCTAATCCATCTCCAAGTTGAACTGTGGTGATGGCAGCAGCTGTAAGTGAATGGCCACCAGTTGCAGGTGAATGGCCTTCTGAGGTCGAAGAAATTCTACAAAAGGGAAAGCAAGCTGTTTCAGATGTTGGAATGAGCATGCGTGTGCCCGAAGCCCTGGTGAATACCAAGGCAGAGGCATACATTCCTCAAATGGTGTCGCTGGGTCCTTACCACCATTTATGGTCCAAGGATAAACCCTTGGAGCCTTCCCATCAACACCCGACCCATCTTTCACAGCTGGAACTTTACAAGCTCAAGAAAGCAACTGAGAAAGACCCTGACTTCATCAAGCGTTTGTTCACAAAAATATCCGACGCTCCTATGATATCTGAGTTTAAGCAAATTTACCACATAAAGATAGAGGACGAGCACATTCCAGAGTTTACTTGGATGATGATGGTAGATGCCTTGTTCCTTCACGACTTTCTCTCCACCTTCACCGGCCACACTATCATTCCTGCAAAGGAAAGCATAATGTGTGACATTGTAAAGCTGGAAAATCAGATCCCTCTTTCCTTTCTCATACAACTGGAAAAAGCATCTGATATAGAGTCTCGAATAGGTAATCTGTGTTGGACTTGCTTCCAAGTAAGTTACCATGATATCAAGATAGAGGAAGAAAAGCATCTGCTAGGCTATATGCACAAATGTATCTCCTCCATCCTTCAACTCCAACCTGAGATCGTGGAAGGAAAGCGGAGTTGTTGGCAGTGGGTTTGGAGTGGGATAGACACCGTGGTTGCGGAAGTGTTGGGTGTTTTTTTCCGTCTTCCAGCCGGAAGCGATCGTCAAGATTTTCTGGACAAATACAACGCAAAGGAGCTGCGCAAGGGCGGGATTAAATTTCGACCATCCAAGGAGTCGGGTAAGAACGGATTTTGTAAAGCCTCGGACACTCTTTATCTTCCTCCGATAAGAATTTCAGACCCCTATACTGAAGTCGTCCTGAGGAATTTGCTGGCGTTGGAGTTCAACGATGCCGGTCAGCAAAAAAACGTGTCGCAGTACGTGGAACTGATGGACTGCCTCATCGACACCCATGAAGATGTCGCCTTGCTCCGCAAATGCAAGGTCATTGATCGCCAGAGCATCATGATCACCGACGAGTACGTGGCAAGGACGTGGGACGGCATGTCTAAGCCCTTCTGTCTTGCAGGCTCTCTGGATAATGCTGACGCCTTGAAAGCTAAAATCAAAGAGGCGCTCATCAAGAATTACTATAAAAGTAAGATTAGGGGTTGCTGGGACGAATTCCGTATGGAGTATTTGTCAAGTCCATGGAAATTGGCGGCGTTAGTGGTAGGATTTTTTGTGACCCTCTTGACACTGGTGCAGACATACTGCTCTGTGAGGGAGTGTCAACCAGAACACACTACAACGGAAAGAGGCGGTCGCAAGGGTTTCAGCCGCTTTGGGTAGCTGCAAAAAGTGGAGAATGGAAGTGTGGTATGCTAGTTATAAAAGAATAGACAAGTTATGTGTGCTTATTGCTTAATACCTAGATTATGATATTTTGTTTGTAGCGCTTTCTGAAGTTGCCATTTAATTTAGTAGCCATGTTTTGTTATATTTTTTGGTCTTGTGTTGGCGGTGGAATTTGCTCATTGCTGTTTATCCATTGTTCTGCACTTACTACTGTATTTTCTCTACAATCTCAATTTAAAATGGAGATAAAGAAACTATTAAGAATTTTGAAGTATTTAAAATGGAATGAAACTAAGAATTTTGAGTATAATTTAGACATCAGAGAAGAGAATCCTGGTGCATTAACACCGATTGGTATGCAAGATTAAGTAACGGAGACTAAATATTGGACGAATCTGTTGTTGCGCTGTTCTTAACGTTGTTATTTGGTTTCTTGTGCCGTTTAAGCACGGACTGCATTATTCTTTTTGTAATTCAGCTTTATTTAATAAAGAGATTAAGCCAAAGGAACACCCCAACCATCAGTACGGTAGTCTTGGGTTATTGTGTAGTAATTCTTACGGAATAAGACAAAACATCCACGTCTGCTGGTGTTATTCCATATTTTGTATCGTTCCTTTATGCGGCTATTTTGATAGGAAAATCAAGTCATACTATCTTATTTAGAAGATTCGTCAATACATTACTCAATCTTTTTCTAACAAATGAAGTTTTTCATTTACAATTGTTTAAAACTTTTCAATGTCAAGCTTTCAACTAGCTTTGGTAGCATGAAATTTAATGGAAAAGATTCTTTTATTACATCAATTGCACTTTTGATCTTATTTATTAATTAATTAAAATAAAAGTGAAGGCATTCTTTATTTTCAATTAATCAATAAATCTGAGGCAAGGTAAAATCTGTCATCTGTATAGACAATTCCAAAATTCTGACATACAAAACCTTTGCAGTTAAAATTTATTTTTTTGAAATCTGAAGCAATTACAAACACTGAGCTAGGTTATTTTCAATTAATCAATAAATACGGTCAAAGGTAAAATCTGTCATCTGTATAGACAATTCCAAAATTTAGGGCATACAAAAGCGTTGCAGTTAAATTTATTTTTTCGAAATCTGACAATTACAAACACGGAGCTAATAAATCAATAAATACAGTCAAAGGTAAAATCTGTCATCTGTATAGACAATTCCAAAATTTAGGGGCATACAAAATGTAGTTCATATTTATATTATTTTAATGATTTTGCATCATTTTAGAATATTTTAACTTATTGGTAAAGTAGTTTATTAAATTAAGTTTAGGTTCCAAAAAAAACTTGGTAGTTAATTCGTTCACTTAGTAAAAATATAAAATGAATATTACATTATTTTACATTACATTGCTATTTTTTTTCAATTTGATATCTAATCTTTATAAAAATATAAATTCTAAAAAAGAAAAAGTAAAGTAAAAATTTATATACAATATTTTTAAAAATATATGTGTTTTAATACAATTTAAGATCCACTAACTTTAAAAAAAATAAAAATTGTATGAATTTTTTTTAATATATTTAAAAAAGAATATATATTTTTATTTAAATATTTGTATTTATAATTAAATAATCAATTTTGAGAGATATTATTGTTAATTATATAATTTAGTATATGAAAATTTATTATGAAATGAAGTAAATTAATATTGCTTATTTAAATATAAATTAGCTTTAAATTAAATAAATTGATTTTTTTTTTCATAAATTATTTATTTAGACATCTAAAATCTATTATTAACTACTTTTTAATATTATTTTATACTACTAATTAATTAAAGAAGTATGTATCTATATTACATATTATATTATATTATATTAAAATTTCATAATACATAAATTTAAATCTAACTTATATTTAAATAAGCAATACTAATTCACTTCATTTCATAATAAATTTTAATATACTAAATTATATAATTAACAATAATATCTCTCAAAATTTATTTCTTAATTATAAATACAAATAAATAAACTAATGTTTCAAATAGATGTATCAAGAATTTTGCATCCAAAGATAGAGGTACTAGCAAATTTCCTTAATCTCTTCCAATAACCTTGCTTGGTTCATCCTTAGTGCTTCATTTAAATTAGGTAGGAAAAATAATCTAATTTCTAGTCTTCATATATTCTATTTTTTTTTACTTTCTCATGTATTTATGATTTAAGGGAAAAATTCCTTCAATAGAGACCCAATCTATATAATGTTGCTCTTATATTTCCTCCTAAATTCCAAAATAGTCCACATATTAGTTCTTATTTTCCAATAATTTTCTTACAATTAAACTATAGCCTCTATACAATGATAAAATATTAGTAGTTTCTAATCACAAAAAAAAAGATCATTAATAATTAACAAATAATTAATAATAATCTAATTCTCCATTTAAGAATAATACATCTCCATTTTTTTAGTAAGAACAATACATATATAAGAATAATAATATCACTGCCATTTAACGATAGTCATATAAGTGTAATGTAATGATAAAATATTAGCATTTTCTATTTTAAAAGTGTTGTGATCAATTTTTTTTAGTTAACTAGCAAATGATATTATAGTTTTTGAATTTTTTAAATAATTTTATTGTTATTTCGATAATATTTATAGAAAATTATTTGAAATAATGAAGTTTTAGAAATATTTATAATATAAATTTCTAAAATTGATAAGAATAATAAAACAAATAGAAAATAATTTATCTTATTTTTTAATCATGGTTCTCTTTTAATTACTAATATTAAATCGTTTAGTGCTTAAACTATGTATCCTTTTATTAATAAAGATCTACGAAATTATGGTGTACATCAGTGAAGCCAAGCGAAACAAGTATGTAAATTTATATTTCATTTTTTCAGATCAAGTTGAACTATATTTTATATGTTTATGTAAAATTTAACGAAATTAAAAAAATCATATTTTTTGGGTTGCCATGCAGAATGTTATCTATTTCAACCAAAGAAAGTGAAGAATTCCAAGCATTTAGGAAATTGAATATATTCTTGCAGCAATTAACAATTTTGAGTTTTGTAGACGATAAATTGTATTGGTATGGACAGGGGGCTAAAATTCAAAAACATAACCTTCAAATTCAAATAGATGCATGGAAATTCTATCAAAATGTGTTTAAAGAAGACAAACAAATAGACTTAATCAATTTAATCCTACTTTACTGGCCTAAATCTTACCCATACATCGTTCTTTGTACATACAACTCCAAGATTTATAGTCAACCATATAGACATTGTGAATGACCACATCATTCAAACTGTCACAAAAACATTACCTACAAATAAGTTGATTCTAGATTACAGTGAACTATTCATTCAACATTATGGAATCAACAAACCAAAAATATTTCAAAGGACAAAGGCAAGGGCATTCCAAAAGACTTCAATGACTTTAAAAAAATCTGATGGTTAAGGTGATTATCTTTATTTTTTATCTTACAATTCAGTGCTTTTTAAAAATTCTAGACTTCTATATTTTTCTCACATTATGTTGGGTTCTTTTAGGTCCTTCCTGTGCACCTCAAGATTTGTATATATATATATATACACTATACATATTTGTGCAGTTCAGCTGTAAAGTTTGAATTACATGTTCCCTCTCCGCGTGCAACAATTTACAGGTGATTCATTTTTAAAAAACCAGGTTGTCTTGTCTTTTCTTAAGTATATATATTTGTGCAGTTCTCTTGACCTTGAAGCTATTTCCTTTTACTACAAATGCTTGATGTTCAGCTATAAAGTTTGAATGGTGGATGTTTCCTCAATTCATTATTGCACATGTTCCCTCTCCCCAGATCACTCATCACAGCATGCTGTGCAACAATTTATAACTGATTCATTTTTCCTTTTCTGTATATTATCTCCACTCAAACCCTACAAAACCAGGTTGTCTTGGCTGATGAGCATTCTTTTATGGTGTATTTGATTGAACAAATCATCTTTTTAAAATGAATCATTGAACAGACAAATAGGGATATCTACAGTTTTTACTGGTAAATAGCATCTTTGTTAAAGTAAAGCATCTTACTCCATTAAAAGATGGCATGTTAGCCAAGGTTTCTGTCCAAACTTTCTTCAAATGGAATTACATTATGAAATTGCAGGCCCCTTGGTGATTATCTATTTATTTTTTCCTTATTGTGTGAGATAAGAAAGCAATCTGCAATCTTCTAATGGACCAATCTTTTCAGATCATTGGAATCTTTTTATAGGGAAACAAGGTCGCGTGAAGTCAGCTTCCTACGCTAATATTGAGAGGACGATTTGCAAATTGAACTAACTATTACAGAGATTTCAATGGACAAATAAACATGCATAAATGAAATATCACAATAAACACATAACACAGTAATTACCGTGGGGAAACCCTTCCAGGAGAAAAACCCCACCCTCCAAAACCTGCACAATGTATTATCAAATCAAGAAGATTACAATACACTTGCAATGCAAAGATTACAATACACTTGCAATGCAAGTTCTTACAGGAGTGCATCACCACAACTCAAACTCAGACTCAAAGAGACTCCTTCTAGCACCCAGTCTTGCAAACTGAACTCAATGATTCAAACACCTCCCCAAGCCCTCCTTTTATAGTGATTTACAACTTGGAAACCATTTCTGGTTTTACAAAACCATGGGCCAAAACCATGGGCAAAACAACCATGCCACATGTTACCCACTTGTCATTTGTAACTCCAAGATGGGAAAACAACCAAGTTAAAATAGCATTTTCGTCCATAATTTTGTCCTCTAGTTTAGACCCCCATTAAATTCATACAATGAGTTGTTTATACTCTAAAAACAACCCTCCTATATTCTAATAGGGACAAGGCACATTTTTAACAACTCACACACCTTTTTCCAACACATAAACATGTGGAGAACTACCACAAACAAATTCTAGAGTTTTCTAAAAAAAGCTTGCAAGGTTGAGACACGATTCTCAACATTCTCCCACTTGTCGAACACCTTGCAAGAGTCAGGGGATCCAAAGTGTCATGGACTTAATTGCTAGGGGCCGAGAGCCCCATAGACTCTAAACACCATCTAAATTTCTTTGTGCTCACGGGCTTAGTTAATGCATTAGCAACATTCACCAGAGTCTCCACCTTCTCCAGCTTCACCTTGCCATCCTCGACCATATCTCTCACAAAATGATATTGTACATCAATGTGCTTGGTCCTGGCATGAAATGTCAGGTTCTTCGCTAGGTAGATTGCACTCTGACTGTCACTATAAATTGTCACTGCACCCTGTTTGAACTCTATATCTGAAACAATCTCTTTAGCTAGATGGCTTCCTTGCAAGCATGAGTAGATGCCATATACTCTGCCTCTGTAGCGGACAAAGTGACCACAACTTGTCGCTTGCTCATCCAACTGATTGGACCACCGAATAATGTAAACACATATGCACTGGTGGATCTTCTTTTATCAACATCACCAGCCCAGTCTGAATCCACGTAGCCTTGAATATCCAAGGAATGCTTGTTTCCTGTTCCATGGAAACATATAGAGTACTCTGAGGTACCCCGCAAGTATTTGAAAACTCTTTTTACTGCATCCCAATGTGCTCTTCCTGGATTAGACATGTAACGGGAAAGTACTCCCACTGCTTGGGCAATGTCTGGTCTTGTACAAACCATAGCATACATCAAACTTCCAATAGCACTCTGATATGGTACTCGACTCATCTCTTCCATCTCCAATGGGGATGTAGGACACTGTGAGCTAGAAAGCTTTGTTCCCATAGTAACAGGAACACTCAATGGTCTGGAATCTTGCATATTGAATCTTCTCAGAATAGTACCAACATACTTACTCTGGCCTAGCCAAAGCTTTTTGTGTTTCCTATCTCTTATAATCTCCATTCCCAGAATATGCCTTGTTGTACCAAGATCTTTCATTTCAAACTTTGCTGAGAGCTGAGATTTTAATTCTGCAATCAAACCTTTTCCTTTGCCAATAAACATGTCATCAACATATAAGGCAATAACCAGGAAATAATCACCATCAGACTTGTAATATATACAGTGATCAGATTTAGATCGCACAAATCCCAAACTCAAAACATATGTATCAAACTTCTGGTACCACATCCTAGGACTTTGTTTTAAACCATACAAGGATTTCTTCAACTTACAAACCAAATGACTTTTACCTTTCACCACAAAGTGCTCTGGCCGTGTCATATAAATTTCTTCCTCCAAATCTCCATGAAGGAAAGTTGTTTTCACATCCATCTGCTCAACCTCTAGATCATAAGCAGCTACAATAGAAAGTAAAAATTGAATGGATGTCATTTTTGCTACAGGAGAAAAAATTTCACCATAATCAACTCCTGCAACCTGGGAGTAACCTTTTGCAACCAAACATGCTTTATACTTCTCAATGCTTCCATTTGAACCCATCTTCCTTTTGAACACCCATTTACAACCAACAGGTTTTTGTCCTTCAGGCAATGGTACAAGGTCCCATGTGTCATTCTTCTTAAGAGCTGCCATCTCTTCTTCCATGGCTATTTTCCAAGACTCTAAATCATTCATACAAAGAGCCTCTTCTACAGATCTCGGTTCATCAATATTAGCATTCAAAGAAAATATACACCTCCAATCATCAGGAGAATATCCATACCTTTCTGGTGCTTTCCTCTATCTACTAGACCTTCGAACAAGATCTGGTTCAGGTTCAGGTTCAGGTTCAGGTTCTCCCTCTTCCTCTAATGATTCAGAACTTGTAGAGCTCTCCTTGACTTCTTGTCTTTCTAAGGGCCTCGATTCAACTTTCTCAGGTGTAGCAGGTAGTTGAATCACATCTTTCTTTTCTTCCATCTGTTCTGGCTGCACTATAACAGAAGAAGGCTTAGTTTCTCTAAAAATAACACTTATGGAATAAAATACCTTTTGTGCAACAGGATCCCAAAGCTTGTATCCTTTCACACCATAACTATATCCGATGAAGATACATTTGACAGCTTTGTTGTCCAATTTTGTCCACTTCTCCTTTGGCACATGAGCATATGCCTCGCAACCAAACACTCTCAGATGTCTAAGTGAAGGCTTGTGGCCCGACCATGCTTCCATTGGTGTCTTATCAACAAGAGCTGATGTAGGAGACCTGTTTATCAAGTAGTAGGCAGTGGCAACAGCTTCAGCCTAGAACTTTTGTTCTAGTCCAGCTCCACTCAGCATACTCCTAGCCTTCTCCATCAAGGTCCTATTCATTCTTTCTGCAACTCCATTCTGCTGTGGAGAATACAGAGTCGTCTTCTCTCTTTTAATACCACAATCTTTACAAAATGTGTCAAAATCATTAGAGCAATATTCACCACCATTATCAGTTCTCAAACACTTTATCTTCTTTCCAGTCTGCAACTCAACCATTGCTTTAAATTCTTTGAAATGACTGAAAACTTCAGCTTTACTCCTAAGAAAATAAACCCATGTTCTTCTACTGAAATCATCAATGAAAGAAACATAATAAACTGATCTACCAATAGAAGAAACATCAACTGGACCAAATACATCTGAATGGATAAGATCCAAAATACATGAAGACTTATGAGAACTCGAGTAAAACTGAATACAATTTTGTTTACCATAGATACAATGCTCACAAAAATCAAACTCAAGATTGCAGTCATTCAACCCATCAACAAGGTTTTTATTTTTCAAGGTCTGTAGACCCTTCTCACCTATGTGGCCGAGTCTTTGGTGCCATAACATGGTGTTCTCTGCAGGAAACTTTGATTCGGTAGATAGAGCACCCTTGGGTACCCAAAAACCACGACCATTTGTTGAAAGAGAAACCCTCTCCTTCTCCAACAAAGTAGTCCTTTTCACAATCTTATCAGAAGTACTATTGCACTCAACCGTGCATGCATCAAGCTGGTACAATGTACCCAATCTGCTTCCTCTTGCTATTACCATAGCACCTCTCACCATTTTCACACCTGCTTCAGAAAACTGTACAAGTACACCCGCATCTATTAGTTTACTAACAGATAACAAATTTCTTGCTAGTCCCGGGATATGCAAGACACCATCAAATCTTCTAATTCTACCATCAGAAAATTTCACATGAATAGTTCCATGACCAACAATATCAAGAACAGAGTTATCACCCAAATACACCTTACCACCATCAAAATTTTCATACTTACTAAACCAGTTTCTATTAGGAGTCATGTGGAAAGATGCACCTGAGTCTATCAACCATGCATTGTCACTTGCATGAGTGGCCAAGGCTGTGATGAAAGCATCTCCATCTTCCTTCTCAGACTCAGAATCATAATCTTGCTTCTTCTTCTTCTTCTTCTTCTTCTTCTTCTTCTCCTCTTTGCAGTCCTTTTGGAAGTGTCCAGGTTTGCCACAATTCTAGTAGATTGCCTTGGACTTACCAGGAGATTTTGATCTCCCCTTATTCTTGGACTTAGAACGGCCATGTTGCTTTTCGTTCTTGCCTCTTTCTTTTGGTCTTCATCGAACACTCAAAGCCTCTTTGGAATTCAGAGAGACTTTCCTTCTCATCTCCTCAGAAAGTAGAGAACCAACAACGTCCTCCATCTTCAAGACAACTAAAGTGCTCCCTATGGCCATGACAAGGTTGTCCCATGAGTCTGGCAATGAATACAACAAAATTTGGCACCTTTCTTCTTCATCCATTTTCACCCCAACTGAGGTCAACTGAGTCACCAACATATTAAAGCTTTCTAGATGCTCAGAAATTCGTCCACCTTCTTCCATTCTCAAGGAATACAACTTCTTCCTCAAGAAAATCTTGTTCACAAGTGATTTCGCTTGATAGATCTCACTTAGCTTCTTCCAAAGCTTCTTTGTAGTAGATTCTTCATGGACATTAATCAGAATTGAATCTGCAAGACACAATCTTATGAGACCTTTAGCTTTTCTATCAATCACATCATATTGTGCAGCTAAAGTTGGATCTGCGGGCCTCAACGTATTCTCATCCACCGCATCCCATAGATCTCGATCAATTAACAGATCTTCCATCTTCAGCTTCCACATCTCAAAGTTTGTGCCAGAAAACTTCTCTACATCAATTCTCCCCGACGTGCTTGCCATCTTTACAATCCTGCAATATAGAAAATAAAATACTCTGCACAAGCTCCCACTCAAACCTTGATTAGCTCAAAAAACCCTGTACCCAACAAATAGAACTAAAACTGGCCAGGCTCTGATACCACTTGTAAGGAAGCAAAGGTGCGCGGAATCGCTTCCTACGCTAATCTTGAGAGGACGATTATGCAAATTCAACTAACTATTATAGAGATTTCAATGGACAAATAAACATGCATAAATGAAATATCACAATAAACACATAACACAGTAATTACCGTGGGGAAACCCTTCCGGGAGAAAAACCCCACCCTCCAAAACCCGCACAATGTATTATCAAATCAAGAAGATTACAATACACTTGCAATGCAAGTTCTTACAGGAGCACATCACCACAACTCGAACTCGGACTCGGAGAGACTCCTTCTAGCACCCAGTCTTGCAAACTGAACTTGATGATTCAAACACCTCCCCAAGCCCTCCTTTTATAGTGATTTACAACTTGGAAACCATTTGTGGTTTTACAAAACCATGGGCCAAAACCATGGGCAAAACAACCATGCCACATGTTACCCACTTGTCATTTGTAACCCCAAGATGGAAAAACAACTAAGTTAAAATAGCATTTTCGTCCATAATTTTGTCCTCTAGTTTAGACCCCCATAAAAGTTATACAATGAGTTGTTTATACTCTAAAAACTACCCTCCTATATTCTAATAGGGACAAGGCACATTTTTAACAACTCATACACCTTTTTCCAACACATAAACATGTGAAGAACTACCACAAACAAATTCTAGAATTTTCTGGAAAAAGCTTGCAAGGTTGAGACACAATTCTCAACACTTTTGTTCATTATTTTTTTATTAGTTTGGTTGTGCTATTTACAAGTGCTCACGGGGAAATGAATAATTACGTTACGCCATTTTGAGGCAGGCGGTATCTTGTGTTCTTTCGTTTCTGAATTGGTTCAATTGATTGAAGTTACAAGAATGTTCTTTGATTAAACATATTACAATCGAAAGTTTCAAAGGAGGTGATAATATCAATTGGTCTAAGTTAGAGGTATGATAAACTGTTATTAAAACATCAGCAGTTTAGAACTTTTAGGGTAAATTTAAATTTAAATTTCATGAATTATCAAAAGGAGATTAGTTTTCTAGACTTCATTTGTTTTCCACTAGGGGATAACTGGTCTGCAATATGATGGGACAAATTGGGCTTTCCAGATTTGTTAGGCTTTGTTCCCATATGGCTTCCACTTTTTCTAAATTCTCCATTTGTAACACTACACAATTAAACAATTTTACTTATTGAGAGATTCAATTAGAAATTTTCTCTATCTGAAACTTGTATTATAAAAGAAAAAATGTCTAAAAACTATTCATCTATTCTATCAATGCCACAAGTATATTTGGTTCTAATTTTTTATGATGTCACTGTAATTTTGTTTGCATTTGCTCCATTGTAAAAGTAGAGTCTACGGGCGTCATTTAGAACTCCTTCACTTTTCTATTTTATTTTCTTACATTATTCATTGAATTTGAGCTGACGATTCAATCAATAAATGGAGTGCATTATATTTCTCCATTGCATTTGCTTTATTGTAGCATTTAATTTAAGCCTTGCTAAGATTTGAAGATATTATTTTTTTAGTATTTAATATTTGCATTATTCTTCAGTGACCTACTTAGTCATTTATTTTCTTCTATGACTCTCATGCTCAGACATGTTCGTCTATGATTTAATTTTCTAATTTTACCTTGTATGGATTATTATTCTCTAACAAATGCTACTAAGATATATTAATTTTTTGATGTTTCAAAAGTGAATGGAAAATTTATATTTATTTTTTGAAGTGTGCAAATACATGTTCAGAGATGACAAAATGTCTAAATGTGATCAAATAAAATGAAATAAAATATAAAATATAAATTAGATTTAAAATTAGTAATGATTGTTAAAAATAAAAATAAATATTAATTCTTTCATTTAGAGATTATTTGAAAAAGAAATTATTATGGGAAAAGTTAATCCAATGTAGAAACTAAAATATCTATTGGTGTAATATAAGTATATTATGTAATAAAACTAAGCTAGTTAATAGTTTAAGCTGTCACTTTACTCAAAAGCGGCCGCTTTATGGAGTTCATTGGAATAGTGCATAAAATTACAAATGGTTTTCATTTAGTAGAGTCTATAGTGAGGTGCATATGAAAAATGGGGGGGGGGATAGGAAAAGAGTCGAGCCAAAAAGCTCTGAAGTGCACATGAGGAATGCTAAGGTCTAGAAACAGGTTGTGAGAGGTGGTTTGGTTCCATTCCTGGAAAAACTTCATGGGCTTGATACTATGGCTACAAACTATTTTGAGAAGAACTGGAACAATGGAGAAATAATCCTCTTTGGGAGAAAGGTGAAACTAGATGAGAAAATTATAGGAGAGGTTACTGAAATGTCTACCAAGGGTGTGAAGTTTTATCGTGATAGAAGGTTTTCAGACAAGGTGGTAATCAAATTCCCTAAGAAAGGAAAGGAGAAAATGAATCTGCTCAAAATTTCCAACAACTATTTTGAAATAGACACCATCAAGGTGCTTTGGAGAAAGGTGCTTCATGTCATAATGGAGTACATTACTTTGGACGGGAGATTCACAAGATTTTATGGTCATCATTTTGCTATCCTTAACCACTTCCCCCATAAGGTATAGATTTCTCTACCCCATTATCTATTTTGTTCGTTGAGCAATAGCCTTGAGGCCACAAGAAAAATCCCAGGACATACCTTATTCTTCATCTTGGTCTTATTAGGTTAATATATGAACACTCTCAAAGCATGTCAGATTTATCCAAATTGGTTGCCTCCATGGCTTCTGAGGACTATGAAATGGATAGTGGTGGTTCAAGAATCAGCCTAACCAAGAGAGAATTGTTGAAGCCCACCCATCCCCTATTCTGTCTGGTAAGAAAACCCAGCTTAGTAAACCCTAGCTTGCTAAAGTTAGCCCTGAGATCTACCCCAACTGCCCGGTTCCCTTGAAGAATCCCACTCTCAAGGGTTCCCTTGCCAATAAGTTGGTTTCCTACTCTGCAGACTCTCTTGAGGACAAAACTAAGAACCCTAAAGCAAGTAGAAACTCTGTGTCTACCCCTCCTACCTCTTTCAGAGATGATGGTACCATATTTCCCAGCTCTCCTAATTTGGATGATGTTAACCTCATTTTAGACTAGGATCAATATGGAGATATTCTTTCCTCTGCTAGAAGTGGTGTTGGTGACATTTTCAGGGTTATGAAATGGGCCTATCAAGAAATTAATGATCTTAATCTCAGAAATAGGTTTCTAAATAGAAAGTTGGAGGAACTGGAATTGAAGCTGTCTGCTCTTAGCAATGAAGAAGGAAAATAGAAAAAGAACAATATTGGAGTAGGAGAAGATAACATTGAGGACAAGTATAAGACTCTTGAAGCTAAAATTGTTAAAATAAAAAACAACATGAAAACTGTTGTGGAACAAAACCATAAAATGGCTAGGTGCAATGCCATTATCATCAATGCAATGTCTGAAAAGTTGGAAAAGTCGCAATAGGGCTCGCTAGTTGTTGATCTAGAAGAGGACAAGGATAAAAGCAAGAACGAGGACCAAGGTATATCGAAAAGGACCCATGCCAACCTTAAGAGGAAAGCACCTCCTACTACCTAGATGGTCCATATCTTAAAGAGGGGGGTTCAGGAAATGAACGACTTGGAAGCTGAGACTGCAGAAACATTAAAGTCCCAAGTTTAGTCACTGCTGGTGTTTTGTCTCATCTTTTTGGGTCTTTTTTGTGTCTCTTGCTGGCTTTTTTGGTGGCTATGGCTCTGTCATTTTTTTTTTCTTTAAAGCCTCTCTGTTAATGGGGTCTTTGATGATCTTATCTTTTGTTTGTAAACTTTGTGGTTTTAGGTCCTTGTAAAACTCGTTTTTTCCTCTTTCAAAAAATGTCAAATTTTACTCAACAGTTGGTGGAAATTTATGTATTACATGTCTGTGGATTTCTTGTATTTTGTGGCATGGTATTTTGAATTTCGAGTTTAAATTAGGTGACTTTCTTTTAGGATAATGGTAATATTAAGTTTGAAGGTGGACATACAATGAAAGTTCAACAACTTTTATCTTTTTGGACATCACCAATTGTTATGCAAATGAATTTTTTAACATAATTTAAGTATTTTGTTCACCTTTTCCATGCTCAACTTCATGTTTTGAGGATTTTCTTGTAACTTTTTATAATTTGCTAAAATTTTAAAAAAATTATTTTTGAACTATGCAATTTGTTAAATGTTATTTATAGGTTTGTAAAGCTTTCAAGAATAGAGATTAATTTTGGAAGTTTTTAGTTACTTATTTTTAGAAAAATGAATGAAATTAAAGTCTATGAATATGAAAGAGCATTTAATTGGAAGGGAAATAACAAGTATTAATTTCAAGAATCAAGATATTTTTTTGCTTTGAATCAATTGTTTACAAGGCACTCATCAACACATTGCCTTTCTTCTATGATAGAGAGTGGAAGGAAGTTGCATGAAATATGGGGAAGGAATAAATAAAATGCTCCTTCTCATCAAAAGGAAATTAGAAACATCTTTAGAAGGTAAATGAGGTTAACAAGATAAGTGTTGGATCTCAAAATTATGCTCTATAATCATAGATGATGGACTCAAGAGTTAGAACCAATGACTTATATTGATTAGATTAATGAGGTAAAATTCATGATCAAACAATAAAAAATTAGTGGTCAATTGATAGGAGTAGAAAATTCCTATGGGGTATTTCTAAAGGACTATAATAGTAATTTTTTTTTTACAACACACTATATATTAAGCCATGCCACACCCTTTGTATACTAACAACAAAATTATTTGTCAAATTAAGTGTTTAGTATTTTGGCTCATTTTTTTTTTTTATTCGTAAGAAGTTTTATATTGATTTTCAAAAAGACTTACAATTATGGACAAAGAGGCCTCTCATTCACAGACCACCACCTTACACTAAGAACCAAGGACATAGATTCAAGTATTTGTCAAAATGGGCACAAAATGGCCATGTAGGGCCAAGACCCAAGCCTAATGTTTAATGTTTCTGTTTAGAAAAAAAATACCAAACCAACCTTGGACCCAACATAAACATTGATATACTAAACCAAACAAGAACCTACTTTATACCATTGACATAATGACAAATAGACTTTACAAAGAATAAATTTAGATGAAACCATGCTTGTGGATGGGGCTGGCTTAACCAACACACACTAAGCATTCGACTGCTTAGGTGGTTGGACCCACAATCCCTTTACACTAGACTTTACACTATTTCTGTTTTCACATTTGAATTCATCATTCCCACCTGTTTGCGTCCTTCATTTTTATCTGCCATGAAAAAACAAGTGCATCATATCTTTTGTTTCCATCTACTACCTGAAAGATTTTATGTATTCAATCTTTTATCCCACATCCCTTGCCTCAGAAAATGCTAAGGGATAAGTGATTATAAAGCATATAAAGGGATCGTGATAAAATGTATGAAACAACTATTCCAACATATTAAAAAAACCTTTTATTATATTTATAAAAGACTAAAATGGATTTTTTCCTTTCCGACTTCAACTTCCAAAGTAGTACTTTTAGTTTTTGAAGTTTAAGATTGTGACATACATTTTGGGAACCTAGAAGGCTTGCTCTCTTCCTATGGTTTTCCACCTAAAAAGAGAGAGATTCAGGATCCAAAATGATTATGCACATTCAAATTAGGATGTATGATATATGATATGATGTAAATGAACTAAACTAAATGAAATTGATTGATTAAAATGATCTGAAATGAATGTTAAAGTGTAATTTCAACTATGTTTAAAACACATTGTGATATGTAGACAACTATGAAATATGAAGAAATTGAAAGAAATATGCAGAACAAAAGGTACAGGGTCCAATCTGAATGCACCTGGATGTTCTGTGAGATTTTTGGAGTGTCTGGAATGCTGATGAAATTTTCTAATTTTTCATAGTGGGACTTATTCGCCAAGGGCCTGGCAAATTAGTCTTAGGTACTATTGAAAAAGTGTTGGGAACTAATTTTTGATAGCCAAGAGTTAATTTTTGACAAAATGCAGATTTCCAGATTTCAAGTGGGACTCATTCACGAAGGGTGGCGAATTAGTCCTCTCCAAGATTTTTGGAAAATTAGAAGACAACACTGCTACTCCAGACCTAGTAATGTATGAATATTAGGTTGTCAGGGTTAACTCTGCAGAAAACGAGCTGAAAATAATCAAAATGCTTGAAAGGATGATAAGTTGACTTGAGTTCCATTTTTCAACACCTTTAAACCTATTAAATCTACAAAACAAAGCTACAAATACATATGCACAAAGGGGAAAAATGTTTGGGGGTTAGTGAATAGGGGTTTTCCTTGGTCAAACCCCACTTTGGTAATCAAACCCATAGAGATAAATGAAATGTAAAGGAAATGATAAATGAATAACATGTAAGTATTACAAACTTACCACATCCTTGAATATGAAAATTTGAAATGATGTCAATGGCTGCTCCAAAGGGCTTGAATTGATGATGAAAAATGGTTTAAGTGCTTGAAGATTGCTTGAATATGTTAGGATATTGAATACTTGAATGAGGAGATCTAAAATGAGGTTAAAATCACATATTTATAATACAAATATTGTGCCTTAGTATCCATTCATACCTAATCATAGGCCGACATGAAGTGAATTTGAGTAAAATCCTGAAAGAAATTTTGAAATATTTTGAATTTGGGGCCAAGGGGGACTCATTTGCCACCCTTGGTGAATGAGTCCCACCTGGGACCCAAAACCAAGTGTCAAAAATAATGTTATGTTTAATGTTGTTTGTCAGGATAGGACCCAAAAATACACTTAATATAAGCATATGAGGGAATAAAGAGACAAAATAAAGCATGAGAAGGGTATAAATAGTGAAAATATGCCTAGAAAAGTGTGAAATCTTGTTACAAGACTTTACAACACTTCAAAATAGGACTTGTTGATAAATGAAAAGGTGGTTTTTAGGTGAACTGTATTAAATATAGTGTAGAAGAATGTAGAAATGTCTTACAACACTTCAAAACACATTCACAAGACATTGTTCTTTGAATTTTAGCAGCAAAATAAGCATGTTCAAGCCAAGATACATCATAAAATTAAAGCAACATAGTTCCAACACTATGAAACAAGACCTAAAAGACCATGAGAATGGGAAGGGTCCATTTTTTGATGGTATATTTAGCCCCCACTTTAGTGAGAGAAACTTGCTTCCTCACACTAAAGTAGCCATGAACATCAAAGAGAAGAGGGTTCAAATACACTTATGTTAGCAAGATGGAGTACAACAAACAAGGAGGATGATCAAGCCCCCAGGATGAAGATCCCATGACAAAATGAACATAAGGACAAAGTAACACATAAGTGTTGAGAGGAATTGAATAAAGCTTCGATCATCAATCCAACTAGTTGTGAAAAGAGATCTAGGCTGATTGTTTGAAAAAGAGAAAGAATGTGTACTCACTCTGGGGCTAGAGAACTAGTTGTCCATGGGTGAGAAATCCCAAAAAGAGTAAGATACATACACTAGTTGGTATGCACTCACAAATAAACACAAAAGTGGCTATGGGGAAAAGTCATGCCGCTAGTTGGGCTTCCCGCTCAACCATGCTAAAGCTATACCCGTTCAATAAATTTAACAAGGTGCCACAAAGCCAAAGAAAATGAAAATGTTGGTTTAAGTTTTATAAAACAAGAAAAATAGGATGGCACCATAGGCATGCAAGTTGTGTTATGTAAGGTGGCCGAATGAGAATGCAATATGTAAAAATGTTATGTGTAATATGTTCAAAGGAGTCTTGTTCAATTTATGTAAGGTCAATCACTTAGGGAACATTATGTCTAATGTCTCCAAAAGAAGACCAATCAAAGAATAGTATATTCTCAACTTAGGGGATGCAGTGCGTCACATCAAACAATAAAGAGGAATGCAATATGCTAAGAAAGATCACACTTATGAAGGACATCACACCCAATATCATCCACAAAGTGACAAACACATCACATAAATGATAAGGCTTCACTAAGAATGCAAATGAAATAATGGTAATGTATGCCCCCACTTTAAAGGAATTGCTACATATCGTTCTGTGAGCAATTACTTGAAAGTAGAAAAGAAAAGAAAAAGAAAACAAGACATGAGAGCCAACTTGGAAAGCTCTATGCCAAGTCATATGTTTGGAAGTTAGGCTGCATCATGTCAAGATAGAGGAGAAAAGAAAGGAAAGAAGGGATTTTCCCCCCAAAAAAGAAAGCACACCAAACACATAAGGGATCTATGGATTTGGGGTTAGTATGTTCGTTGTTGTAGTGTGTTGATTTAAAGAGATTATAATTGTGATCATTCCCCAAAGCACATAGAACTAGAAGAATGACACAAAGAGAGTGAAAGAAAAGGAAAAAAGAAAGTCCATTTTGAGTCCAACATGGAATAAAAGACATTGTGGTATAAATGCTTTGCATCATCCTCAAAAAGAAGCCACAAGCAAAAAAAAGACAAAAAAGAAAATTAGAAGAGCTTTGAGTCAACATGAAGGAGACATTTTGGTCTCAATACCTAATGTCATCCCCAAAAGGAAAATCACAAGAAAAGACAAAGATAAAAAGGAAAAGAAAAAGGGGGAGGGGGTTTTGGGTCAACATGGAAGAGACATAGGGCATCTCAATGCTTTGCGTCATCCCCAAAGGAAAACACAAAACCAAAATAAAAAAAGACAAGGAACATTTGGGTCAACATGGAAGAGACATAGGGCATCTCTATGCTTTGTGTCATCCCCAAAAGGAAAACACAAAACAAAAGTGAAAAGAAAAAGACACGACAAGAGGAATAGAGATACACATAGAAGAAGTGTAGAAAGAGAAGGAAACATCAAACACATGATATGGGGGAACACAATACACACATGAAAAAAAGGAAAATGAAAAAAACAAGCAATGCAAATGTAAGTCAACCATTAACTAAGTTATTGTTTTCTCAGTCTTGGATGAACAAGTGGAAAAAGGAATAACAAGGTTAAGAGACAAAAAAATGCATTACAAGGACAAGGCTAGCAATGTCTTGCTTACCATAAAATTTAAAAGAAAGAATGAGCCGAGATGAGTGATGGGAAAGGATCATGCAATAGTGAGAATGGGGAATTCTACAACTAAAACATGAAAGGATAATGGTGTTTTAAGGGATGAGGGGAAAATAGTCAGTGTTCATGAAGTGATACTTTTTTAGTATTTCGTTCAAAGTTTGACATTCTTCAGTTTGATGTCCAAGAACACGATGGTATTTGCAATATGGTATGTTAGAGTCGTGAGGATGAATAACCAACCTATTTGAAGCTGGAAAAAGTATAAGACCTTTCTTTAAAAGAAAGTCTTCATTCACATTCAGGTGGAGGATGTGTAGGAAACTTTATCTTCTTCATTTTGTACGGTCATTTGCATTTACTAGGTTTTCCTTTTTCATGAGTAGAAGAAAGAAGAGAATCCATAGGGATTCCAATATCCTTTTCATTAGAAGGAGAGAATGGTTGTTCACGTGGAAGGAGAATTTTCAAATTAGGAGGAGAATTCAAGATGACCATTCCAACATCCATAAGTTTCCTAGGTTGAAGAGAATATCTATCAAGATGAGAAGGATCTTGATATTTTAATCCTATTGTATGTGCATCAATTGGTTTTTGTTCAAAAAGTTGATGGATTTCATGTTCATGTTTTATGTCACAACCTTGTTTACTTATGTAGATGATAAATCTGCATATGCTTTAACTATAACAAACATTAGCATGGTTAGTTAAAACAAAACAAACCAAAGCATCTCTATGAAATACTGAATCATGTTAGGTATGCAACTAAGAAAACAAAGAAACTAAATAAAACACATAATAACATGAATCAAACTTTATCTCATAGTGGATTGGTGCTTCTGTGGAAAGAAGCCCTTTCCCAACCCTTGATAAGCTCCTGGATGATAAAAATATGCAAGATGATGACCAAGTGCAAGATGAATGTGTATCAAGTTGCCTAAGATTGTGGAGTTGTGGAGAAAGATACAAATATTGTGGAGTTGTGGAGGATTAAAACAATAGAGGAGGCCTCTATTTATAACCAAGAAGGATAAAATAATGTCAAACATGGAGGATATGGGACTAAAGATCAACCAATGATGAGATACAACTTGTCAACATGTGAGAGGTTGAGGAATGAACACATTTTGGTCAATGTGCCAAAGAGGGGGAGATTTGAAATTTGAATTTGATGACAAGATGAGTTAAATGCTAAGTTTGACTTGTGCAAGAGACATGTAAGAGACATGTAAGAGCTCTTAAATGCTTTGTTGGATGTACATGTCAAATTGGGGGAAGATTCAAACTTGTAGAATATTCTCTTTTTATGCCATGTTGAGATCAGAAAATAGAGAATTAATATAAATCAATAAATTGATTTATTTGTGCAAGTGGGAAAAGCTAGAGGATGTGATGGGTGATTAGGATTAGATTAATCATGATTTGATTAATTTAAGAGGTGATTAGGTGATTGTCTTAAGTATACTACCTATGAATTTATGCACCCATGAGGATTTGAGTGTTAAGGCCCACCGATGATGTCCTTAAAGAAATATGGCATGATGCAATTGTTCTAAGTGAATAACCTTATATGAGTTATCCACAATATACATGGTGGGCAATCAAACAAAGCCACATCAACCATAAATCCATATTTATCCATATGAGTTAAGTTATCCATATACAATGTGAGGTAGAGCTCAATAAAATTAAGGAATGTTTGATAGCATAATAGGGATAGATGTGATCATAATGATAATAATACAACAACATCCTAGGCCTTAAAATTTTGCACAAACCAAAGGCATGGGAATGGTTAATTGGAGGTGATTGTGCACTTGTATCTACTACAAGTTATCACTTTTAGTGAAGAGAGTAAAAAATGACTCACTTTCAATAATAGGGAGTTGCAATATATAGGAAATGGTTGGTTACTCACAAAAATGTGAGTTTTACCCATGGAGATAATTACAAGGAACAAGACGTTATGAGAGTGAGTGAATTGTCAAAAAGAGGGATATTATGAAGGTTTTAGGACAGCATCAACTTCAAGGGTGATGATGCTAGTTATGAGGAGTTGTAAAGAGAGAGAAAGAGTGTTGAGGTTGTACATGTAGAAAAGGAACACTACGCATGTGTTCATGTGGTGAATTTAGAGGTTACACAATTGGGAATGACCGTTAGTACTCTACCAATGGATTACAATGTAATGGTTGTTGGTAGAGTAGAAGAGTGGTGGATAAATGAAAGGAAGCCATAAGAGGTTAGAGATGGTAACAATTTTTTTGTTCTACTAATTTGTATTTGGATTATCTACAAAGAGAATTCATTAGTTACATCTATGTGTGTGAGTAGAGGATTTGGAGCCAGTTGTAGATCATGGAGGTGCATAATGGAGTTTAGGAAAAGCCTAGGATACCATGGGATGGAAATATGCTCTTATTGATCACGGTAGAAAATATTTGAAAGGATAATCTGGATGACCATGTTTAGTCAACAAAATAGTTGTAGGAATAGTTGGTAGCAAAAGAGGTCACAAAAGTAATGGCCATTGGGGCAGAAGGACCATTAGGTATATTTTAGCAACAAGGATAAGTTTCACAACATGGGAGGGTCAATAATCCAGTTTCTAAGATGGATAATTGGAGTGGTAATGATATTTGGGCCTAAAATGTGTGTGTGTGGTGTAAGAAGGATATGTAGGCTGAGATCAATGCCAAATGAATGAATAATTTATTTGGAGGCTGAACTTGTACTCTTTAAAATATCAATTTAGGATAAACCATGTGGGAGAAGGATTGTTCCATATCTAAGATATATTTGGGTATACATAAAGCATTAAATGTAGGAATTTTAGCACAAAAAAGATAAGATAAGTAGGTAAGTTCAAACACCTAGAGAATTGGGTGGGATTTGAGGAGAAAGGCATGTGCAAAAATATGGGAAGGTTTGAGATAAAAGGCATCAGCAACATAGTTGGGTGCTAGGAGAGATTGGGTTGGAGTGTGTGGGGAGGAAAAGGAGGTGTGTTAGATGAAAATAGGAAGTCATCATGGAGAGAATAGTAAATATATATGTGATATAAATGATGGAAAATAAGAATACCATCAAGTTGGAGGGACCATCAACAAGAACAATGTAAAGAGGAAGACAAGGAAAATAGAATTCATGAGTACTCAAAGTGTAGATAGTTCAGAGAGGGATGAATAAATGGGAATGCCATGATTTGGGTAGAAAATTAAGTTGTGTGTGTAAATATTAAAGATGTTGATATATGAATAGGTTTGAGTAAGAATTCCCATGAAAACATAGGTGGAGATTCTAGCAAGGGAGAGAAGTTGTGAGAAATATACAAGGGAGAAGTTATGTGTGAGATTAGGTTGGTAGCTTGAAGGAGAAAAAAAAGAGTATGTATAAATAATTGGAATATTAAACTACATATGGGTAACAAGAGGGATAAGTTTAAAATGGGTGTAATAAAGTGCAAAGAGTAAGGAAGAGAGAAGATAAGAAGAGAGGAACCTTAAGATTTCAAGTTAGGAGTTAAGTGTGTATATGAGAAGAATTAGGGAAAACGTGTAAGTTCCTACCTATAAAGAGAGAGGAAGAAAAAGTTTTCATGTAGTAAAACATACCATTTTTCTTTTTTTGTTCAAAATGGTGTCCCATGTGTGTGGTAGGGTGAAAGTTAGGTCAATCCTTCATTTGTGTGTGATTACTAGCATGTGAATAGTGTTTTTTGAGATAACTATTGTAGTTGGTAGTCATTGAGGGTGTCTATTATTATATGCTATTAGTTTGTTACAAGGTTATTTATTTTAGAAAGAAGAACATTGTTTGGCTTCTACATTGTTGTGTGTAGGTTCCTAGGCATAAAAAATAGGGTGACACCATCAAATTGACATTAGGGAATTTGCAAAACTATCAATTTTTTGGTATCATAGTGAGTTATAACTTTGAGAGTGAGTTAGAATGAGTGTGTGTGTATGTTTACATTGTCAAGATTTCACCAATAAGAAGAGTAATATAATCTTTAGTAGCAATCCTTGTAGAGAGGTTTAAGGTGGTGCTAAATAAATTGAGGGAGATTGAGGTAAATTTAGATGCCTTAGGGAACATCAAAGGGAGATTTCATGAGAATGTATTGATTTTCCTAATAATGTGGATGAAAAGGAACACTAAATAATAGAAAGGAAGTATGGATAATATTATCTTGGGAGAGAATGAATGGATAGAGGTATCATTTTCGTAGCTTGTGGTTGGAGAAATGGGAGATGTGTAGCCCATAGAATAACATATGGTCAAAATAGTAGATGGGATAAGAGTTCACATCAACAACAAAAAAGGATGAGGAGGCAACCCATGATTTGTAAGAGGTTGAGAAGATAGTCATGGTGGAGCTAAGAAAGGAGGGAAAAAATGAGCCCCATATTTTTTCAACACATTGTTGTTTGCAAGTCTAGATGATATAAATGACAGAGAAAGTAAATCCACACCATGGAGGATGATGTTGTAAGGGAGGCATGCCAAGATGAAGGCATGGAGGTGTTGGAGTGTGCACTTAAGGTCAAAGAGACGCTCGATGGGAAATATTGGAGTAATACACCCATGGAAAAGTATGGGGAAGAGATAGTAACAAAGTTGATTTTATACCTATTGCTAGTCCAAATAAATGAAGCTTTCCACTTGAGGAGAAAGGTTGTAACCAAAGGTATGATGGGATTCACAAGGATCAAAAAGTACATATATCTAACTTTCTACAAGTGATGTAGCAAAGGATAACAAAGATAATGATTCAAGGAAAATTTTATAGGTAAATGCATTAGAGAGAGATGAAGGCATGAAGCTACATTTGGAGCTAGAACAATTCCAAAGGTGCTTCTTATGGGAGAAATAAAATAAGGGCAAGAGATAATTTCAATGAATACAATAAAAGGGTGGAATTAGGGATTTTCATAGAAGATGTAAGTTGATGTACCTAAGGAAGATGAACAATACACTGCATTGAAGATGTCGTAAATGAGGGTAGTAAGAAACAAATACCTTATAGGTATGAAAATAAAGGAAAAGAATATTGAATCCATTTGGGTTTTTTTTCACCTCTAATAGAATTAATAGAGGGTTAGTTTTATGGGAGAAGGGTCGTGATAGATTTGAGGGAGATTTTGGTATGTAGATAATTGTATGTAGGTGTTTTGATAATGCAAGAGAGGATAGGTAGGTGAATTAAAATGCTTAGAGAATTAGGAAAAAATGAAGAAAGGAATGTAGGTAGATAAGGGAAGGTGAAAGAGAAAACATGTTTGAGGAATTTGGGGAGCATTAGGAGAAATAGTTAAATTGATTTCAAGGAGAAGAAAAATATTATAGAGAATAAGTTTGTGAGGGGGAGATAAGCATATGAAGATGCATAATATAGTTGATGATCTAGAGAAGAAGGTAATGACATAAGAAGTAATATCAATAGGAAAATAATAAGTAGGAAGATGAAATACACATGGAAGGTGATGTAGGAGAATCCAAGTCCACAAGAAAACAAGCATCAACCAAAAATACTTCAAGTTTTGTTTTTAGATTCATTTCAATTTTGGTTGTATTTTAGTTCCTATAGTCTTGTTTTTTAGTAATTTCTTAAAGAGAAATTTTAAGACTCAAATTTTTTAAGTCAATGAGATCACCTTGTTAAATGGCTTGATGAGTACTTGTAATTTCAATTTGGTAATGATTGGATGAAAATTGGCCAAGTTATGTGAATGCAATTTTTTCGTTTATAACTAAATTTGCAAAAGTTTAATGTGGAACCAAATATCTTTACAACTAGTTCCAAATTATTTTATCATAATCGATCCAAGTTGGGGACATTTAATTTCCCTAGGTCATATATCCATACATTGGAGACAAGAACCCTAAAAGCTCTTTTGTTATACCAATGGGTAAAGAGACTCCATTAGATTACAAGGAGGTCTACATCCATAAATTCTCTACCATTATCAAGTAGGCCACCACAACACTAGGTCCATGGGAACAAATAGATTTTCTAATAGACCTAGGGAGTTGTACAATTAAATCTTTGTCAAAAGGTCTTTTAGATGAAGATGGTTGGATTTTAGGTTGGCTCATGGCTACAATCTAGTTTTGACCTAGGGTTTTTGTATCAAATTTTATGGTTCAGGTTCCTTTCATATAATTCACTAAAATAACAAATTCAGCTTTAAGAATTCATAGACAAAGGACTCGAGAGTGCAACTTAATTATTTTTTCTATTTTTGAAACCCTAGTTTTTTGCAAAAGTCTTGGAGTGCTAAAAAATTTCTCTCCAAATTTGATGTGATGCATAATGATTTTATTTATTGATCAAATTTAAATAATTATAGAACAAATCTTCGAAAAGATTGGGTAGAATATAGTCACTTCCGCCATTACTCTTCATTCACACGAGCTAGTTGCATTCAATTACCCATTCTTAGGTTTGAATGTGAGTCATCGATCTCTAAAGATAAGATATGATTTTACGATCAAGATTAATTTGACTATATTTGAATATTTTTGACATTTACTTGAGAGTGATTTTTGGATTCAATTATGTGTGAATTTTTGCATCAACATTAGGATCACACTTCATGATCCATCATCCGCGATGAGAAGCAGGGGAAACAAGGAGAGAAAAATGTGAATTGTAGGCCAAGATCCAACTTTAAAAAAGACTAGGGAGAGAGAGGGGTTGCACAAAGGGAGTCAGAGGCAGAGAGTAGACAAAGAAAAAGGGAAAAATAAAATAATAAAATTAATAACCTACTTGGAGACATCAAAAGAAAATATAAAGAAATAATGAAAAAAGGAGACCCTAAACAAAACCAGGGAGATGAGAGAGAAAAATAAAGAGACTTAAATTTTTTAAAAACTAAGAGATAAAGAGAAGACTTACAAAGGTGTAAGAATAGACCAACTAAAGAAAAACAAGAGCATGAATCATGGAAGAAAGAGACAACCAAGAGGACAAGGGAACTAAAGAGAAAAATTACAAAGAGAATGAAATAAACAAAACAAAAAATTATAAGACCACACAAATTAAGGTGAAAAAAGATCCAAAAATTATAGAAATCTAAGAAAATAAATGTAAATGTAAATAACATAAAAGAAACAAAAAAGCAATAAACTAAAAGAAAGAACACACAAATATATATATATAGGAAATAAATCTAAAAACTAAACAAAAGAACCACCAAGAAGCTTTAAAAAAATTTAAAACTAATCAAAAAATCTAAGCACTAATCAAAGATACAAAGCAATAAATAACCAAAAGAAACAAAATAAATTGAAGATAAATACAAACTATAAAAATCAAAGGTAGCCCCAAGCGAAAATTCAAACTATAAATATATAAATATAATAAAATAAAATGAAAAAAATTATATATATATATATATAGGAAGCTAAATAATCAAAAGCAAAATAAAAAGAAAAAAGAAATTATATATATATAATTATAATTATATATAATTATAATTATATATATACTAATTATATATATAATTATAATTATATATATAATTATAATTATATATATAATTATAATTATAATTATATATATATATATATATGAATTGACAAAACAGAGTGCTAAGCAATGAAAATATGGAAATAAACAAAACTGAGAGAAATTTAAAAAAGCAAAGAGCTCAAAGATTCTAAGAGTGGGAGATTGTTGGGAACTAGGCTGACTAATCAGAATAAAACCAAAGCTGAAATATGGAAATCACAAAAGAGACAGAAGCTAACTATATAAACAAAGAATACGAAGAAAACCACATGAGGACACAAAAGAACAGGTGAGGGGGACAAGACTCCTCAACGAATTGCGAGGGAGGGGGAAGGAAACAAACGGGGATAGGAGGCAACCAGGAACTAGCGAGATGAAGGGGGATGGTGGGAACAAAGGTTAGATAATAGGGGATGCCACGATTGGCTCAACCTCCATTCCTCATTGTGATTGAGGTTAGAGGGGTGAATGTGGATTGAGATGGCTTCCTTAAGTTTCCTTTTAAAAAAGTTATCCTCTTTGAACAAGAATTGAGTGCCCTCTAAACAGATATGGTGTTTGCTAGAGGAGGAGTGGTTAGCTAAGGCCGATTTGAGAACCTGTTCATGTCTAATGTCAACACAATACTCTTTAATTCTAGTGCTAAAAGAGCAACCAGTTTCATCAATATAAGGAATGTCACATGAACAAACTACCTTATAGACTCCAGAGTCGAGCAAGATGTCCTTGGAGTCTTTAAGGGAGGGAAAACGATTTCTCAAGGCAGAGAAGGGTTTGAATGCACATCGAAGGCCTTTTTTATGCAAGATTTTTGAGATTTTTTGAGAAAGGCCATCGATATAAGGAAGGGATGCGATAGGGAGATCAGAGAAATGAGAAGGCTTGGAACTAGTAAAAAGGCTCGACTTGGCATGGTTGAAAGCTCTAGAAATTTGCTTACTAGAGTACCCATTTAGCTTGAAAACATGACGAAGATGGCTTAACTCAAGGGGCAAGTGATCCTCATCACAAATTTGATAGGCTCTCAAGGCTAGGGTTTTGAGGAACCGAATTTTTTGGCAAGGGTGATGATGAGAAGAAGAGAGGAGATAGAGATCTGTGTGGGTGGCCTTATGAGACACCTGACGACCAAGGGATCCATCAGGTTTCTTAAGAAGTAGAATGTCGAGGAAAGGAAGTTGCTTGCAAGATTCGATTTCCTTCGTAAAGGATATGCAGGGAACTAAGCTATTGAGGTGGTATGGAATTCTTCTAATTTATCCAAGCCATGTGGCCAACAAACATTGGTATCGTCCACATAACGTTTCCACCATTTTGGTTTGAAAGGAAAGGAGTGAAGAGCCATTTCTTCAAAATGTTCCATGAAAAGGTTAGCAATGACCGGAGAAAGGGGAGAACCCATGGCCACCCCATCTACTTGCTCGTAGATGACCCCTTGGAAAGAGAAGAAGGTAGATCTTAAGCAAAATTCAACTAACGTTGCAGCCTCATCATTGCATTTTTGCTTGACAATAGAAATTGAGTCGGGAATGGGAACCTTGGTGAAAAGCGAGACAACATCAAAACTTACTAGGAGGTCATTACTCTCTAATCTTTTTTCCTTGATGAATTGGACAAAATGGTTAGAATTTTTGATGGAGTTAGAGCTCCTCATAAGCGGGGAAAGAAGTTTGGAAAGGAAAGAAGCCAAATTATAAGTTGGTGAGCCAATAGTGTTGACAATGGGTCTTAAAGGAATGCCCTCTTTGTGAATTTTGGGCACCCCATAAATGCGGGGGGTTATTTCTTTGTAAGGAAGGAGATGTTTTTTGGTGGTGTCTATCAAAAGAGGAGGAAGACACCAAAGATTTGACTTTTTGACGATTTTGGAGCAAGGGTTGTGAGGAAGGGGTTTATAGCTTGAGGGATCGGAGAGGAGAGCAAGCATTTTTGAATTGTAGTCCTGCTTGTTCATGACGACCGTAGCATTACCTTTGTTTGCTTTGGCAATGATTAGATCGTTGTTGTTGAGTAAATTATTAAACGCAAGAAGCTCAACTTTAGGGATATTGCACCTTGGCGGTTTAGGATGACGAAGGGCAACGACACAATCCTCTCTAACTTCCTCAGCCGTCTCCATGGGGAGCGCGCGGATGGCATTCTCAATCTCAATGATAAATTCCACATGAAGGATAACTTGAGGAGATATTGTGAACCCCATACCTCTTTTTAGAACCTTCATCGCAAGGGGGTCCAAGACGATGTTAGACAAGTTGACAACTAACTTGCTCTCCCAATCATGTGGATTAGACACTTGAGGAGGAGGAAACAATGGTAGGGAGTGAATGACACCTACGGCTTGGAGGCATAAAAAAGAGGACAATATTTGAGACCACACGGGTTAGCCAAGGTAAATTTTACAAAGCACACAAAGAGAACAACATGCAAACCTCAAGTAGGTTAATTTGATTGGTTTTTTTTTGGTTTTTTTCCTTTTTTTCTTTGGTCTTACTTGCCTTGACCTTTGTGCAACCCTCCCTCTCTCTCCCTGGTCTTTTTAAAGTTGATCTTGGTCTGCAACTCACATTTTTTCTCCTTGCTCTTTGCTCTCATCCCTAATGATGGATCCGCAGTGTGATCTAAATATTTTGATAAAAGGAAAAAAATGGGTTTTCACGAGGACCCAAAACCACTTAAGTTTAAACAAAAGAAAGTAAAGGATAGAAAAGTCTAGTGAATTAAACAAGATACAATAAAAGAAAAATCGAGGGAATAAACAACAATAACCAAAAATCCGAGGGGAAAGACAAACAAGAGCTAGCTAAAGGCATTAGGCCAAGGAAACCAGTAGCAACTAACCTAGAGTCTTTAGAATAGACTCAGTCTCGGCCTCTAGATCCTGCATATCCTGGACACCCTTCTTGAAAGTTTGAATCATATGCAGCATGGGGGGTTCCTTCCTTTTCAGATTAGCCCTAGTTCTCTTCGAAATCCCAATGTCCTCTTCCTATTTTTTATCTTTCACCTCTTCCAAATCTACAACCAAGGACCCCTGTTGATCTTTATCCAATTTTTCAGTCATAGCGTTGATAATGATGGCATTATGTCTTGCCATCCTCTTATTTTGTTCAGTAATTATCTGCACAACATTTTTTATTTTTTCCAAGTCAATTTCTATCCTTTTGTCCTTACCCACATTGTCCTGGATCTCTTTACTAGCAATGTTCTCATTATGCTCTACATCCTTCTTGCATAACGCAAAAACCTTAGCACCCATTTCTTCCAATTTACTCTGGAGGGCCCAATTTTTTATTTTCAGGTCATTAATTTCATGAAAAACTCATTTTGACAAAATGAAATGGTCCATAGCATTGCTCCTAGCTATGCATAGAAAATCAGCAGAAGGTTCCCTATCAAGATTGAAGCAACTTTTAGCAAGGTCAGAGGCTCCAAGGGACCCAGTTCTAATATCTCTGTTTGTTGACAGGATAGTAGAGGAAGAATTATTATTTTCACCAGAGTCCTCAGAATCGGGAGAATCCTCAGAATACGAAACAAGGTTTTTGACATCGAGATTCTTTCTAGTGCCTTTAGCTTTAGGAGTAGAGCTTCCAGGCTCAGAAGCAGGGCAGACTTTAACAGACTGGGGATTATGGATTTGGGTTTTTTTGCCAGTCTGGATAGAGGGCGGAGCCAGGACCGTCCTTACCGGACTCAAATTAGGTTTATTCCCCAAGCAACTAGGTTCAATATCATCCTCCTCAGATGCCGAAGAGAAATTCAGGTTAGCAGGGGCCAACATATTTTGGAAATGTTCAAAAATTAACCTAATCAGACTAGTATGTAATATAGGATATCTTTTAGGGTTTTTCTTATGGTCTTCCAGACTCTTTCTTAATGAACAGAGTAGATAGTAGGGGAGAGAAACCCTGAACTTATAGCAAAAATTATTGAGCAAGGAAAAATGATAGTCGTAGACCCTAGCGAACTGACCATCCAAGGTGATATACTCCATAATGACATGAAGAACTTTTCTCCAGATAGCTTTAATGGTGTCAGCCTCAAAGTAACTGTTGGAAACTTTCACTAGTTTCAATTTTTCCTTATCTTTCTTCAGAAATCTGACCACCGCTTCATCAGAGAAATTCCTGTCCTAAAAAAATTTGTCTTTCAGTGGACATACCAGTCACTTCAACAATGAGGTTTTTATCGAGCTTAACTTTCCTGCCAAAAAGGGTTATTTCCCCATTGTCCCAATTCTTCTCAAAAACCTCTGTAGCTTCCTGATTTGACCCATGGATTTTTTCTAGAAAAGGGAGTAAACCCCCACTTTTTACTTTGTTCCATGCTTTAGTGTTTCTTGTGTGCATCTCGAAGCTGTCCAGCTCAACTCTTTATCTATCTCCTCCCATTTCAGCAAGCACAGTAATGCAGACATAGATGAAATCTTGACTCGAAATGGTCACGTCAAACCTGTGAGCCCACAAAGCATGCCGAGCAAGCTTACAAGATAAGCTAATTAGCTCAGCCCCATGCAATCTAATGATAGTGATTTACTTACCCCATTCTATCATTATTATTGAGGTGACACACATCTTTCCCATGTGACGCATCATAGTTCAATAAGGCTCGAACATTAACACCTAAATCACTAATGTTCAACCATGTGCAATGTCCTTTACTTTTAACCCCCTCATTCACAAAAAATTTTGCCAGAGCATTAGATTCTCTATAGGCATGGGATATCTTTATATTATCAAACTTAGCTAAGGTCAAAATAGCATCATCAATCCAAGACTTTATGGTCCACGAGGCAGGGGACGTACCTAGAAGACATTCAATAATATTTTTTGAGTCCCCTTCAAGCCAAAGGTTTTTAAAATTCAGACTATGAGCCAAATTTATGACATGAAAAGCTCTAGAAACCTCAGCTAAGTGATTGGTTTGTGAGCCAAGGGGGTAGCAATCGCACCTAGAAAATTTCCAAAAGAATCACTTATAACTCCACCGCATCTCACCGCCCCAAGATTACCTTTAGCCCCCCCATCAAAGTTGGCTTTGATCCAACCGTTAGGTGAAAAAGTCCAGCAGACACCCTCCCTGTCCTTCTTATCATTTTTAGGAGTACAGGAAATATCATAACTAATATTCCATTCCTTAGCAATCGTAAAATCATAGGAAGAACAAGCCACTCTCTTGATGTTACAAATCTTTTGGGGGATTGCATTGAAATTTTCTTTCATTAATCTGATTATTTTATCAAACACTATGATCTTCGAAGATTCCTTATCGAGCTATAAATTCTATTATTTCGTTCTTTCCATAGACCCCAAGCTTCATGAGGGAAGGAAAAATCCCATAGTTTATGAAGTGTTGGGTTGTGAGTAGGGGCTTTCAATTGGATGAAGAAGTCTTCAATTGACGAGGGGAACACCCAAGATAAATTCCAATAACAAAGGAATTTTTCCCAGATCGAGGCAGCAAATGGACAATGAAGAAACCAATGACAAACTGACTTAGCATCCATCTTGTAGAGATAACATCTATTGGGTATTTGAAAACCTCGCTTGCAAAGATTATTAACCATGAGCACTTTGTTTTGAAGTAGGATCCAAAAAAAGATGTTGACTTTAAGGTCACGAGGTGTGATTTGAAATGTTGATGCAAAATTCCTTCTGATGAAATCAGAAATCCTTGGCTAAATATTATGGATTAGTGGAAACTTGATATCATTAATATTTTGACATGCTTTTGAAAAATCTTGACCAATAAGTGTTCTATGTCAGATCACTTTACACATCATCCAGGTGGGTCCACTAAGAAGAGCACCTTCAAAAAGACATATGACGTCAGCTAAGAAAAGCATCTTCAAAAAGACATATGATGTCTACTAGAAGTCCATGTGGCAACCTTCCATAGTTCCTTAGCTTGAAATGGGACCCACCTTGAAGAGCTTGTAGACTTATAGAATCCTCTTGAAATCATGCCATGTGTCACCCTTCCACTATTTGGAATATCATCCCTCTTTGAACAACCTTACAAAATCATTGAAAAGAGTTCACATGGATCTTTTTTGTGCTTCCACATCTAAGAATTTGGCCTATTTTGAGGAGTCTATAGGCTCACAAAATCACACCAAATATTGTTAGGTGTTGGCCTTTTCACAGTTTTGTGCTATAAAATTAAGCATTCTCTAAACAGCACAGCAGACTCACGAACTATGTGAAAGAAGATACAAATATCATACTTTTTCATGGATTACGCTTCTTTTTGTCTTTAACAAAAAGCTAATGTTGACATGTGAAACCAATAGAAATGAGGACATGAGGACCACCCTTTCTGTGGTTCTACGACCTCTCTTTTTCTTAGTAAAATAAAATCCATGGACCTGCGGAAATCAATGAAAACAACACATGATAAGCAATGGGACTACTAAAAGGGATAAGTGTGGATTCACTTAATTCTTTAATATGCACATGCGGTAATTCAATAAGTTAATGATGAGAAAGGATAAAGAGGGCCGATTAACCTCACAATATAAAAGGGCTTC
>VDFB02271358.1:1149035195-1149072092 GCA_007258455.2 Sequoia sempervirens
CATCTTGGAGTTTCCTAACATACTGTGGAGGTTGTAAAGTTTGTGGTTTCTCCAACTGGGTGACAAGTTGATGGATGGTAGGACTGGTCTGCATGGATGGTGACATCAGTTGTACGGTGGTGACATGGATGTTGTGTGGATGGTGGAGGCCACAAGGAATGGCCAACAGTTTGGTGCGATAGTCAAAGGCGATGGACAAGTGATGTGTCAACACGTGGCATGATTTTTACGGTTGATTTTACATCGTTGTTGTAAATCAACAATCATTGGACGAAAGCTATTTTTCTATTAGCAATAAGTTTTCATTTATTGTATGATCTGACTCGGGGGTTAACAGAGTGTGAATATGGTAATATTCTCTGTAGCTAAAATTTAATGTTGGGTGGCTCAATGCATGCTACTAGCGATATGTGCGGCCCAAGATGGAGGAAGCTTGTCGATGAAGGAACAAAAATTAAATGAAACCCTAATGGTTGTTGGTTGAAGGTGGGAATTAATTGTATGTTGTATGAGCATTGTAATAGTGAGTGAGATGAACTATACGTCTATGACTAGAGGTCAACCAAGGTGATGTTGTTGTGAGCTAACATCTGAGAGTGAAGTCTATAACTCTGTATGTAATTTATTTACTGTAATACAAAGTGACTTTACTTGGTGTGGTGGGTTTTTCTCTTGTAAGGGTTTTCCCACGTATATCTGGTGTTATCTTTGTGTGTGATATTTTCTTTTCTATCCTATTGTTGTGAATGTGCATCTCAAATGTGTATAACTTGTTAAATGAATGGTTTTTGCACTTCTCTCCAAGGATTTTTACATTAGGAAGGTGTTTCCACACTATACCTTTCCTTACACATAATGGGAAATTATGATGGGTGGATTCAAGTAGTTATCCACTACATAGTTTTAATTATTGACCACTCAAAGAACTCCATGTCACCCACAACACATAAATCACAACTCTCGCATTCAAAATTTTATTAGGAACACCACAAGGATGTTTCATGTCATGCATTGAGACACCATTGGAATTGGATGCAACCACCTCAATAAGGTATGTCCTACAATCACCACCAAGGAAACACATGGTGGCTAATGATTTTATAAATGGTCTTAAGTATATACTACCTATATGAAACTATGCACCCATGAAGATTTGAGTGTCAAGGCCCACTGATGATGTCCCTAAAGAAATATGTCATGATGCAATTTTTCTATGTAAATCACCTTATATGAGTTATCCATAATATACATGGTCCAATCAAACAAGCCACATCAACCATAAATCCACAATGTGAGGTAGAGCTCAACAAAATTAAGGAATGTTTGATAGCATAATAGGGATAGATGTGATCATAATGATAATAATATATAGCAACATCCTAGTTCTTAAAATTTTTTACAAACCAAAGCCATGGGAATGGTTATTTAGGGGTGATTGTGCACTTGCATCTACTACATGTAAGTTGTCACTTTCAGTGAAAGGAAAGTAAAAATTGAAACACTTTCAATAATAGGGAGTTGCAATATAGAAAATGGTTACTCACAATAATGTGAGTTTTATCCATGGAGATAATTATAAGAAAGGAACAAGACGTTATGAGAGTGGGTGCATTGTCAACAAGAGGGATATTATGAAGGTTATAGGATAACATCAACTTCAAGGGTGATGATGCTAGTTATGAGGAGTTGCAAAGAGAGAGAAAGAGTGTTGAGGTTGTACATGTAGAAATGGAATGCTACGCGTGTGTTCATGTGGTGAATGAACGTTAGTACTCTACCAGTGGATTACAACAATGGTTGTTGGTAGAGTAGAAGTGGTTGATAAATGAAAGGAAGCCATAAGAGGTTAGAGATGGTAATTTTTTTTCCTACTAATGTGTATTTGGATTATCTACAGTGATAATTCATTAGTTACATCTAGGTATGTGAGTAGAGGATTTGGAACCAGTTGTAGATCATGGAGGTGCATAATGGAGTTAAGGAAAAGCCTAGTATACCATGGGATGGAAATATGCTCTCATGAATCATGGTAGAAAATATTTGAAAGGATACTCTAGATGACCATGTTTAGTCAACAAAATAGTTGGAGGAATAGTTGGTAGCAAAAGATGTCAAAAAAGTAATGAAGCCATTGGGGCAGAAGAAATGAAGGACCATTAGGTATATTTTAGCAACAAGGATAAGTTGCAAAACAGGGGAGGGCCATTAATCAATTCCAAAGATGAATGGTAGGTAGTAATGATATTTAGGCCATAAAATATGTGTATTAATAGCGTAAGGATATAATGTAGGCTAGAGATCAATGCCAAATGAATGAATAATTTATTTGGAGGCTGAACTTGTACTCTTTAAAATATCAATTTAGGATAAACCATGTGGGAGAAGGATTGTTCCATATCTAAGATATATTTGGGTATACATAAAGCATTAAATGTAGGAATTTTAGCACAAAAAAGATAAGATAAGTAGGTAAGTTCAAACACCTAGATAATTGGGTGGGATTTGAGGAGAAAGGCATGTGCAAAAATATGGGAAGGTTTGAGATAAAAGGCATCAAAAAATTTTAGGGGGTACTGGGAAGAAAATTGAGGTTGATGTGTAGGAGAAGGAAGGTGTGTTAGATAAGAAAGTCATGACAAAGAGAGAAAAGTAAATATATATGTGATATAAATGATGGAAAATAAGAATACCATCAAGTTGGAGGGACAATTAACATGAACAATGTAAAGAGGAAGACAAGGAAAATAGAAGTCACGAGTACTCAAAGTGTAGATAGTTTAGAGAGAGGGATGAATAAATGGGAATGTCATGATTTGGGTAGAAAATTAAGTTGTGTGTAAATATTAAAGAGGTTGATCTATGAATAGGTTTGAGTAAGAATTCCCATGAAAACATACGTGGAGATTCTAGCAAGGGAGAGAAGTTGTGAGAAATATACAAGGGAGAAGTTATGTGTGAGATTAGGTTGGTAGCTTGAAGGAGAAAAATAAAATGAGTATGTATAAATAATTGGAATATTAAACTACATATGAGTAACAAGAGGGATAAGTTTAAAATGGGTGTAATAAAGTGCAAAAGAGTAAGGAAAAGAGAAGATAAGAAGAGAGGAAACTTAAGATTTCAAGTTAGGAGTTAAGTGTGTATATGAGAAGAATTAGGGAAAACATAAGTTCCTACCTATAAAGAGAGAGGAAGAAAAAATTTTCATGTAGAAAAACATATCATTTTTCTTTTTTGTTCAAAATGGTGTCCCATGTGTGTGGTAGGGTGAAATTTAGGTTAATCCTTCATTTGTGTGTGATTACTAGCATGTGAATAGTATTTTCTGAGATAACCGAACATGTAGTTGGTAGTCACTGAGGGTGTATGTTATTATATGATATTAGTTTGTTACAAGGTTATTTATTGTAGAAAGAAGAACATTTCTTGGCTTCTACATTGTTGTGTGTAGGTTCCTAGGCATAAAAAATAGGGCAACACCATCAAATTGACATTAGGGAACATGCAAAACTATCGATTTTATGGTATCATAGTGAGTTATAACTTTGGGAGTGTGTTTGTATGTTTACATTGTCAAGATTTCACCAAGAAGAAGAGTAATATAATCTTTAGTAGCAATCCTTGTAGAGAGGTTTAAGGTGGTGCTAAAGAAATTAAGGGAGATTGAGGTAAATTTAGATTCCTTAGGGAACATCAAAGGGAGATTCCATGAGAATTTATTGATTTTCCTAATAATGTGGATGAAGAGGAAGACTAAATAATAGAAAGTAAGTATCAATAATATTATCTTTGGAGAGAATGAATGGATAAAGGTGTCATTTTAGTAGCTTGTGGTTGGAGAAATGGGAGATGTGTAGCCAATAGAAGAAAATATGGTCAAAATAGTAGATGGGATAAGAGTTCACATCAACAAAAAAAAGGATGAGGAGGCAACCCATGATTTGTAAGAGGTTGAGAAGATAGTCACGGTGGAGCTAAGAAAGGAGGGAAAAAATGAGCTCCATATTTTTTTAACACATTGTTGTTTGCAAGTCTAGATGATATAAATGATAGAGACAGATAAATCCACATCATGGAGGATGATGTTGTAAGGGAGGCATGCCAAGATGAAGGCATGGAGGTGTTGGAGTGTGCATTGAAGGTCAAAGAGACACTTGATGGGAAATATTGGAGTAATACACCCATGGAGAAGTATGGGGAAGTGATAGTAGCAAAGTTTATTTTATACCTGTTGCTAGTCCAAATAAATGGAGCTTTCCACTTGAGGAGAAAGGTTGTAACCAAAGGTATGATAGGATTCACAAGGATCAATAAGTACACATATCTAAGTTTCTACAAGTGATGTAGTAAAGGATAACAAAGAGAATGATTCAAGGAATTTTTTTTAGGTAAATGCATTAGAGAGAGATGAAGGCATGAAGCTAAATTTGGAGCTAGAAAAATTCCATAGATGCTTCTTATGGGAGAAATAAAAGAAGGAGAAGAGATAATTTCAATGAATACAAGAAAATGGTGGAATTAGGGATTTTCATAGAAGATGTTGTAAGTTGATGTACCTAAGGAAGATGAAAAATACACTACATTGAAGATGTCGTCAATGAGGGTATTGAGAAACAAATACCTTATAGGCATGACGATAAAGGAAAACAATATTGAATCCATTTGGGTGTTTTTTTCTACCTTTAATAGAATTAATGGAAGATTAGTTGTATGGGAGAAGGATCATGATAGATTTGAGGGAGATTTTGGTATGTAGATAATTGTATGTAGGTGTTTTGATAATGCAAGAGAGGATAGGTAGGTGAATTAAAATGCTTAGAGAATTAGGAAAAAATGAAGAAAGGAATGTAGGTAGATAAGGGAAGGTGAAAGAGAAAACATGTTTGAGGAATTTGGGGAGCATTAGGAGAAATAGTTAAATTGATTTCAAGGAGAAGAAAAATATTATAGAGAATAAGTTTGTGAGGGGGAGATAAGCATATGAAGATGCATAATATAGTTGATGATCTAGAGAAGAAGGTAATGACATAAGAAGTAATATCAATAGGAAAATAATAAGTAGGAAGATGAAATACACATGGAAGGTGATGTAGGAGAATCCAAGTCCACAAGAAAACAAGCATCAACCAAAAATACTTCAAGTTTTGTTTTTAGATTCATTTCAATTTTGGTTGTATTTTAGTTCCTATAGTCTTGTTTTTTAGTAATTTCTTAAAGAGAAATTTTAAGACTCAAATTTTTTAAGTCAATGAGATCACCTTGTTAAATGGCTTGATGAGTACTTGTAATTTCAATTTGGTAATGATTGGATGAAAATTGGCCAAGTTATGTGAATGCAATTTTTTCGTTTATAACTAAATTTGCAAAAGTTTAATGTGGAACCAAATATCTTTACAACTAGTTCCAAATTATTTTATCATAATCGATCCAAGTTGGGGACATTTAATTTCCCTAGGTCATATATCCATACATTGGAGACAAGAACCCTAAAAGCTCTTTTGTTATACCAATGGGTAAAGAGACTCCATTAGATTACAAGGAGGTCTACATCCATAAATTCTCTACCATTATCAAGTAGGCCACCACAACACTAGGTCCATGGGAACAAATAGATTTTCTAATAGACCTAGGGAGTTGTACAATTAAATCTTTGTCAAAAGGTCTTTTAGATGAAGATGGTTGGATTTTAGGTTGGCTCATGGCTACAATCTAGTTTTGACCTAGGGTTTTTGTATCAAATTTTATGGTTCAGGTTCCTTTCATATAATTCACTAAAATAACAAATTCAGCTTTAAGAATTCATAGACAAAGGACTCGAGAGTGCAACTTAATTATTTTTTCTATTTTTGAAACCCTAGTTTTTTGCAAAAGTCTTGGAGTGCTAAAAAATTTCTCTCCAAATTTGATGTGATGCATAATGATTTTATTTATTGATCAAATTTAAATAATTATAGAACAAATCTTCGAAAAGATTGGGTAGAATATAGTCACTTCCGCCATTACTCTTCATTCACACGAGCTAGTTGCATTCAATTACCCATTCTTAGGTTTGAATGTGAGTCATCGATCTCTAAAGATAAGATATGATTTTACGATCAAGATTAATTTGACTATATTTGAATATTTTTGACATTTACTTGAGTGATTTTTTGGATTCAATTATGTGTGAATTTTTTGCATCAACATTTCGGATCACACTTCATGATCCATCATCGATGAGAGCAGAGAGCAAGGAGAAAAATGTGAATTGTAGGCCAAGATCAAACTTTAAAAAGACTAGAGAGAGAGGGTTGCACAAAAAAGTCAAGGCAAGTAAGACCAAAGAAAAAAGGGGAAAAAAAATAAAACCAATCAAAATAACCTACTTGGAGTCATCAAAAGAAAATATAAAAATAATGATACAAGAGGAAAAAAACCAAACAAAACCAAAGAGGAATGAGAGAAAAAATTTGGAAATAAAGACTTAAAATTTTTAAAAACTAAGAAGATAAAGAATACTTAAAAAATTGTAAGAATTGACAACTAAAAAACCAAAAAATAAAACCATGGAAAAGACAACCAAAGAAGGACAAGGAACTAAGATGAAGAAAAAATACAAAAAAAGAAAAATGAAATAAACAAAAAAAAACAAAAAATTATAAGACTACACACAAATTAAGGTGAAAAAACCAGATAATTATAGAAATCTAAGAAATAAATATAAATTGAAAAATAACATAAAGGGAAAAAAACTAAAAGAAAGAACACACAAATATATATATATATATATAGGAAAGAAATCTAAAACTAAACAAAGGAAATCACCTACCTAAGTTTTAAAAAAAAAAAAAAAACTTTTAAACTAATCAAAAAATATAAGCACTAATCAAGATATGAAGCAATAAATAACCAAAAGAAACAAAATAAATTGAAGATAAATACAAAACTATAAAAAAAAATCAAAGGAGTAACCCCAAACGAAAATTCAAACTATAAATATATAAATATAATAAAATAAAATATGAAAAAGAATTAAGTATATATATATATATAGGAAGCTAAATAATCAAAAGAAAGCTTAAAATAAAAAGAAAAAGAAATTATATATATATAATTATAATTATATATAATTATAATTATAGAGTATAATTATATATATAATTATAATTATATATATAATTATAATTATATATAATTATAATTATAATTATATATATATATATATATATGAATGACAAAAACAAAGAAAAATACTAAACAATAAAAAATATAAACCAACAAAGCTAGAAAAGAAAATTAAAAATTAAAAAAAAACCCAAAATTCTAAGAACTTAAATTATTAGAGAACTAAACCCAACTAATCAAGAATAAACCAAAGAAAGCTAAAAAGATAAACCACAAATAAAGAAAAAAATAAGAACCAAAGAAAGCTAACTATATAAACAAAGAATACGAAGAAAACCACATGAGGACACAAAAGAACAGGTGAGTGGGACAAGACTCCTCAACGAATTGCGAGGGAGGGGGAAGGAAACAAACTGGGATAGGAGGCAACCAGGAACTAGCGAGATGAAGGGGGATGGTGGGAACAAAGGTTAGATAATAGGGGATGCCACGATTGGCTCAACCTCCATTCCTCATTGTGATTGAGGTTAGAGGGGTGAATGTGGATTGAGATGGCTTCCTTAAGTTTCCTTTTAAAGAAGTTATCCTCTTTGAACAAGAATTGAGTGCCCTCTAAACAGATATGGTGTTTGCTAGAGGAGGAGTGGTCAGCTAAGGCCGATTTGAGAACCCGTTCATGTCTAATGTCAACACAATACTCTTTAATTCTAGTGCTAAAAGAGCAGCCAATTTCATCAATATAAGGAATGTCACATGAACAAACTACCTTATAGACTCCAGAGTCGAGCAAGATGTCCTTGGAGTCTTTAAGGGAGGGAAAACGATTTCTCAAGGCAGAGAAGGATTTGAATGCACATCGAAGGCCTTTTTTATGCAAGATTTTTGAGATTTTTTGAGAAAGGCCATCGATATAAGGAAGGGATGCAATAGGGAGATTAGAGAAATGAGAAGGCTTGGAACTGGTAAAAAGGCTCGACTTGGCATGGTTGAAAGCTCTAGAAATTTGCTTACTAGAGTACCCATTTAGCTTGAAAACATGACGAAAATGGCTTAACTCAAGGGGCAAGTGATCCTCATCACAAATTTGATAGGCTCTCAAGGCTAGGGTTTTGAGGACACGACTTTTTTGGCAAGGGTGATGATGAGAAGAAGAGAGGAGATAGACATCCGTGTGGGTGGCCTTATGAGACACCTGACGACCAAGGGATCCATCAGGTTTCTTAAGAAGTAGAATGTCGAGGAAAGGAAGTTGCTTGCAAGATTCGATTTCCTTCGTAAAGGATATGCAAGGAACTAAGCTATTGAGGTGGTTATGGAATTCTTCTAATTTATCCAAGCCATGTGGCCAACAAACATTGGTATTGTCCATATAACGTTTCCACCATTTTGGTTTGAAAGGAAAGGAGTGAAGAGCCATTTCTTCAAAATGTTCCATGAAAAGGTTAGCAATGACCGGAGAAAGGGGAGAACCCATGGCCACCCTATCTACTTGCTCATAGTTGACCCCTTGGAAAGAGAAGAAGGTAGATCTTAAGCAAAATTCAACTAAGGTAGCAGCCTCATCATTGCATTTTTTCTTGACAATAGAAATTGAGTCGGGAATGGGAACCTTGGTGAAAAGCGAGACAACATCAAAACTTACTAGGAGGTCATTACTCTCTAATATTTTTTCCTTGATAAATTGGACAAAATGGTTAGAATTTTTGATGGAGTCATAGCTCCTCGTAAGCGGGGAAAGAAGTTTGGAAAGGAAAGAAGCCAAATTATAAGTTGGTGAGCCAATAGTGTCGACAATGGGTCTTAAAGGAATGCCCTCTCTGTGAATTTTGGGCACCCCATAAATGCGGGGGGTTATTTCTTTGTAAGGAAGGAGATGTTTTTTGGTGGCGTCATCAAAAGAGGAGGAAGACACCAAAGATTTGACTTTTTGACAATTTTGGAGCAAGGGTTGTGAGGAAAAGGTTTATAGCTTGAGGGATCGGAGAGGAGAGCAAGCATTTTTGAATTGTAGTCCTGCTTGTTCATGACGACTGTAGCATTACCTTTGTTTGCTTTGGCAATGATTAGATCGTTGTTGTTGAGTAAATTATTAAAGCAAGAAGCTCAACTTTAGGGATATTGCACCTTGGCGGTTTAGGATGACGAAGGGCAACGACACAATCCTCTCTAACTTCCTCAGCCGTCTCCATGGGGAGCGCGCGGATGGCATTCTCAATCTCAATGATAAATTCCACATGAAGGATAACTTGAGGAGATATTGTGAACCCCATACCTCTTTTTAGAACCTTCATCGCAAGGGGGTCCAAGACGATGTTAGACAAGTTGACAACTAACTTGCTCTCCCAATCATGGATTGGATGAGCACGGGAGGAGCAACGAGGGCGGGGCGAATGACACAATGCCTTGAGAGAGGCATAAAAAGAGACAATCGCTGAGACCACACGGGTTGGCTAAGGTAGGCTGCAGCACACAAAGGGAGAATAACATGCAAACCTCCTAGTAGGTTAATTTGATTGGTTTTTTTTTGGTTTTTTTCCTTTTTTTCTTTGGTCTTACTTGCCTTGACCTTTGTGCAACCCTCCCTCTCTCTCCCTGGTCTTTTTAAAGTTGATCTTGGTCTGCAACTCACATTTTTTCTCCTTGCTCTTTGCTCTCATCCTAATGATGGATCACAAGAGTGTGATCTAAAATGTTTTTGATAAAGGAAAAAATGGGTTTTACAGGACCCAAACCACCAAGTTTAAACAAAGAAAGTAAAGGATAGAAAAGTCTAGTGAATTAAACAAGATACAATAAAAGAAAAATCCAGAATAAACAACAACCAACCAAAAAATCCAGGAAAGACAAACAAAGAGCTAGCTAAAACGTAGGCCAAAAAACCAGCAACAACTAACCTAGAATCTTCAGAACAGACTCAGTCTCGGCCTCTAGATCCTGCATATTTTGCACACCCTTCTTGAAAGTTTGAATCATTTGTATGGGGGGTTCCTTCCTTTTCAGATTAGCCCTAGTTCTCTTCGAAATCCCAATGTCCTCTTCCTATTTTTTATCTTTCACCTCTTCCAAATCTACAACCAAGGACCCCTGTTGATCTTTATCCAATTTTTCAGTCATAGCGTTGATAATGATGGCATTATGTCTTGCCATCCTCTTATTTTGTTCAGTAATTATCTGCACAACATTTTTTATTTTTTCCAAGTCAATTTCTATCCTTTTGTCCTTACCCACATTGTCCTGGATCTCTTTACTAGCAATGTTCTCATTATGCTCTACATCCTTCTTGCATAACGCAAAAACCTTAGCACCCATTTCTTCCAATTTACTCTGGAGGGCCCAATTTTTTATTTTTAGGTCATTAATTTCATGAAAAACTCATTTTGACAAAATGAAATGGTCCATAGCATTGCTCCTAGCTATGCATAGAAAATCAGCAGAAGGTTCCCTATCAAGATTGAAGCAACTTTTAGCAAGGTCAGAGGCTCCAAGGGACCCAGTTCTAATATCTTTGTTTGTCGACAGGATAGTAGAGGAAGAATTATTATTTTCACCAGAGTCCTCAGAATCAGGAGAATCCTCAGAATACGAAACAAGGTTTTTGACATCGAGATTCTTTCCAGTGCCTTTAGCTTTAGGAGTAGAGCTTCCAGGCTCAGAAGCAGGGCAGACTTTAACAGACTGGGGATTATGGATTTGGGTTTTTTTGCCAGTCTGGATAGAGGGCGGAGCCAGGACCGTCCTTACCGGACTCAAATTAGGTTTATTCCCCAAGCAACTAGGTTCAATATCATCCTCCTCAGACGCCGAAGAGAAATTCAGGTTAGCAGGGGCCAACATATTTTGGAAATGTTCAAAAATTAACCTAATCAGACTAGTATGTAATATGGGATATCTTTTAGGGTTTTTCTTATGGTCTTCCAGACTCTTTCTTAATGAACAGAGTAGATAGTAGGGGAGAGAAACCCTGAACTTATAGCGAAAATGTTTGAGCAAGGAAAAATGATAGTCGTAGACCCTAGCGAACTGACCATCCAAGGTGATATACTCCATAATGACATGAAGAACTTTTCTCCAGATAGCTTTAATGGTGTCAGCCTCAAAGTAACTGTTGGAAACTTTCACCAGTTTCAATTTTTCCTTATCTTTCTTCAGAAATCTGACCACCGCTTCATCAGAGAAATTCCTGTCCTAAAAAAATTTGTCTTTCAGTGGACATACCAGTCACTTCAACAATGAGGTTTTTATCGAGCTTAACTTTCCTGCCAAAAAGGGTTATTTCCCCATTGTCCCAATTCTTCTCAAAAACCTCTATAGCTTCCTGATTTGACCCATGGATTTTTTCTAGAAAAGGGAGTAAACCCCCACTTTTTACTTTGTTCCATGCTTTAGTGTTTCTTGTGTGCATCTCGAAGTTGTCCAGCTCAACTCTTTATCTATCTCCTCCCATTTCAGCAAGCACAGTAATGCAGACATAGATGAAATCTTGACTCGAAATGGTCACGTCAAACCTATGAGCCCACAAAGCATGCCGAGCAAGCTTACAAGATAAGCTAATTAGCTCAGCCCCATGCAATCTAATGATAGTGATTTACTTACCCCATTCTATCATTATTATTGAGGTGACACACATCTTTCCCATGTGATGCATCATAGTTCAATAAGGCTCGAACATTAACACCTAAATCACTAATGTTCAACCATGTGCAATGTCCTTTACTTTTAACCCCCTCATTCACAAAAAATTCTGCCAGAGCATTAGATTCTCTATAGGCATGGGATATCTTTATATTATCAAACTTAGCTAAGGTCAAAATAGCATCATCAATCCAAGACTTTATGGTCCACGAGGCAGGGGACCTACCTAGAAGACATTCAATAATATTTTTTGAGTCCCCTTCAAGCCAAAGGTTTTTAAAATTCAGACTATGAGCCAAATTTATGACATGAAAAGCTCTAGAAACCTCAGCTAAGTGATTGGTTTGTGAGCCAAGGGGGTAGCAATCGCACCTAGAAAATTTCCAAAAGAATCACTTATAACTCCACTGCATCTCGCCGCCCCAAGATTACCTTTAGCCCCCCCATCAAAGTTGGCTTTGATCCAACCGTTAGGTGAAAAAGTCCAGCAAACACCCTCCCTGTCCTTCTTATCATTTTTAGGAGTACAGGAAATATCATAACTAATATTCCATTCCTTAGCAATCGTAAAATCATAGGAAGAACAAGCCACTCTCTTGATGTTACAAATCTTTTGGGGGATTGCATTGAAATTTTCTTTCATTAATCTGATTATTTTATCAAACACTATGATCTTCGAAGATTCCTTATCGAGCTATAAATTCTATTATTTCGTTCTTTCCATAGACCCCAAGCTTCATGAGGGAAGGAAAAATCCCATAGTTTATGAAGTGTTGGGTTGTGAGTAGGGGCTTTCAATTGGATGAAGAAGTCTTCAATTGACGAGGGGAACACCCAAGATAAATTCCAATAACAAAGGAATTTTTCCCAGATCGAGGCAGCAAATGGACAATGAAGAAACCAATGACAAACTGACTTAGCATCCATCTTGTAGAGATAACATCTATTGGGTATTTGAAAACCTCGCTTGCAAAGATTATTAACCATGAGCACTTTGTTTTGAAGTAGGATCCAAAAAAAGATGTTGACTTTAGGGTAAGGTGTGATTTGAAATGTTGATGCAAAAATTCATACAATCAAATCTAGAAATCACTTAGCTAAATATTATGGATTGTGGAAACTTGATATCATTAATTTTTGACATGCTTTGAAAAATCTTGACCAATAAGTGTTCCATGTCAGATCACTTTACACATCATCTAGGTGGGTTCACCAAGAAGAGCACCTTCAAAAAGACATATGACGTCAACTAAGAAAGAGTGCCTTCAAAAAGACATATGACATCACTAGAAGTCCATGTGGCAACCTTCCATAGTTCCTTAGCTTGAAATGGGACCCACCTTGAAGAGCCTGTAGACTCATAAAATCCTCTTGAAATCATGCCACATGTCACCCTTCCACTATTTGGAATCTGAGCCCTCTTTGAAAAACCTTGCAAAATCATTGAAAAGAGTTCACATGGCTCTTTTTGTACTTCCATATCTAAGAATTTGGCCTATTTTGAGGAGTCTATAGACTCGCAAAATCACACCAAATAAATTGTCAGGTGTCGGCCTTTTCATAATTTTGTGCTATAAGAATTAAGCATTCTCTAAGCAACCTATAGACTTGAAGAACTATCCAAAGAAGATACCAGATGTCATACTTCTCATAGTTCTGCGACCTATTTTTTCTTTAGTGAAAAAGATTATGTTGACATGTGGAAACCAATAGAAATGAGGACATGAGCCACCCTTTCTACAATTTTGTAGCCTCTCTTTTTCTTAGTAAAATATAACCCATGGACCTATGGAAATCAATGAAAACAAGAAACATGACAAGTGATGGGACAACTAAAGGGACAAGCATGGATTCACTTAATTCTTTTAATATGCAATGTGGTATTTCAATAAGTGGATGCTAAGAAAGGATAACGGGGGCAGATAACCTCACAATATAAAAGGGCTTCATAAAACAACTTAGGGCACCAAGAATTGGGTAAGTAGGTCAACGAACAATTAGAACAAAAGTGCAAAGTGGAGCTAGGGAATTTAGGGTTTCTAGACCATAATACATAGGAATTTTTTTTTTTGGTAAAACCCTAACAAAATTAACAACATTTTTTCAAATTTTAAACATAAGTGGAGGAAAAGAGCTATAAAATGAAAGCACTCCACTAGATATACTATATTATTATATTATTATATAATAATATAATAATTTATTACTATAAATAATATAATAATGTATTAATATTATTATTATTATATATATTATAATTTACATCTATTTCATGGTCTCTCATTTAGTCCATGAGACATAGGAAATATCGTGGTGATATAATCATTAACATAATCTTTTATATTTTGTATTATAATATAATATATTCTTAAAAACTCACATCTTAACATTTGAACGAAATATATTTTATGTAACTTTGAAATTCTAACTTTTAATTGCTTGAAGGTACATGTATCAATTTGGATTTTAAGCAATTTTCATGAATTCTTCATTATTATTAAATGTCCTTAAATATATTATTAAATATACCAAATAATCCTTTACCATTACAAAAAATACTTAAATCTTCAATATTTTATTATTTGAAAAATACTTCTTAATACATAATACATTTAAATCATCCGTAATTTATTATTTGAAAAGTACTTGTCTTTCTCAAATCGCGTGAAGGTCCTAAAAATGACTCAAACCTCTTCAACCACTCATATTGACAATCATTAATTTTTAAAATATTTTTTATTAAAAAAAATTCACATCTTAACAATTGTCCCAATATTTATCTCAATATAATTTTTTTCACACAGATATTTGTCTCACAGTGGAAGTTTTTCGCATTTAATTCATTAGATCTTACGTAGAAGGTACTACTGAAACGGAAAGAAAATGAATGTGGAACAAAGATAGATGAACGAAGAATCCAACAGAGGAGGAAAAGGCGGGTCCACCAAAGTCAAACGTTTGTGTGCTGTTTAAGCCGGCAGCTTTCTCTTTAAGCTTTCGTGGGGACAGAGAAAGAAAAAGAAAGTATGAATTCTTGAGTGTCACGAAAAGCATACGCGCAACAGCATTCCTTTCTATCCCTCTTCTCTCCCACCGTAGTTTTAATCATAGATTTGGACTTTGATCATTCCTCTCTCACCTGTGCTGTCTGAAGCGAAAGGATTAGTCCCAAGTTGAACTCACGACCTCCCTTTCCTGTGTAATGGCTGAAAGTAGACTGATTTCAGAGGAATGGTCTGAAGAGGTCAAAATTTTTCTGGAGGCCACTGCGCAGGACGTTCCACCAGATAGAGCTACTGTGCGTCTGCCAAAGGCTCTGTTGAATGCTAACGCAGAGGCCTACTCTCCTCAAATGGTGTCGCTGGGTCCTTACCACCATTTCTCACTCAAAGATGAATCCGTGGGGCCATTCCACCAACGCCTCACCCATCTTTCCCAGATGGAAATGTACAAGCTCAAAGCGACAAGGGAGGAAGCTGGGAATGATCCTGCCCGAATCAAAAATTTGTTCGCAAGAGTGAGCCAGTCCGATATGATATCCGAATTCCAGGACTTTTACGACTGGAAGATAGAGGAGAACGATATTCCAAACTTTGCGTGGATGATGATGGTCGACGCCCTCTTTCTCTCCTACTTTCTTAAATCCGGTTTCGATGATGTTCGAACAGAATCTAGTGTGCGCAGCAGAGCGTTCGATGACATTATCGTGCCTGCAAAGGCAAGCATAAGGTGCGATATTGTGAAGCTGGAAAACCAGATCCCTCTTTCCCTTCTCAAACAATTGGAGAAGATTGCCCAGGAGACGGAGACACTTGAATCTCTTCTCCCCTCTCAAATCAGCCGTCTATCTCCCTTCCTCCAGGTTAGCGGGGTATCTGATATAGAAAAGACAGATTTTAAGGTTAGCGGGGTATCTGATATAGAAAAGCCAAATTTTAATGAAAAGCATCTGCTGGGCTGTATCCACAAATATTTTTCTTCCTTCGTCCAGGTTAGGCCGGTGGAAACAGAGTCCTCTCCGACTCTGTATCAGAGGGTTTCGAAAGTGATGGGCGACATGGTTGCCCTAGTGTTCAGTTGTTGCTATCGTCATCCAGCCAGACGTGGTCGACCAGATTTTCTGGACAAATACAATGCAAAGGAGCTGCACAAGGCCAGGATTAAGTTTAAATCGTTTGAGGGACCAGGTAAGATCAGATTTTGCAAGAACTCGGACACGCTTTATCTTCCTCAGATAACAATTTCAGACACCTACACTGAAGTGCTGTTGAGGAATTTGTTGGCGTTGGAGTTCAATGACGCGGGTCGAGAGAAACACGTGTCGCAGTACGTGGAGCTGATGGACTGCCTCATCGACACGCCTGAAGATGTCGCCTTGCTCCGCAAATGCAAGATCATTGATCGCCAGAGCATGATGATCACCGACGACTACGTGGCCAACATGTGGGACGGTATGTCTAAGCCTTTCTTTCTTGCAGGTTTTCTGGAACTTCCCGGGGGCCTGAAAGGTCAAATCAGAGAAGTGCTAATAAAAAATTACTATAAAAGCAAGATTAAGACTCAGTTGTGGGATCTTTATTCCGAGTATCTGTCGAGTCCTTGGAAGGTGATGGCTTTGTTAGTTGGATTTTTTGTGCTGCTGTTGACTGTATTGCAAACATACTGCTCTGTGCATGAATGTGAGATAGAGCGTCGTCCAAAGGGCAGTTCTCGCAAGCGTTTCAGGCCCTTTGGGTAACTGCACAAACTCATTGCATGCAATCTCACTGTCCAGAAAAGTGCCACCAGAGATATTTAAGTATTGTTTCTAGGCTTATACGCCATAAAAGAAAATCCTGCTGCAGTGAATAGGTATATTTTGTTGTAAGTGGAAATCAATGGTGCATGCATAGCCAATTATAGGCATAATAATAATCTACTAGCCTCGAGAGAATAGTTGGATAAGTTTAGTCATAACAAGACACTTCGTGAGGTCTTGTGTTTGTTGTATAACAGCAGTAATCGCACCTTCGTGTGCAATGGGTACGCCGAAGATTTGTGGAGATGAATTTTTTTATTTATGGTATTGTATTTGAAATATAGAAATTGTAAAATGTGAAGTGTTGAAGTTTTTAAATAAATGAAGTTATGCATTATATATTTTATTGTCACTTCATTTTAATTAACAAAATATGATTTTGAACTACAAATTCAACGGTGCAGCCACATCTACTATACAATTTTGACATTCAAGAACCAATATAATTTGTATTTTTTGCAAAGGAAAATAAGCAGTAAAATGGCTGAAAATTTTGAGGAAATATTTACAGTATAATTCAAAAGGTTTGTTAAGAACAATGTATTGAGATTAACAAATGAAGATGATATGATATGTAATGTAGGTATTGGAAGAATATTTCTGGCAACCATTGAATTTGCAGCTTCAGTAGCAGCTGCTATACATTCAATAGTAAAAAATGTTGCGAGGAAAACTGTCAGCAAAATAGCGTCAAGTAGAAGGAAAATAAATGCCTTCATTTAGCAAATAACAACAAAACTATAATAATGAAAAAAAACACAACAAAACTTATGTGAACATAATATTAATGGAAACTATCGAGACGATGTTGATGTAATATTTAATAGTAAAAGATGTTGTGAAAGCTTAACAAAACCACACAAATAAAACAGGGAAGAACAAAGGGTAAAGCGATAGACAACCGCATTAAAATTGTTAAACCATGAACATGCCTTTCTTATGCTTCCACATTTCACATACATAACCACTGTAAGGGCTTGCGGTAACCCGCACTCAATAGAAGTAAACTCAAGAATTCCGGCACTTGTAAAGCTCACACAAAGCAACATAACTAACACTAATTGCTTACCAGTATTTTCGGTTGCTTCCATTCCAATTTCCAAATGTTGATCAAAGACGGATGTTTTTCTTATTTGCTGAAGGGATAAGCATCGGATGTGGCGTCAACGGAATTCCAGCTTGAGTTGGACGGGAATAAATCGAAATGATGCTTTTTCAATCAATGGCTGAAAGTGAATGAATGGTCGGGGCATCAATGGGAACACCCACAGAGGATGGTGGTGGGTGGAGGAGGCAAGAACGTAACCAACAACGTCTCAATCTTCCCTTCTATCTCCTTCAGACAGGGAGAGCTTGGGCCCGATTTCTGTGGGCGTAGGTCAATGAGGTTTGTGTCAGAAATGCTTGTGGCCAGAGGGCGACCAAGCAGTACCAGAGAGAAATACAAGGGAAAGGGAAGGGGAAGGGGAAGGTGAAGGGGAAGAATGGAAGCGGTATTCGAGGAGCTGCTAGAGGGGAAGAGAGGAGGAGTGGGATTGGGGGTATTTGGTGAGAGAGCTGGGGAACAAAGGGGAATGCGGTAAGGGCGTGCAGTGTTACGAGATCGCGACAGGTGTTTGAGCGGGCGAGGGTGCAAGGCTACGACACTACCGTCTGTGCCTTCTCTGATGGTAATGGTTGGATATAACAAAAAACTATATATAACATTCAATGGGCTCAGAATGAAAATGCCACTGTTCTTGCAGAGGGATTGCGTAATAGAGACGAACCAAAGAAAGAATTGCAGAGAAATCAAATAGGGCAAATGACTTACCTCTAGATTCTGCAAAGCTTGGAGATGATTGAAACGTCTACAACTGCTCGGGGTCAACTTTTTACTCTCTTCGTGTCATTCACTTTATGTCTTTTTCACACACCCTGCAGAAGTGGAGAGGTTGCTTACATCGATATTGAACTGCAACAACAAGAGAGATGGCGGTTGCAACGCACAAGGACATGGTACACCAACTCCCAGCCACATTAAATGCACGAACTAGATAGCATAAAAAATGAGAAGAAATAATGAACGGTAAAGATCTATTATAGATGGTCTGCATGATTTGACCTGATAGAGAAAATGAATCTACAAACTTATCAGGGAATGCCTCTTGCTGTAATTAGTATGCCGTGTAAGAAAATAGAAATAAAACCCAATGTTTACTTTTGCTATAATATATTTTGCATCGTAATGTTTCTCTTATATATGTCCCCCATATTGGGACTTTCGAAGATTATATATAAAATAAAGTTATAATCTCAAAATAAATTGTTAATATCAGGAAGAGAGGAGTTTTATAGTTGTAACAAGAAGTCTTATAATATGATTGATCATGTATATAAAAATCTTTTGATTTAAGTTTGATAGTCATTTATATATCAAATTAACATAAATTAGAAAAGAAGAATAGAGATATATATTTTTACACTTAAAAAAGTAAACACAAAACAAAAAATGAATTGAAACATTGAAGAGTATTTTTTCAAAAGTAATTTATTAGGAGTGATGATTCAACACATAATAAGAAGAAATGTTAGTACACATAATCTATCTACAGTTTATGTCCAATCCAAATCTTCCAAGCAATCTTAAGTTCTTAATCTATTAGATATAATGATATAAATAGTTCACAATAATTCATAATAATATGTAATAAGCTCCATTACATTCAATGCATGCAATACACTTATTTAATTCTAACCTAAACTTCATGAGTAAGATAAAATAAGATTTACATATTTTGTGTGTGGATGTTGTTTCTTCCTTATAACATTTTTTCAACTTTATTATAACTCACATTTAATTGTTGAAGTAAACAATCAATATGCTATGGTTAACTTGCAACTTTCTAATCCACACAAAACTTTCTTATAATTTAAATTAAAATGTGAGAAATCCTAAACAGATAATCATGATTTTATATTCAAAATTTAGACCTACTCTTTAACAAAAGAAAATACTATGACATTAGTAATCCTGTTTATACAAAAAAAAAATACTAAAAAAACATATTTTAAAGAAAAAAAAACATTTAATTATTAAACTAATTATACATATATAATTTCACTCTCAAATGACATAATATAAAACTTATAATAATAATATAAAATTGACCACCATTTACATGCTTTTTATAATAATAATTTTAAATTAACCATGCTTTTAAATGAATTATACTTTCCTCTTTTTCCTCCTCTTAAGGTGCTCTGCCTTTCACTTAAAAAAATTAAAATAATCATCAATTTCACACAAACAATTAATTAATTAATTTAAAACAATACGTAATGTCTCTCTATTTTAATTAGTATTACTATGATGGAACAATCCTGAAAGATAGTTAAACTTGTAATTTGTGTAATCATCGACAGTGTCATTGTTGTCCAAAGTCGATCTTTCATTTTAAAGTTCATGTTTTTCTCACAAATTCCTTTTAAAGTGAAGCAACGTACCCTACCAACCATTGTATTGGGACCAGTTTAATTGTATTCAATTGTAAGCGGACAGATTTAATTTTCCCTTTCACACCTTTCTTTAAAGTTGTTTCATATGAAGATCAATAATCTTCTCTATGCTACATATTACATTTTGGAAGTTCAATGGTAAGCTTTACTTTTGCATGCTATATAGTATTTAGCCCTTCTATTGTTAAGATATGTAGTGGATTGATTGAGGCTGAATATAGATGAGTGTTATATGAAAAAGTATTTTATTGAATTAAAACGAGGTGGTTTTTTGGAAAATAATTAATAATAATTTGTAAAAATAATTTTTTTATACTTGAAAGTTTATATAAAATGTCTTTTGATTAATTAAGTCATAAGAAGAATAATTATATTTTTCAAATATAACTTATTAATTATTAGTGGAAACAATCTTAGATTTTATATTAGAATATATGCGATTTTATAAACTTTTTGTTTTATTCATAAGAATTGAATAAAATTATTTGATTTCATTTAAGAAAAAGAATGAGTTGCATTTTACTTTTTCTAATGATATTTGAAAGACAAATATTTGGAGAAAATTACATTAATGAACAAATTACTACAAAACAACATCAACACAATCTATCAAGAAGCAACAATTACCACCATGAATATTTTGTCAATTGTCAGTAAATAATAAAAGAAAGTCTATCGTAGTAGATGGTAAACAACTTGACCAAATAGGCACAACCATTAAGTAAGCTAGTCTACATTATCTATATTTTATTAGTGATTAATTGGGTGGATGTTATATATGGTATCAGAGCTTTGGGTTCTGCATTAGTGCCTAGAGTCTACTATGCTAGAAAGTTGCATTTCTTTTGAGAATTTGGAAAAATCCTAGAATGATGGGGATACTTAGATGAGTTTTAGTCTTGTTGTTTCCTAGATGGTACAATATGGGAACCAAATAAGGGGGTTATGATCAATGACTAGAAACTAATAATCTAGAATGAAATTTATTTGAATGATTTATTACTTGTTGTGTATGAAAGGCAATAATCTATGATATGATTGCATGATAGAATGATTTCAAAGGAATATTGTTTGAATGTTGATTGATTAAAAGTATACTTGAATAGTATATACTTGGTGATTGAATTATTTCATGATTATGGCTTACTCATGAGCTTGGTATGGGTAGGAAATCATAATGGTTATATTTTGAACCTTTTATGTGAAATTTTATATATGTTAAGCTCACTATTATGGTTACCACCTAATTAAACCTTCTTCTATGAGTGATTTTGTACTTAAGCTATGTGATGTATGCTTGAGATTAACAATAATCAAGGATCATACTATGCCAATGATGGATTTTCTTGATTTCTTAGTTGTCCAATGGACTACAAAGAAGAGAGATTCTAATAAGGAATAGGTAGGTAATAGTTGGACCAACCTCATATTATTGTTTTGGCTTATCCTAATGTGGGAAATTATATCTAGATTATTAGAGATAGGTAACATTTTTGCCTCACATGAAGTGATATGAACTTATGTGTAATTGAATGTGTTTATACATTAATGCCTCCCTAAGTATTTGTGTAAATGGCCTAGGGTTGTGTAGTGATATGTTGATGCTCATGCTATTAATGACATCGAGTAGTATGGGATTCTTGATTGTTGTTATAGCAGGGTTATGTGATTATGACTTAGATAGTGGGTTAATACATGCATTAGGTTGCATTCATTTCCACTTAGCTTATTGTTCCTTATGTGAACATGTGATGTATTGTGTGGTTTGTCACATTGTATATTTATCATGTATGATTGAGATAGTCACTATTGTATTATGATATGCATAAGAGCCAAACATGGTTGCACTTGTGATCAATTGCATATTAATTATTCACTATGTATATGTGATGTGTATGAGTTATTCACCTTATGTATGTATGATTCACAATGGAGCTACTCACCTTGTGTATATGTGACATCTATTGGGTCTAGTTGCTATGTATATGTGAGGTGTCACTTCCTATGGGGATTGGGGAATTATTAAATGATGACCCTTGTGTAATTATGTATGTTTGCACTCTAATGTTTAGTATAATTTAGATAATGTTGTAACATATTTTCCAAAGGTTGTTTCATATGCATTGGATGAGGCTATATGTTGATAGTATCAATGCTCCTACTTGTGATGTCCATGATATTATTCATGGTAATGTTATGGATTTAATGTGTTCAAGATTTCATTACTTTAGTCTTAATGACAAGTTCATTTTGATATAATTTTTAAAGAGTTATATTCTTTTTTTATGAGATGCTTGGTATAACATCACAATTGACAGTGAACTAGGGAGGAACTATGGTTTGGTTATGAACAAAAAAATATCATGAAACTATTCAAATATGTTCAGGTACTAAAAAGTATGTATGATAAGATGAACACAATTGTGGTCTCTTATAAAAAGAGGAGCATGTGTTGGAAAGGTGCTAAGTGGCTCCTAGGTTATCCTGAGGGTGTAAATAAAGAATAAAATGTTTTGGACAAAGCTTGAGTCACATCATGAGTAAAAGGGTATTTGCATAGGTATTTGTGCTAGAAAGCATTAAATAAGTTGCACGTGTCAGTTACTTCATGATAGAATAGATTTCACACATGTCATGATGAGATGGACATATCGGTCAGGTACCATGTGAGTAGGCATGAGTGATGAGATGAGCATATTGTCTAGGTCACATGATTGATAAGATAAATAAATTTAATTATTGACTCTCCAGGTCACACGTGAATTCATGCAAGATAGAAGAACACATTTTTAGTGTCACATATGAGATGGTATGTTTAATATGAATTTAAAATTCTATGCAAAACTACATGAAATTTGAATGAGATGGTGAGATTCTCATCTTATGAAGGATAAATTCTTGATATCCTAAACAATTTTTTTTTAAAAAAAGACATGGGTTGAGATGATAAACCTATTGTATATTGACTCACCATGCTTAAAGAGATAAGGACAAGATGAATGCAAAATTTGAATTTATTTAGAATATATATTTTATGGATGATATATGATCAAGTTGTGATCTATCTTAATGATACTTTCAATTGTATGATTTTGAAAATGAGATATTTGAATTTTTTTTATGTAATTTATTTGCATATGATCATGTTGATTATTGAAATGATTCACTCTTTTAGAGTTTCATAAGATATTAATCTTTTGTGATAAGCTAACACTGGTGCAAGAGTTAAATTGGTGATTAGACCTAAAGACTATGTTAGGTGCATTGTCGAACAATTCAAGGAAACTTAAACAAGTTACAAAGGTATGATAAGCAAAGGTACAAATCATGATGTAGAATGGAATTGATTTTTGAGTATTTGGCATTGCTGTGATCACCTTTGTATCATATGGTCATCGAGACATGACTATCCTTAGGGGGAAAGGATGTCACAACCCCTATAATTAGTTAGCTTCACATCTTGTTTAATTAGCTTATCTTGATCACCTAATTGGTATATTAATTTTAGGAAGGACAATTTGGTTACACTGATTATCATTTGAAAGGTTATGCCAATGATGATGAGTAATTGTGTGTTCTATTTCATAGTGTATCATGAACTCTTGACATTTTCTCATATTCGAGAGAGTATCATCAAGAAGGGTTTAGCCAAAGGTGGTAACTTGTCCTGATGGAATCGCATACACGAGAACTTAGATGCATGTAGGTAAGTTGCATAAGTGTATATATGTGTGTTCTTTTAGCCGCATAAGAATGAATGTTAAATTAAGTATCTAATGGGCCTTTGTTAACAATAGGTTGTGGCCAACTTAGCACAAGAGTTGCTATTTGTTGCTATGTAATTGTGCTTTGACATTCCATCAAATTTGGTCATAAACCAAATAGGAACTGATGTGGGAATACAAATTTCACCATTAAAATCATAAATAAATACATACATAACTGTATGTATATTGCTTAAAGAGGTTCAAATATTTATTATGTATATCTTGCATGGAACTGTATACATGCATATAGATACTAGTGAACATTGTATTTGCACATATAGACAAGGGCATATCGATACTATTAAATATTATTATATCTCAAAGATTAATAATGTCATAAATAAAATAATAATAATTTAATATTACTAAATAATATTGTATTCTAGTAAGAATATTTTAAATACTCTTACTCTATTGAACAAGAGATAATAATAATAAAATAAAATTATTTTTTTTTAAAAGATAACAAATATGAATAGATATGATAACACCCTACTTCACTTTTAAAAAGGAGAAATAAGTTATTCTTAGTAAAGGGGGAAGCTACGAATGTAAGGAATTTTCTTGGTTTATAAGTTTTTTTGACAACTGTCGGCCGCTTGTAAGGAAAAGAATTTTTAAAGAACAAGTGTTGAAATTTATTCAAGCTTTCTGCCACACAGCAAAGGATGGGGAAGGACAAAAAAGAAGAAGAAGAAAACCTTAAAAGAAAACAACGAGGAGGCAGCTAAAGATTCTTCTTCTTCATGCCATGCCTGGAAATAATATTGGGGATGTGCAACCAGTATTTGTGAAAGAGGCTGCAAAAGTCTCTAATTGGGAGCTCATGAATCTAAAACAGCTCACACGCCTCATTATGCCTTGCTTTCGTTGATAGAATTGCCTTAGGAAGAGACATTTACACTCATTTTAAATTACCTTAAGCTTTGGTTGGTAAATCTCTTACCAAGTTTGACTCAGTCACCCCTTGAATGGGTTGGCTCTTCCAAATGCATTGAGTTTTTATTAATGCTGTTCCAAAGTCTTATGAAGACAAATTTCCACGCCACTTTGTGGCTGTTCAAATTAATCATTAATTGCTGATTATATTGCCCTTGAATAGGCATGGGAATTTTGTAAATAGTCATGCATATGATTGATGTTTAAATTCAGATTTTAATTACTTTACAGCGGCTGCTTAATACCTTAAAATATGCTTTGGTTTGGAAGACAATTACCACATACAGTAATCAAACTTTTATGTATACTCTAATTCATTGTATGATCTTCAATGCATTTCATTCAAACTTATATTGGTCAGGTAGAGAATCTGTCCAAATGAACACCAAACTTTGGATAATTGAAATTCATTTGAATTCCTACGCTTCAATGCCTATCTGAGGCATAGTGTTGTGTGTATAAGACATTACATTTTTTGACTACATGTTGAGAGTTATGATAAGTTTATTTGTGAATGGCATGGATAAAGTTGTGTGACGGTCATAAATTTTCTGATCTCTATAATATCTTCATTGAATATCCAATAGTGTTGATAATGTACAAGTCTTTATCATGTTGATATGAAGATCTGAAAAGTTAAGGTTGCATATATATAGTATGACTTGGTCCATGGACAAAAGCTCTTGTTCATGCTCTTTTATCTTACCCACATATACTTTAATCTTTTAAATGGAAAAAGTGTTGAAACAATTTATTTCAGCATTCTAGCCAGCAATTGATTTGTCTTATCACCAAGGGTTATCATAAATGTAGCTAAAAGGCTGTTTATGTCAACCATTGATCCTAAGTAGGAATTTAGCGAGCTAAGTTGTAGAAAAAACTATTCACATGTGTTTGAGTTTCTTGTAAAATGTTTTCTAGGTTTTATTCCTCACACTTTTCCCTTTCTGAAATATATTTAAATTTTAATTTTGGCCAAGCGAAATGAAAATTATGATGGTTTAAATGCTGCCCCTTTCAGCTGCAATATGTAGATTGAAGTTGTAAATTAATTTATTTGATGTAAATATACAAATTTAATGGTTAATGGGTCATCCCACAATAATGGGTTACACTTTTTGGCCAAACTTGACATTGAAATCAACATTTTTAGAGAAAAATTCACTTTCTTACATTTATAGGTGGTAAACTATTAAGAATTTGAAAATGATGTAAACTAGTGATTAGTGAGATTTTGTCTATAGATTTTAATTTTTTTTTTTTTTAAATTGAAATTAAATTGTAATTTTTTTGTGTCTCCCTTGATAACTAGTTTTTAATAGTAAACAACATTTTTAAAAAGTGATGTGTACTTCGGCTCGCATAAATTTTTTTCTACAAAGGATAAAACTCTAATTCTTTTGAATTTAGGTTGGTAACACAAGTATCTAGGGCTTTCATTTTTTTTCATAGCATTTTGTTGAATATTTTTCTTTTAATTAAGTTTTGAAGTCAAAAAAATTATAATTTAGACATAGGTGCACTTCGGCTCGCATAACATTTTTGAAATGTATTGAAATTCAATTTTTCTTTTTTGTTAGAATGAGGACATCAATACCTAGTGGATATATATTTTTCAAATTTTTTTCCTCAAATTTACTATTTTTTTACAATGGTTTTTCATCGAACTTGACGTTCAGTGAAAAACCTATGTATAGATATAGAAAACTGTCCTGATAAAAAACTAAAAATAAAATATAAAATAAAACAAAATATAAAATAAAACAAAATATATAGAATTATAGTTGTTGGAAAGTACATTTCGATCACTACAATCATCCAACATGGTTTATCAAGTTGACTCCATTTTCACCTCAATCCTAAGCTTCAATAGTAAAAAAAATGCATAAATTTTGAAATGGTGGAGGGAAAGGTGAAGAAAGGGGGTTCATTAGAACCCCCGTTCTAATGAAGGGGGTTTGATACCCATTATATGGTGCAAGGGGTTCATTAGAAGAGGGGGGGTTCATTAGAAGGGGGTGGTTCATTTGAACCCCCTTCATTAGAAGGGGTAAACCATTTTAAATTTTTTGATGAGCATTTATAATTTTTCTTCGTTAAAAAAATTGTAACCCACTATTGTGGGTTTACGATCCATTGGTCCTTGTGCCAAAAATGCTTACCATTCACCTTCCCCATATGGAGGACACCATTCTCCATTAGCACCAACCCATGTAATTGCCAAGGTCCACATTGCAACAAAAGAACCCAATGGATTAAGTCTTTGGCATCTTGTATAGATATACATATATATACATAAAAGCAATACACCAAAGGTTGGCTGAATGGTTACATATATATATATATATATTCTAGATTTAAGCTCCATTATTTGGCACTGAGTATTATACAAAAATAGGAAAATTGTTAAAGAACTCTCCATCACTGCCAACCCACGTATTCACGAAGCTCCACATCGCAACCACAAAAGTCAGTGAACTCCCCTCCAGCCGACTACATCCTCGTCAATGGAAAATCCAAAATAGGGCTTCCCCTGTGATAGCACTCTTGCAATTTCCCCATCTCTCTATATCATACAACCCTAAACCCTACACACAGATAACTACAATCTCTTCTATGGTCATGGCTGCAACACCAAAGATACACACACATAACCAAAACAATAGACTAGTAGCGAAATAAAGAGCATTTAACTACAATTGCTCCTACGAAGATAAGTATAAACCCAAAGATGCACAACCATAACTATAAACATAAATCAAGGGTGAAAAAAATTACTAGCCCCAACCATATTATTTTGATGATAAAAAGAATATTTTACTAGAAATTCACCAAAGTGACATTAAATAGATCTCCTCAACCCAATACATGGCAATAATCTATGCAAAAAAAGCATGACCCCACACACTTAATTGAAAATTCGACCTACATCAGGGTTTGCCTCTAAATATTATAGACAAATAGAGAAATTGTAAAAGAGGTATTAGAATAATACTCAACAATGAAAAAATTACTAACCCTAAGCATATTTTTTTGAAAAATAAAAGAAGATTTAATTGGTATTTCTCCACGGTCACCTCCCCATCAGCTGGCCACATCCTCATTGGCAACAAATGTAAAATGGGTCTTCTCCAGGTGCAATAGGTGTGTTACAATCTGTTTATTTGTCTATAATATTTAGTTGTAGGGAATGTAACTTCAATTTGCGATTAAGTCTATGGAATTCTCTATACATATACATATATACAAACACACACACACACATTTGTATGTATATATCTATATATACATGTAGTCAAAATGTATACTCCAAAAATTGCAAGAAAATATTTTGATTCTGTTGCATTGTCACAATAGCCATTCTGACATTATGAATATGTGCTCCAAAAAAATCCAAGTGAATATATTGAGTAAGTTGCATTATGTGAATAATACTCTATTCTTAAAAAATAGAAATTTCAAATAGATAGTGTATCAGCTAGAGATATAAAGTTGAACAAATCAAATAATTATTACAATAATACTTAAAATCTGCCAAAAACATTTTGGAGAGATTGTTTCATTATACAATACACAAATACATAAATTGTAAAAGATATATTACAATAACACTAAACAACCACCAAAGTAATTTTATCTCCAATATGTTAATCGTTTCATACAACCCTAAACCCTACACATAGATAAGTACAATTGCTCCTATGGGAAATGGATACAATGCCAAAGATACATGCATATAAGGACAAATAGAGAAATTATAAGAAAGCTATTGCACAAAAAGTCCTATTCACACTTGGTCTGATGAAAATCCTGTCAAAAACTTGAAAGAAATAAATTGAACAGATACTAAGAGATATTAGAAAGGATAACACTTAACAGTAACCAAACTATTTATATATATGTATAGACATCTATATAGGCAATAGTTGACTTTATTTTAATATATATTAAATATTTTGTATATAGCTAATAATTGACAATTTATCATATAGATTTGAAATATCTTGTATATGGCTAATAGTTGAAAATGTTGTAGGCCAACAAAGTAAACTTTGATTAAGTTGCATTTTTCAAACAACCTTATACATTTGTATATTTATCTATATAAGCATAAAAACATGTATGCATGTTTTACTAATAGGTCTATCACAATTTCCCTATTTATCTATAATACTCAATGCTAGATAATGCAACCCGTCTTACACAATTAAAAGCACAGGGGCTCAATGAACATGCATATGTATATATGCAAATACAAGAATAAATTACATTGTTGTTTATAAGTTTTTAATTCATTTGCATTGTCAGAATAGACATTCTGGCATTATGAATATGTGCTCCAAAATATGCAAGAAAATAGGTTTATTCAGTTGCATTGTCACAACTCTGTTCTTAACAAATAGAAATTTCAAACAAATAGTGTATCAGCTAAAGATATAAAGTTGAACAGATTCAAGAACTATTACAATAACACTTATAAGCCACCAAAAAAATTGTGCACATATTGTGCTATGATATATTTGTATATATATATATATATACATAATGCCATAGGCTTTATCAAACATTCAAGCTACATTCCCTCAGACTAAAGATTATAGACAAATAGACAAATTGTTGCACAACTATTAGATGACAAGTCTTATTCACAATTGGGTCAACAAAAATCTTGTTGGGAACTTCGAACAAATAAATTGAATAGATACAAAGAGAACCTAGAAAGAATAACATTTAACACTCATGAAACTAACTTTGTATATATACATGCCTCTATACGTAATAGGTTGGAGGGTTTTAAAATTGTTGAGTTGTAGAATCGGTAAGCTATTTTGCATGGGTATTTTTCATAAATGATTAATTTATTGTTTATGTCTTTCATTCTCTGCTTATTGTTAATTTTGATAGCAGGTTTCAGGGTTTGAACACTAATGTGCTACGTAATGTGCAACAAAGTATATTGATTAAGTTTCATTTTTGAAAGTGCCATTATGGTGTTAGGTTGATAGTGGACAATTGTAAAATCTGTTACTTGCGGTTCCCTGGTTTGTTTCATAGGAGACAACTGTAAAAATTGTCGGGTTTCACTACTTTTTGTGCCAGATTGGAGGGTTTTAAAACTGTCACGTTCTCTGCAATCTATTTTTCATTTTACATGGGTGTTTTGTATAGATTGTTTTTGTTGTCCAGATTCTATAAGACATTCTGCATGGATGTCTGGCATTATCGTTTTCTGTGGATGGAGAAATTATAGTTGAATATTTTTTTGTTTCGTCAAGAAATATGGTTAGGGTTTGTAATTTTTTCATTCCTGGTTTATTGTTTGTAGTTAATTATTTTTAAATTCAGATTGTATATATTGATTTCTTAATTTTTTTCCTAGTAGATCTTTTGTAATTTTGTTTTTTGCCTATACTATTTACTACCGAATAATGTAGCTCGAATGTTCAATTGTGAATTTAACTATTACACAACTTGCTTGTTTCAATATGTATCACATTGCTCATTTCTCCTAGTTTTCCATTATAATATGCTGCCATTGTTTGTCTTCTATCAATCTATTTAATGTGGGTTTCCAACCATCTCTTATAGTTTGTGATTCTAAAGTGTTTTCCTAATAATTGTTTTAAAATTTCTCTATTTTTGCTATTGTGTGATATATGATGAGTGTCCTTGAGATTTTCCATGGGCCGTTACCTACTTTCTTTCTTGGGGGTTTTGCTAGAGCCCATGAGAAGCATGATGCTAATATGGTAGGGAGGACAGCGAGTGTGGGTTTAATTCTTTTATTATTCTATCATGATATATTTGTTGCTACTTGCATGGACACACAAAATCTCGCATCGACTTGTCCACCAAAAATACTCACTATATCATCGTATTTGTTGTGTCTTGAAAACTCTCTTCTCCAACTTCCTCAATACATTACTTATACAAAATTGTTTACCAATATCCCATGTATTCAAAATCTTCTATTTTATCTATTTCTATTTACACCAAATAGTAACCTATTTAATTCATTATCTATATTTTTCCCTTTATAATGTTGCATAGATACAATAGACATTCAAACAAATTAGTGTATTTTAAATTGTATGATTTCAAAGTACTTGTGATTCTTAAGTTTTTGGCTAGAGCCCATGAGGCTTCATGATGCCAATATGGTAGGGAGGACAATGAGCGTCGGTTTACTGCTTTTGGATTCTACCATCGTACATTTCTTGCTGCCTATATACATGGACATACAAATTCTCACATCCATCTATCCACCAAAAAAATACTCTATTCTATCCATTGTACTTGTCATTGTTTCCATAGCTCTCTTTTCAACTTCTTTAGTGGATTTATTATACACAATTGTTTGCTAGTATCACATGTATTCAAAATCTCCTATTTTATCTCTTTCTATTTACAACAAATAATGCTAACTTATTTTATTCTATATCTATATTTTCCCCTTTATAATGTTGCACAGATACAATAGACATTCAAGGAAATTAGTGTATTATAATTTTTCTATTTCAAATTCTTTCATGGTCCAACAAGTTGATTCAATGCTGCTCACTCTTCTTGAGCACCACCAATAGTATATGCAAGTACAAAACTTTCCTATTATCAATAAATAGATGTGGTGAATCAATTGTAAATATTATTAAGTATATCTCTCACTTTCTTTGCAATGGAATGTAATTCCCTCAAGAATCTAGCTGTCTAGATAGGCAACTGAGTGTGGTGAATGCGATGCTATGTAATTCATTAAGATGAAATTATTCTTTGCTCATGACCATGTTGCTTTTGCAAGTGAAAATCTGCATAATTCTAGTCATTAGATATGTTGTTCATTGGATAGATATTTGCGTACCTCATATTTCATTTAAAATTGTAGAGATGAAGAAACAATAGCAATGATTTTGGCCTGGAAGGTATGTAGGGAAGTGTTAGAAAATTCATCACAGTTGTCATGACTTAAAAATTCATGGCATTTGCCAAAAAATTATAAGTTATGTTGTTTTCATAGATTTTATAGCACTTTTGACTATATATCATGCAGGCCAAGAGTGCTTTGGTGTGCATGCGTTGGATTTTCTAGATGGTGATCATTTCAATTGCATGTTGCATATACGTCTACTTCAGCACGAGCACTCCAAAAAAAATGAGCATCACTCCCAACTATATAATGCTACCATATCAATAGATAGATTGAGTTAACCAATTGTAAATATCATTAATTACTTTTAGTTTCACATTGTCTTTATTGGTTTTGTACATATACTTAGTTACTTTTGATGCTTCCTTTTTTATTCCAATGGGTTCAGTAGAATATCTTTTTTGAAGTCAAATAAAGCATTGTTTCCCCACAAAATAAGGCATACCCTATAATTCAATTATTCTAAAAATTAAAATTATGTGTTGTGTCATCACATTCTTCTTTTCGTTTGGCTTGTTTATTTGTTTTCCACCAAAGATGCTATAACTTAGTCTTCAATTGGACTATGCACATCTTCCCTCTCTAAGTGTTATTTGTTCTTATTCTATTTGATCATCCGTTTATTACTTTGGTTTAACTAAGTCCTTGTAATTTTGTTCATACAACAATTATAGAACATCTTTTTACTAGAACCAATCAATAAAAATTTAAGATTTTTTACTTTCAATTTCCTTGTAATGTGCTAATTTTGAGTCCTTTCTACTTATGACGATTTTATTATACTACTACAAACCCATAAAACACATGGATAATAATGCTTTTATTTACAAAATCATGGAGTAAATACTATTTATAAAAAGTATTCCTATATTAAAGATCTTTCTTTTTTGATAAAATATTATTTAATTCACAACTTTAACTTTATGGGAAAACTTTTTCAAATAATTTTTTTTATTCAGTATTACTAATTAAATTTTCAATTCAATAATAGTAATTAATGAGATCACTAATAAATTTTTAAAAAATGAGAATTATTTAATGCTCCATGCTTTTTATAAATATTATTTAATTCACAACTTGAAGTTTTCCATGCATTACTATCCATATCTATCTTACGATAATTAAATCATAATCACTCAATTCATTCATTAACCTAGACAAAAACATTAAATATGGATGTGCATCTATGCCTGACAACTATTAAACTAAAATACAGATAAAATTATATCATACCTTAAATTTTGGAAAGAAATCATTATTAGTAACAAAACTAATTATTTAAAAATTTAAATTGTATTTAATTTTTCAAATGTAATTTATTAGGAAAAAAATTATTTAAAAAACGTTCTCCTAAGATTATTTTCATAATCAATTTCCAACTAAAAAATATTTTTGTGGAAACACAAAGATCAATTTTCCACTCTATGGAAATGATTTTTGATCTCCCATGCGTTGTGTTATCTTAAAATAATTAAATAATAATCAATCAATTCATTCATTAACCCAGACAAAAATATCAAACATCAATTTCCTTTTTTATGCAAATGGTTGTTAGTCATGCAATGCATTTCCTTATCTTAAAATAACTAAATAATAATAAATTGATTCATAGATTAACCTAGACAAAAATGTCAAATATAGATGTGCATCTAAGCTTGCCAACTATTAAACTAAAATGCATATAAGGAGAGAAATTATTACTATTAACAAAATTAATTATTTGAAAATTTAAATTGTATTTAATTTACCAAATGTAATTTATTAAGAGAAATTTTATTAAATAACCATTCTCCTAATATTATTGATTAAAAACATTTTAAAATAATTATTGTAATTAAAATTATTGATGATTAATTGCTTGAGATTCCAATTAATGCATACATTGGAAATAATTAACACAAAGTAACGTAATTCAAATTCATATCTTTTAATGCACACATAGCTTTGCTTTAATTCATCTATCCATCTAATTATCCATATAAATATATAAATTGATTTTTGAACATCACTGTTCATTACAATGTACTCGACAAATCTTATCCTCGTTCACCTTCTACTATAAACTAACTTTGTGTTATTCCATATTGAATTATTAATATGCTTTCCCTTTTTTAACTCATTCAAGCAATTGCAAATATTTTTCAATATTTATACTTCACATTGCATTACAAAAACATGTTTCTTCCTTCCTTCCCATTCAAGAACTATTTGCGGTGGACCCCTATCGGTGGATCGTTGCATGCATGTGCATGCGACTGCTAGTCAATGTACATTATGAAGTAGGAGTTTGTCTTGTTTTTCTATATTTAATTTATTGAATTCAATTATGTTAAAGTCAATTTTAAATTAGATTTCTAGTTTGTTCATTCCGTTTCGTTTATTTTCTCATTTTAGATTAGAGATTTTATCATGTCTAATGAAAAAATTATGTGTTTCTTTATAGACCGAGTTTCTTAGTTTACACATGTCATGGTAGAACTCTTTAAAATGCAAAGATGCATCTCTAGGCTTTGTGATATATGTCTAACTAAATAGATTCTTCTTGACTTGAGTTTAAAAGAGGGTCTCTATAGAAGTGGATCTCTCAAAGGATTCAAAGGAAATAGTACACATTTGAATTGGACAAATGGAATACACTTAATGTGTTCTCTATTTAAAATTTCACTATACTTACTATCAATTATAATCTTTTGAGTATAAGGTCTAGAATTTCCCTTTGGTATGTCCCAACTCTAATCCTAGCATTCCATCCACTTATAGGTCTCCATATCTTGTTAAAAAAAAGGTTGGCCTATAGTGGTGAGTCTATAAAAAAGAACCTTAATATTAAAGCACCCCCAACTAAGCCATGCTTAGGATCTAGGGTATAGTTCTCAAAAAAATGAGCTATAATTTTGAACCCTTTAGATGTTATCTCCCCTCATGGGTAGATGTTTGGTAAGCCAAAATTCTCTCAAGAACCATTATAAGTGTCACTTTATGCATCTCAAAAAGCTACTATTGCTTGACATACTTCACCCCTAGCTACATAAAGGAGATTCTATAGCATTCCTTTTAGATAGGTAGCTTTAGTTCAAAGGAAGCATTTCTACATGATAAGTAATTTTCTTTAAATTAGCTAGATAAGAAGAAGATAACTCTTGACACTCATTAATGAATTGTACTTCCTAGAAATTTGAGAGGTCGATGGACTTCTATAGAATTATTTTATTTGTGAGACCCATTAAGATTTTATAAGTCTACACATTCTCTAGAGTTTGAAGAGCCTAAAATTTTTATTTTTATTTTCTTTTGCATCATTTTTGTTATTGTCCCTTTTTTGTGCTAAATTGGAGACACTCTCATATTACCAAGTTCCTCTATTAATCAAATAAAGAAATTTATTAGATTAATTCACCAATGTTCATCATGTTGATTTAAATAAATTAATCAAATCCCTAAAGTCCTCTCATCTGATTTAATAAATCAAATTATTTAAATCAAATGTCAAATCCCCAATCCCTTTAAATTAATTATTTTCAAATTAATTAACCCCTAATCACCATTACTCATTCTTTAGCTTTTGACTCAACCTTGGTCAAACTCAACCCCTAATTAACTAACCAACTTTCACATTAAAATAATTTCTTTTAATTAACTAATTACCCTATTTTCCCTCACAAAAGCATATGCTTTGGGAATATTCTTCCAATAACTCCACTTATTTGACTTTCTTACTCAAACATTAACTCCTCTTACACTCTCAACCATATGCATTAATCTCTCTTACATCCTCACCCACATTTTCTACCTCTCCAACCACATTCATTTAATCTTCTAATTAAATTGAGAGCTTAACTCTAATATATTTTATTGGAGCATTATGTTTATTTAATTTTTGAGCTATTTTAGTATGTAAAGAGATTTTCCCTAACTATTTTACTTTAATACTTATTATTGGACCCAATCATGCTACACCTAAGATCACCTTATATAATTTTGGTTAATGCCCCACCTCATAAGTATATGTTACATGCTCTCACACTTGATTATAGAGATATACCCTTAGATTTGAGGGTCATTCAAGAGAGCTAAAACAATATTTTCCCCTATGTCCACTCCATTGCAACCCAACAAAGATTACTTGCTCTAGAACAATAGTCCCCTCAAATTTCCAATAAATTTATCCAATCCAACATAAAACTGAGGATTTTAGGATACACCATATGTAAAATCATCTACTATTTTGGAACTCTCAATAAAATGAATTAAATCTATTTGTTGAACTATTTATAAATTGTTAATTTCTTCTATAATTTGGAATTGAATATTTCTTATGCTTATGTTGTCTCACCCTAAAATAATTCTTTTCTTTGTGAGCTTTACTTATATAGAGTGAATATTTGTGTATGTCATTGATGAAGGATTTAATCCTATAGCCATTGTCATTTCTCAACTAGTACTTATCCACAAAGGGGTTGGATTCCTTGATAGCATACAAAGATTAATGGTCTTTTGGTTGGCTATATCACTTGTTCATAGTAGTGTTAACATTAAGAACATGGTCCTGTTGTTGCTACATGTTAAGTGTGCTTGTGCTTCTTAAAATTAAGAACTTTCAAAATAAATTAAAAAATCTTAATCCTCACTTGTACAAACCTTCTTAAGTGGGTTAATCCCTACCCTCAAAATGACCTATCAACTCATCATTTTGGTACAATATTTATTTTTAATTGTGATAAATGTTATCATCTCAATTTAATTGAATATTACTCTGTTTCAATAATATTATATTTTTTATAATAAAGATTATAATTTATTAATTTTAATGATTAAAAATAAAAAAGAAACTTACAATCATTTAGAAATAATATACTCTGATTTTTTTAATTAATTTTTTAACAACTAAAATAAATAATATGTATAATTTAAAATGTAAAAAAAATATTCTCAATAAAACCACAGATTTTGATTGATGAATAGAACAATTCTTATTTAACCTCTGATGCTTAGGCCCTGAAGTGAAAGGAATAATATATTTGTTTACTTATTTCCTAAACAGAGGAGAGAAAACAAAACCAAAGACTAGCATCCGTAAGATGAAATTATGCATATTAGGAAGCGAAATAATAGGGTCAAACATATATTCAAGACAAAGACGGCAAAATAGCGGAAAGACTCACTTAAATTATTCATAAACTATATCACATATTGATAGATACAAATATCTAATCAATCTTCCTTTAAATGTGCTA
>VDFB02271358.1:1149072192-1149253004 GCA_007258455.2 Sequoia sempervirens
TGGGATCCACACAAGATATCTCCCTTGTGTTAGATTTTTAGTCATTCTTCTATCTCCATGGTGGCTACCTCTTTGGAGTCTGGTGAGACTATTCTTATTACTGATGTTTATGCTCCCATTGACATCTGTGGTAAATTGTAGCGTTGGGCACATATTTGGTATGTGCAGTCTTGTGCCCCTTATCTTCCTTGGATCTTAGGTGGCAATTTTAATTTTGTATTGAGTTTGGAGGAGAAAAGAGGGGGTTTGCCAAGGTTACGTCCTACTTCTAATTTGTTTCAAGACCAGGTGGATTATCTTTCTTTGGTGGATGTTAATCCCTCTACTGGGATTTTCACTTGGAATAAGAGATGGAATGGAGATGAAGCGATCTCTAAAAGGTTGGATAGGTTTCTTGTATCCTATTTTTGGGTTGGTGGTGGTTTGGCTACTAGTTCTGAAATTCTTGATTGGAGAGGTTCTGATCATTGGCCAATTAAATTTTATGCTTCTTCTTTTGCTACTCCAAAGAATCCTCCCTTTAAATTTCAACTTATGTGGCTTTGGGATTCTTCACTCTATGACTTAGTGGAAAAGTGGTGGAGAGAGGGTGGCCCTGCTTATGGTACAACTATGTATGCTTTTGTTAAGAAACTTCAGTATGTCAAATATCACCTCAAGAGATGGAATAAGTTCTGTTTTGGTAACCTTAGCTCCAAGAAGTGGAATACTTTGGACCATCTTGCTGTGATTACTCACCAAATTTAGAATAATGGTTTCTCAAAGGCTCTTGGAAGAGCTGAATCGTAGGCAGTGCGAAATGTGGAAGAGTGGGAGCTTCATGAGGAGATTTATTAGAAACAAAAGGATCATATTGATTGGCTCTAGGAAGGGGATAGGAATACGAATTTTTTTCACCACTCTGTTCAGGCTCATCGTAATAAGGGGTACATTTCTTCTTTGGTTACTTCTGATGGGCTTCAAATTTCCTCTCTAGTGCCTATGTCTTGCGAAGCTCAATAGTTTTACTCTAATTTTTTCATTGAAGATTCCCCTCTAGCTATTGTGGAGGAGAATTTGATCCTTTCCTACATTCCCTCTCTAATCACCAATGTAATGAATGAGTCTCTCACTCATCTAATCTTGTTGTTTGAGTTAGAAGAGGTCGTGTTTGGGATGAACAAGGGTAAAGCGCCAGGTCCAGATGGTTTCCCTGTTGAATTTTTTTAGGAGTTTTGGGGCATTATCAATCTAGATCTATTGGAGGTTGTTTGTGATTCTCTTCATAGCAAGCAGATGCTTCAGGCTTTGAATTCTACCTTCTTGGTTCTCATTCCCAAAAAGGAATGTGTTGATAAGCTTGAATTTTTCATCCTATTTCTCTTTGTAATGTGGTGTATAAGATTATTACTAAATTGATTGCAAAGAGGCTCAAAACTTGTCTTCCTATTGTGATCTCTAAAGAACAAGAGGGATTTGTGGCTGGCAAACAAATTCTAGATGGGGTGGTAGTGGCCTCTGTGGTTATTCATTCCATGGAAACTTCAAAGGAGAGATCTATGTTCATCAAATTAGACATTGCCAAGGATTATGATAGAGTCAAATGGAGTTTCCTTAAAAAAATTCTCTTAGCTTTTGGTTTTAGTCTGGAATGGGTGAGATGGACTGAGTTGTGTTACTTCTTCATATTTCTCTGTTATTGTGAATGGTGAACCTTCAAAGCCTTTTGGTGCTTCTAGGGGCCTTCACCAAGGGGATCCTCTCTTCTTGTACCTATTTATTATTATGGTTGATGGCTTAGGCTAATTTCTAAAGTTTCGTACTTCTTAGGTCCTAATTCATGGGTGGCAATGGGGCAATGGTTTGCCTCAACTCTCACATCTCCAATTTGTGGATTACACTACGCTTATGGGATTGGCTCATCTTTGGGAAGATGAATCTTTTAGGCAAGCCTTGGATATTTACATTGTTGCTTCTGGCCAAAAATTTAATGAGCATAAATCCTCCATTTTCTTCTTTAACACTCCTTAGGCTATTCAAAGGTGTATTGCTAAATTTCTACGATTTCAGATTGGGTCTCTTCCAATTTGTTTATTTGGGTATTCCTCTTACTATTGGTAGACATCCCAAATCCTCTTGGCAGATTCTACTGGACAAGTTGCGTCAGAAGGTTAACCATTGGACTCATCATTGGTTATCTACTACTACTCGTTTGACTCTTTTCAAATCTGTTATTCAAGCTCTTCCTATCTACAGGTGTAAAGTAATTTTTTTCTATTGGTTATGTTGAGTTGGTGTGGCAGACTTTTGGGGATAGTTAGGCTCCTTGGTGGAAGTAGGTTTGGTACAAGTTCTCTTGGCCCATGTGCAATTTTTTCATGTGGTGGTGGTCCACAATTAGTGTTTTACTTGGGATAATTTATGCAAGCATGGTTTTTAGGAACCCTCAATGTGTGTGTTGTGTTGTGAAAGTGAAGAGAATGTCTCTCATCTCTTCTTCCAATGCTCCTTCACTAGAAATATTTGGCACTATAGGTGGAATGTGTGGAATCAAGCCTATTGGCATGTTTCTTCCTTGGCTGAGTTTTTTGTTCGATGGGGCAAGGCCCCAATGAAAACTTCTTTTCTTCAAGTTGCTTGGACTCTTGGCCCTTCTTTTATTATTTGGCATATCTGATTGGAGAGGAATTGTCGGATCTTTCAAACTGAGTTGTTAAGGGCCCACCACTTGTAGTGGAAAATTCTCTACTCTTTGGGGGAAACTATTTCAGCAAAATGTGACTTGATGGAGGCTGTGGATCTTGGTGATGTTATTTCCTACTCCTGTCTCCATCTTCCTCCTCCTCATGGCTAGCTTATGAGAAATAGATGCAGACACCCTCTTCGGAAGATAAATAGGGCAAGGAGGTGGAGTCCTCCGTTGGATGGCAATCTAAAAATCAATACAAATGGGTCTTCGAGGGGTAACCCTAGTCCTACTGGCATTGGTGAAGTGGGTAGAGATAGCTTGGAGAATGTTCAATTTATTTTTTCTATTTACAAAGGTCATCATACTAATAATTTGATGAAGGCTCTTTCTATTTTATTTGTTGTGGGGTGTGCTTGTGCTCTTGAATGGCACAGGCTCATTTATGAATCTGATTCACAAGTGGTGGTGCATTTGTTGACTCGGCAACATTCTGACACTGTTAGTTGGCAGTTAGTCTTGGCGGTTGACCAGCTTCTTCATTTGTGTGCTTCTTTGGATTTTGTTACTTTCACTCATATCCCTAGGGAGTGGAATGGTGTGGCAGATTGTTTGGCAAAATGGGCTTCTGATCAAATACAAAACTAGAATATTGTAGATAAGGGTCAATTACCTCTAGGTTTGTCTCAACATTTAGATCATTTAGTGGATCTTGATAGGGTTGTTTGATGCCCTTGCTTTGTATTTCTTCTTGATTGAATAAATTTGTACCACTCCTTTTAGTAAAAATAAATAAAATAACCAAAGCAAAAATCTTTAAAACAATAAAAGAACATGAAAATTAATAAAAGTTGAAAAAATAAAGCAATTTTAATATGTGGTGCATGACGATAGGGCTAAATTTGATAATGGAATTGGCATGTTGTCAATAAAGGCAAGGAACTCTCGGAGAAATTATAGATGCATGTAGTGAACTAACTACATGGTCCTACAGGGGGGCTTGGGCTTCTATTTCCATGGAGCAAGAGGTCCCATGGGAAAAAAAAATTGTGCTATGGGATTAATTGGAATCTTTCCAAGAAAAATAGGAGCCCCTACAATATAGGAATGAATATTTCAACTGGTGAAATTGGGGTGGGGCTAGAAATTGCCCCTACAGCTTAGGAGTTTTTATGCCACTTGTCTCTCATCTAAAATTTTAAATTCTTATTAGAAAATAAAAAATGAAATAATTTTCATTTATTTATTATTTTTTATCAAAGTACTACAGTTCATTCCTTAAATTTTGGAGCTTAAAATTTTAAGTAGAATTGCAAGATTAAATCCATGGGACCAAGAACTTTAAAATATTCTTGAAAAAGCTAAGCAGCATACGCTAAGATTTTTAAGGAAGCCCCCCTCCATGGGACCATACCCTAAATATAGAAGAATTTCTTCCAAGTCTGTTTGTCCAAGATGAGCATTGGAATAAATATATAGGCTATATTGACAAGGATCTCTCTTCACACTATTTTTGCTTTGCTCTTTTCTTGTCTTCTATGCTATTCTGCTTATTTCTCCATATTCAAATCTCCACACCCCATAGGAGGGCAGAGGAGCTATTCATTTGGTTTGGTTTTTGGGTCACATCAAATAAATGGTTTGTGGCTCCATTTATACTCCTAAATTTCTCAAGAAGTAAGTATCTACGTTTCTCTATTTTCTTTATTCTATTTATTTTGGATGAATATTGCCGATGGAAAGGATCAATTACACATGCTTCTAGGCTATTCCAAAGAAGCGTTGGTTCCATTCATCATTGACTTGTCTCACAACTCATCTTCACTAGAACATTTGGTGAGCAGGCTTTCAGAATATGGCCTTCCAACATCTTCACAAATTCAGTCTTTTGCTGATGAAGTTTATATAAAAGTACAAAGCAAATCATTTGTCTTGAATCGCTACTAGCCATCTGATCATGAAAAAACTAATTTGGTGAGCAACCAAAAGGAGTATGCACACTTAGATGTTGAAGGAATAACAAAGGGAATTTAGTCTAAGAGGCAGAGGAACCTTCAAAGGAAAAGGCCTGATGAAAGTGATGAAGATGAAAGGGGTGTTCCAAGGCCTACAATATCAAGAAGAGATGGAAGAAGTTTCTTAGATGAAGATGACAAGACACAAAGAGAGGTAGATAGGGAGAAAGATAAGGATCATCCAGAAAGGCTATGCATGGGTTCACTTAGTGGAAAAAGTTCAAAATAGGATTCACCAAGAAGAGAATAATTCTTTTTATTCCACTCAAAGAGAAATTTCTAGGCAAGAATACTTGAAGACAAGGGAACGGAAAAAACTTGACCAACTGAAGGAATATTTGGAGGATGAAGAATATCTATTTGGTGGTGTGAAATTGATAACCAAAGAAGAACAAGAAATTAGGTACAAGAGAGCTATTCACAAAATAGCAAAGGAGCTAGATAAGAAATTGAACAATATTGTTTACTATTGCATCCCAAAGGCCTATGATGAAGAAGGCAAGGTCAACCAAGAGAAAAGATTATCTATTGCAAGGAAACTATACAAAGAGCTAGGCTCCAAAGACAAGGTAAACACATTGTCGCAGCAAGAGTCTTGGGAACAAAATCAAATTGGTAAAGGAATAATAAAATTTGGAGCATCAGATAACAAAAAACCTCAGGATGACTATGAATATATTTTACATGATTAAACTGAATTTCTCAAGATATCAGGAAATGATGTCTTGGAAAAGAATACTAGGTCGAAAATAATGTCTCACAACATTAAGGATGAAACAAAGATGCTACCAATCCATGCTTTCAAAGAGCAGTTGATTCGGGCTATAAATGTCCACCAGATTCATGTGATTGTGGGGGAGACTGGATCAGGGAAAACAAAACAGATACCTTAGTACCTTCATCAAGTTGGTTATACAAAAAGAGGGAAGATTGGGTGTTCACAGCCACGACGGCTTGCAGCAATGAGTGTGGCTGCTCGAGTTTCACAAGAAATGGGTATCAAACTTGGTCATGAAGTGGGTTATTCTATCAGGTCTGAGGACTGCACATCTCAGAAGACAATTCTCAAATACATTACAGATGGAATGCTCCTTCAGGAATTCTTGGTTGAACCTAATCTATCAAGCTACAATGTTCTGATGATCAACGAAGCCCATGAGAGAACCCTTTCCACAGATGTTCTATTTGGATTAGTCAAAGATATTGCTCGCTTTCATCCAGACATAAAACTTCTTATATCTAGTGCAACATTAGATGCATAAATGTTCAGTGACTACTTTGATAAAGCACTGATTTTCAAAATACCAGGTAGAAGGTTTTTAGTTGAAATCTTTTATACAAGATCACTGGTGGTGGACCGCTTAGAAGCTACAATTGAGACTGTACTACATATCCATACAACTGAACTAGCTAGAGATGTTCTTGTATTTTATATTGGACAAGATGAGATAGAGAATGCAGAAAAGACTTTAATGCAAAAAACAAGGGGTCTAGGTACAAAAATTGTTGAAATGATCATATGCCTTATATATGCCAATCTCCCATCAGATATGCAAACAAAAAATTTTGAGCCAATGCCAGAAGGAGCTCGTAAGGTTAATGGCCACAAATATAGCAGAAACCTCTTTGACTATTGATGGAATAAAGTATGTTATTGATCCTAGATATTGTAATTAGAAATCATATAATCCTCATACATGCATGGAGTCCTTGTCTGTCATTCCAATTTCCAAGGCATCTGCTCTACAGAGATCAGGCAGAGCAGGAAGAACAACATTAGGTAAATGCTTTCGCTTATCACTGCTTAGTCATTTCAAAACGAGATGCAAGACAATACAATTCCAGAACTATAGCGGACAAATTTAGCCAATGTTGTTCTTGTGCTCAAAAGTCTGGGTATAACAGATCTTAAAAATTTTGTCTTCATGGATCCTCCTCCAGTAGACACATTACTAAGAGCAGTAGAACAAATCTTTTCTCTTGGTGCCCTGAATGACAAGGGTGAGTTGACAAAATTAGGGCATCGGATGGCAGAGTTTCCACTCGATCCAATGCTTTCCAAAATGATAGTTTCATCAAAGAAATGCAAATGTTCTGAATACATAGTAACTATAGCTATCATGTTATTAGCAGGAAATTCAATATTTTATCATCCAAAGGATAAGAAAGTGCATGCAATTGCAGATACTGCTCAGATGAACTTCTATGTTGGAAATGTGGGAGATCATATTGCTTTGTTGAAGGTGTATAATTCATGGAAGGAAACAAACTATTCAACACAATGGTGTTATGAAAACCATATTCAGGTGAGGACTCTGAAGTTAGCATACGGCATCAGAGATCAGTTGAAGGGACTCTTAGAAAGGGTAGAGATAAAACCCTCAAGTAATGTGACTGACCTAGAGTCCATACAAAAATGCATGACATCAGGATATTTTTATCACACTACTAAACTTCAAAAAAATGGTTCATATCACACCATCAAGAATCAGCAGACAACTCACATACATCCAAGTTTTCGCCTTGCTCAGGCAGTACCACCACGTTGGGTTGTTTACCATGAGTTAATTTATACATCAAGAGAATACATATGACAAGTGATTGAGATCAAACCAAATTGGTTGATTGAGATTGCTCCACACTACTACAACTTAAAAGATGTCGAAGATTCTAGATCTCAAAATTTACCTAAGGGTAAAGGTAGGGTAGTGATTAATAGGTTCTGATCATTTATACTTTAGACACAATACAACCTGTCATGAAGGGATAGATGGGAGATTGAATTATTTTTGCTGCCTTAGGTGATCAATCAAATCCACAAGAAAGAAAAAATACACCAGCAAGAACTCCACAGAATGTTGTGCAAGGTGAATCATCAGGTCATGCACATCATCCTACTCCCAATTCACAAGTGATGAATCTAATCCTACTCTTGACTCATTAATGTTAAAATATAAAGGTAAAAGAATGAGAAGTTTGAAAGAGATATATGATCAAGGAGAAGAAAATTTGGATTTGTACTCAAATTTTGTTTTATTTTGTCACGATTCTGTGTATTTTGAATAAAAAATTAAAGAGGAATATTGGATCAAAGCTATGGATGAAGAGATGGATTCTATTGAGAGAAATCACACATGGGAGCTAGTTGATCTACTTGAAGGTAAGGATTGCATAGGAGTCAAATGGGTTTATAAAACCAAATTAAATGCAAAAGGTGAAATCAAAAAACACAAGGCAAGGTTAGTAACAAAAGGTTTTGTACAACATTATGGAATTGATTATAATGAAACATTTGCTCAAGTTGCTAGACCAGATGTACTATTAGAATGGTTTTAACAATAGTTGCACAAAATAATTAGAAATTTTATCAAATGGATGTCAAATCAACTTTTTTGAATGGATTTCCAGAGGAAAAAGTGTATATGTGAAACAACCACCAGGTTATGAAGTGCATGGACATGAAGATGGTCTATAAATTGAAGAAGGCTCTTTATGGTCTCAAACAAACACCAAGAACATGGTATAGCAGGATTGATTCATACATGTAAAGCAATAGACTCAACCGAAGCAAGAGTGAGCCATATTATACACAAAGACCAATAAAGAATGTCGAATTTTGATTTTGTGTTTATATGTTGATGATTTAATTTTCACTTGAAATTTATCTGTAGAAACATTTAAACTAGAAATGAAGAAAGAATTTGAGATGATGTATTTGGGTTTGATGAAGTTTTTTATTGAAGTTGCTCAATCAGATAAAGGAATTTTAATTAGTCAATCTAAATATGCAAAGGATGTGTTGGAAAGTTTTAGGATGTTGAAATGTAATCCAATATTTACACTAGTTGCAACATGCACTAAAGTTATCAAAGAAGACAAAGGACCTAATGTTGATTCTACAATCTTCAAAAGATTAATTATAATTTGTTGTATCTTACAGCTACAAGACCAGATATCATGTATGGGGTCAGTCAATCTCAAGATTCATGGAGTCACAAAAAGACTCACATTAGCAAGTTGGAAAGAGGATATTGAGATATGTGGTAGGAACAATATGATATGGAATCTTGTACATTCCACAACTAATTATTTTTGTTTGATTGGTTATACTAATAGTGATTTTGCAAGTAGCATTAATGATAGGAAGAGTACTTCTAGATATGCCTATAATTATGGGATATGTGTACTCTCATGGGCATCAAAAAATCAACCCATAGTGACACTTTCATCAATTGAAGCAAAATATGTAGCAGCCACATCAACAGAATGCCAAGCAGTTTAGATGAGGAAAATTTTGATAAATTTATTGCAAGCTCAGGAGAAGCCAACACCAATCTTTTGTGACAACAAATCAGAAATTGCATTTTCAAAGAATCATGTCTTTCAGAAGAGGAGAAAGCACATAGATACAAGATATTATTTTATTAGAGAGTTGGTGAATGATGGTGAAACTCAACTAAAAAAATTCAAATCTGAAGAACAATTAGCAGATATATTTAACAAGGCATTACCAAAGGATATATTTGAGAATTTAAGATAAAGTTTGGGAATTATAAGTGGTGAAGAAATAAATGGTATAAATTAAGAGGGAGTGTTAGAATGAACTAGTAATTTCTTTCAGTTTGCATGCATGTGGAGGAGAAAATTAGGGAATAAAACTACTGTCTAGACTTGCAAGAATAATTTGCATGAAATAATCTGTAGTTTAAACATATTCATTGCATGATTTTTTTTGTTGTTGACGATCTTTGATCTCTATTTATAGCGGATTAATGTAACTATTTAAAAGTGAGAAGAATAAAAAATCACATTGTTGTAGCAATTTGGTATCATCTGTTTTTGTTTTTTCTTGTCTCTATCTTCTCCAACAATAATTGCTACAACTTACAAAGAGGTCTTCTTTTAGTTGTTGTCTCCAGTGATTTTTTCCTTTTATGTCGATTTATGTTGTATAGATTTAATATTGTGTTGCTATCAAAACACGCCATTTTTTAAGATGGGCCTTCGTATTGTAGTGTCTTCTTTTCAATAAATTTGTGTTTGTGAATATTTCTAGTGTCTCCTTTGGTGAAAGCTTATATATGTGTTCTCCCTCTTTTTTCTTCATGAGTCCATTTGGTTTGAACTTTTTTAAGGAATATGTTTTGTCAAAGTTTTGGAATTTATCTTCCCAGAGTTCCTTTTCTCTTGAAACCTTGACCATTTTCCTTAAGTTTCCTTTCAGTGTCGAACTTTCAACCTTCCCCTTACTTGGGTACCTCATAAGGATCATTTCCAACTCCCAACTCAATATCCTTACTTATTTTTACAAAGTTGGAGTTACATCCTTACATCTACCAGAGTATGGGCATTTCTTGTCACTGTGGAATCCTAAACTCCATCATTTCTTTTGTATGTCTTTTTGAAGAACTTTTGCTCATTCCCTTATCCAAGTACTTCTTCCTATGCATCCTTGAATCTTGACATATCAAAGCTAATTTTGTAGCACTGGGATCTTTGGTTCATGTTCTTGCCCATGTGGTTGTGGGTGCTTGGTGTGTGATTGCTCAAGTGCTTGTCTTGGTGAGTCAGTGTTTAGCTTCTTGCATGGGTGCCTTGGGTAGCATTTTTGAGTGTTCAATTTGAACCAACCCATGTAGTGAGTTTGAGGAGGAAGAGTGTCTCCTAGGCCCTAACAAATTTAATAGGAATGGGAAGATAACCCTTGTTGAGAGTCTCCTAAGTGGATAATGATCACTCTCTAGTGTGTTGTTCATTGTGTGAGAGCTTTGGTTAGGTTTTTGCATGTCTGATTGTGTTGTTGGTAGTAGGTGTTGTTGCCATTTTTTCCTAGTGTGATATGTTTAATAAATGTTTTCTTATGAGGGTTAGTTATACCCTTAAGTTTCTGTGAAGTGTTTTCATGTGTGATTTCCATCTTGTTGTCTTGATTTTTGTTAAGTGTGAATATGTAGTGAACCTTGAGTGGTCCTGTTTATACTTGTGTGTTCTCTTGGATGTGTATATGCATTTGATTGAAATTGGATGTTAATATTTTACCTCATGATTGAGAATTGTAAAATGTCTTATGTAATTGATGCATTGAAAGTAAATGTAGTGTATGTCATATGCTTGCATTGTAAAAATGTGATCTTATGGTAATGTTGCCTATGGGGATAAGTGCACAAAGTTATGAGTCAATTAAGATGCCACTTTTATTTTTTTACCCAAATTGAACATTTGGCACTCATCAAATGGCTCAGATGATTGAACTTAAGGCTTGATCATACCAAGAAAATATGGTGAGTGCCAAATGTGAATGATGATTTTTTAGAATGTATTTTCTTTCTCTTTCTCTATCACTAAAACTATATACATGAAATAAAAATTTAAGTATAAGTTGACATTTACATATGGACATTTACTTTCTTATACTTTAAGTTATATCTCATGTATATAAGGGTGATCCCACAATAGTGGTTTACACTTTCTGAGAGATCTTGATTTTTGCTGAAATCACATATTTTTAGAAAATATAATGATTTAAACCTTAAAAAGTTCCATTTAAAGGATTCCAATTGAAGAGGGTTTGATCAAACCGCCTTAGATCAAACCCCCTTGGATAGAACCTCGCTAGTTTTAAACCATACCTATAGCAGAGTCTCCTTTACACCTCTCAAAATGCTGATAAAAAACAACTTTTGATTCACCTTTTGGGGGATCAAATGAATTCAATTAAAATTAATTTTTTGTAAGCATGTAGTCCATATTATAAGCTTCCCAAAAAGTATAATTTTAAATAAATTTAATTTGATTATTATATTTATTTTTTATTTCTTGTGAATGTAGGTTTTTCACTAAAAATGAAGCTCTCTATCCTGTACACGTGGAAAAATAGTAGATTATAAAAAAAAATTAAAAAATATTAGTGCACTAGATATTGATGCCCCTGATCCAACAAAAAATAATAATTTAATTTCGATACATATAAAAAAGTTATGTTTTAGCCAGTTGTGTCACAAAAAAATGTATCTCTCGCTCGATTTGGGAATAATTTATGATAAATTGAACTTAACGAGGACTTGATTTAGTGTTGTGAGGTGTTTTTCACATCCACACTAAGTCTTGGGCCCTTGCAAACTGAATAAAATGCATCTAATGATGTCTTGTAAAGGTGTTGTAAAGTGTTGTAAAAGACTTTCACACTTTTCTAGACTAATCGAACTATTTTTCACATTGGATGTTGAGCCTTTCTAGGCTATGTGGACCTCATTTTACTGTTGTAAAGTGTATTTAATCATAATATCACATTGAAATTTGTGTCTCAAGCCCTAATTACCCTTTACATCATCACTAATATGCCCCTATGGCCCCATATGGTGCATCCCAAGGCTTAATTTGATAAAAAACCCAACTAGAACAACCTAGAAGCCTGATTTCTTCACTCCCTGACAATCCAGTTGGAAAAATAATCCTTGTGGGACCAAGTCACCCATCTGGGTGAATTAGTCCCATCTAAGTGGAACTAAGTCACCCAACCTAGTGAATTAGTCCCATTTGGGCTATTTTCGAGGTTTGACAAGAAAAATTAGATTTTAAGTTTATTTTTTCCTTCATGTGTGCCTTGGGGATCAAATTAATAGGAAAATTAGGAGGATTTCCTATAAATACAAGCCTCTAAACCCTAATTCACAACTCATTCATCATTTATCTTCCACCTCAAGTCAAGCAAGCTAGGGTTTTAGCATTCTAAGTCGTCAAGATAGCTTTCAAGGACATTCAAGGGCATATTCTTCATCTATTGCTGCAGAAATTCAAGGTCAATCATCATGGAAAGTCTCTAATTCCATTATATTTCATGCTTCATTGTCTTATTTCTTCATTTTGGTTTAATTACCTAAAAAGGGGTTTGACCAAGGCAAACTCTCATGCCCTAACATTCAACATTTCTCTCTTTGATTATGTGTTTGTAGATTTAGGTACATTGAAGGTTTGGAAATCATTGAAGGATAAGTTGCAAAGTTGTTGAAGATATCTCCTTGTTTCCTAAGCTAAAATATCCACAAAATGTCACTTACAGTGCCGAAAATCAGAGTTTCAAAATTAGACACCTACAGGAAAACAAAGTGCAGACCGAGGGCTTCCGTTTCCACTTTCAGATTTTTTCAGAAAAGCCAAAGTGGACTAAGTCACCATCAGTGGTGACTTAGTCCCACTATACTTATTTCTTAGAGGTTTCTGTAGTTCTGGATACCCATTTGGCTGAAACGGGCTCCAGTGTAGTTTTCCAGATCTAGGACTAGGTCACCCAGAATGGCGTAAGTGTCCTAGTAGGCTAAATTTTTAGGATCAACAACATTTCTAGTCTCCATCCTAGTCCGCAACACATTTCCAGGTGCATCTCTTCAGTTTCATTCATTTATGTTATTGTTTTTTACATTTCTAGTTCTTTCTGCATACATCACTATGTTTTCAAACAAGGTGCATTTCTTTAGTTTGATTTAATAATAAACATCTTTTATTAGTTTATTGCATCTAGACATTAAATTTAGGCATATTCCATTCATAGTCGCATTATTTTTGAGTGGGTACATTATGCATTTTGGCCTACCTCTCTCCTTTTAGGTGAAAAACCCTAGAAGTGTAAGAGAGACTTGTGGGTACCAAAATCGGTGTCCACACTAGTAAATCATGTCTAAATTGTAACTGGTTTGACTTTGAAACTTAATTAAGAAAAAAATATTCAATGAAATGATATGAAGCCAATTCCATGCGCTAGATATCGTAGTTATGAAAAATATATTTGAAAAAAATAGAATTTTATCCTCTGTAGAAAAAAAGTGATGTGTTAGCCAGTAACATCACTCTTTAAAAATGGTGTTTATTGTTAAAAACTAGTCTTCAAGAGAGATGGAAAAAGAATTGCAATCTGATTCCAAAAGTTTTGAAAAAAATATATTTAGAATCTACAGACAAAATTTCACAAATCATTAGTTTGCATCATCTTCAAATTCATCACGGTTTAGTCGCTATAGGTGCCCAAAAGTGAAGATTTAGTTAAAAAAATAGTTCAATGTCCAGTTTGGCCAAAAATTGTAAACCAGTATTGTGAGATCACCCATATTCTTAGGTTGTTTGTGAGTAGTTTAAGATCTCTTGAAGTTATAATGCAAATTCTAATTTTTGGAAGATCTTATAATTTTTCAGACTTAGTCAAATTTTAGTAATCAAGAGGTCAAATTTCAGCAATTAACAAGTTGTATCATCTTTCTCTCTCTCTATCTCACTCATTGTTCATCTCTTATGCTCTAGGCCTCTCTCTCACTATATACATCCCTTTATCTAACTCTATCTCCCTTGAGCTCAAGAACTACTTCTCTACCTATCCATCTCTCTCTCTCTCTCTCTCTCTCTCTCTCTCCTTCCCTCTCTACTTATCTCTATCTCTCTATCTTCCTTCCTACCATCCACCCTCTCTCTCTCTCTCTATATATATATATACATATATATATATCACTTCGTTCTCTATCCATCCTTCTCCTTCCTCCCTCTCTACTTCTTTCTATCTCACTTATCTCTCCCTCCCTCCTATCTCCTCCTCTCTCTCTCCTTCCCTATCTACTTCTCTCTATCTATCTCTCCATCTCTACCTCTTCCGCCTTCCTCTCTCTCTCTCTCAATATACCCACCTTCCCTTTTCTATCACATCTTTTTGCACATCAGAGAGAGAGGGGAGGGGAGAAGAGGTAAAGAGGTATAAGTGAGATAGATGGAAGTAGAGAGAGAGTAGTGAGAAAGAGAGGGAGAGTGGTGAGATAGAGAGTAGAGAGGGAAGGAGAGAGAGGAGGGAGAGGTAAGTAGGGAGAGAGAGAAGAGAGAGTGGTAGGGAGTGATGGAGGGAGAGATAAGTAGAGAGAGGGAGATGGGAGACAGAGGTAGAGAGGTAGGTAGAGAGAGAGTGGTAGGTAGTTATAGAGGGAGGGGTAGGTAGAGAGATGAAGAGGGGAGATAGGGAGAATTAGTGAGGGAAGGAGAGATGGAGGGAGGTATGGATGGAGAGAGAGAGGTGAGAGAGAGAAAAAAAAGATAGAGGTAGGTAGAGAGATGGAGGGGGAGATAGAGAAAAGTAGAGAGGGAAGGAGAGAGGGAGGGAGAGGTAGGGGAGAGAGAAAGGTGAGAGAGGGGTATGTGCAGGATCATCATGGAAAAAATAGGCCCTTAAGTGGCAAAAAAATTAGAAAAATCAGAGTTAGGCAACTTGACATAAAAATTTGAATAAGTTATCTATATTATTTCAAAAATATGTAAGAATAGAATCTATATAAAATTGAACATAGTTTCTAAACTACTAGGCTTGTTTAAAAAAAAAAAAATCTATTTGGTGAAAATTTAAAATTTCAATGTAGTAGTACTTAAATTTCAGGAAAAATAAGAAGTAGGTGTCTAACCACCCTAACCACAATAAAATGATAATAATTTTTTATAAGATTTTAGATATAAGTAGAGGACTCATGTCCTCGATGTGATGCATATTTTTTATAATTTTTCCCAAGTAAATAATTAATTATGAATTTTTTTATTACAACTTTTAAAAATATAAAAAAACTTCGATGTCTAACCACCTTAACTTGGTCAAAACTTCATGAAATTCAATTTTTCTTTTAATCCTATAGTATGCAAAGCATCAAATATGATGCATGTTTTGGATTCAAAAAATGTGATACCATTTTAAAACTATAATGTTTTTCAATCAGTCTATCAATCAGAACTTTAGTAGTAATTTGAATAGAAAATGAATAATAATTACTTATTAAATTCAAAGTAAAGCATAATTTATATTGGTGGAAATCTGAGAATCTCCTTTTAAAACCTTTTTTGTTTCATCAATTTTGGGTAAAAAGAAATTCATCAACCACATACCCATCATATTGCCACTTTTTGGCCCATCATGATCCTGCACATACCCAGAGAGCAAAGAGAGAGTTGAGATATAGAGAAACACAAAGAGAGAGAGAGGTGTGAGAGAGAGAGATAGAGAGAGAGGATGGAGGGTGGGAGAGAGGGGAGAGAGGGAGAGTTAAAAAGGGATAGGTGAGATAGAGAGAAGTAGAGAGAGAGATAGGTAGGTAGAGAGAGGGTGAGAAGAGATAGAAAGAGGAGGAGGGTGGTGCAGGAGCACCTAAGGAACAACTGGCAATAAGGAACAACTGGAAATTTCTTAGGTAAAGAAGAAACCTAGAGGGTTAATTTTGGTTTTGTTTTTCATAAGGTCATGTTGACCATTGTGTTGGGTGCTTAGGGATGTTTTTGATCTATTAGAAAGAATTTGACAAGAGTTAAATAGTTTTACAACATCATCTTGCTAAGTTGTCAAAAGTTGGCAAAGGGTTGAAAAACATAGTAGGTTTTATAACTTGTACCATTAGGTCATCCAAAGCCTCGACCCAAGCAGCTCAACTATTTTTTAGGTCTATTTAAGACATGCCTCAACCATGGAATAGGGTTGGAGGTGTTAATGTTATAGTGAAAGTTGTGAAATTGCAGCAAAAGCAGCGTTCTGTGCTAAAACTTCTGAGTTTTGCATCTAAATAAGGATTTCATGTGTTAGACCTGTTACTGTTTTGATTGTAGGATGTGTTGGTAGTAATCTACAAGCAATTTACATCATTAAATAGTTTATTTTTCTCTTTTTGCAAGCATTGTTTGTAAATAGTTTCTTTTTGCCCTGTTGCTATTTTGAACTAGACTGGTTTTTAGAAATGGAGTGCTAGAGCACTTTCCCATCGTACAAACTATACGGCCCTTTGGGAACAGTGCCTAGACTCCATGCTTGTATAGATGGTGGGTGGTAGTCTTGGTGTGGGTGCAGGAGTTGCAAGAAATGTCTTTCCCTAGGCGAGCCAGGCAGGGTCCGGCTAGGGAAGACCTGGAGAAGAATGTAGATAACTTGCAGGGGGAATTGAGATTTTGGAGAAATTCCTTTTGGTAAATTTTTTTGAGGGTCTTGGCAATGCATGGTAGTCAGGAGGAGGTTCTGTCAATTCATTTGGTAGCAAAACTTTTTGACAGTCTGAAAACAGCCTTGAAAAGCTCAAGAACCCTAGGGTTTTGACCATTTTTGTGTGTGGAAAGTGTACGGGCTGTGCAGGCTAAAAACCCTAAAAATCCTTGAGGTGTAGGCATGAGAAGCACAAACCATAAATAAAGAACCTAGGTCCTTTGGTGGGTTTAGAAGAAAATTGCATTTTATCTCTGTTGAGAGGCCTAATTGGGGCTCTAGGCTTGTAGCCTTTCAAACCCTAGGAATGGATTTTGTGAAAGCGATGGGAAATTGGAAACTTGTGATTGCATAAGGACCCTAGATAGGCTATTTTGAAGCTGTTACAACACCTTCACACCTCTGCAAGAATCTAGCAGAAGGTTGAGGATATTTGGCCTTTAAGGAAGAGTAAGGGCCAATGGAGAATATGTGGCGAAGCACCAAGGTTGACTTGGTAGAAGGAAAGCATGTTGATAGTGGGGTTGGTCAGTAGGAGTAGTGGCACCCAAACCTGAGGCAGGACCACTAGGACAAGGTGGAGGAGACACCTAGGAGTTCTTGGGAGCAAGGACTCAGAGCATGGGGCAGTGAGTGCCTCATCCAACCCTAACCTATCAGAGGGAGGGATGGAGAGATAGAGAGAGGGAGTTATAGAGGGAGAGTTAGGTAGAGAGATGGAGAGGGGAGATAGAGAGAAGTAGAGAGGGAAGGAGAGATGGAGGGAGTGGTGAAATAGACACAAAGTAAATAAACACAAGGTGCTAAAAGTAAATACCGCTCAAGGAGGAGAACTCGTATCATGAGATAAAGATGAAATGAATGATTTATTTGCAAATAGACAAGAAGAAAGAGAGCATTACAAATAGTCCATGGCTCCCTCTTGGCTTGATAGACACATTGTTGAGTGCTTGCAAGAGAGCTTTGGCTATTGGAGGGACCTTAGTCTAGCAAAGCTTCATTGTAGAAGCAAGATTGAGATGAGAATAGCAAGAGAATAGAGTGAGAGTGAGAGAATTAAGTGTTAGAATAAGATAACTTACAAAATGAGAGTGAAAGAATGAGTTTTGTGCTACTACATGGGCGGGAGGAGTCGTTACTCTCAACATTTGACAATAGGAACATGTGTCACGAGTCAAATATTCCAATATTCATTGTTTAAACTCAAAAAAATGTAGGGATGTTAGTGCGTAGTGCGGATGTTCGTGTGTCACGTAAGTGTCCAAATTGTCATTTTTCAAGAAATGAGGTTGCAGATCATTGGTCCTCATGGAGTTGAAATTATGAAATTATGACCCATAAGGTTCTTGTCATAAATGTGGCTAGGTACAATAAATGTGGGGGTCAAATGCACAAATGTGAAATTTCCCCCAAGGCGCAATTTTATGACATTACAAATTGGATAAAAGATTTTTGAAAAAATTAACCCAAGGGAGCCAAATACTTAAGCTAAATAATCCAAAATTATGGGCTACCAAAAAATGCTACTTAAGATAGGCAAGTTCTTAAGCAACACTTTAGTTAGAGGATGGTGTGTAATGATCTAGATCTAGATTTTGATAAAATTTTGATTTGTAAGGATATGGATGGGGAAAGATGATTAGGATTGCAATGATTAGGATGTTTAGGATGAAAGATTAAAATGGAGGGGATTGGTTTAGGATGAAATGATATCTAGGACATGAAGATTGAAGGCATGTCTAAGGGGTATAAGTCAAATTGGACAAGGAGATGGTGATGGCAATGAAAGAAGACATTCCTATAGTCAGATAATAGAATTGAAAAGTATAATTTTTTGACCAAGGATATCTATTGGGAACTTGTTGGAGGTCTATGTTTTCAAGTTAAAACATTGGCCTAGCTTGACAGAGCACAAACACAACTTTACAGAGCACAGTTGTGGACACAATTTGATAGAGTGAAAGTACAACTTTATAGATCATAAGTGCGGGTTTAGGTAAAAATGCAATCTAATAGAGTAGAAGCATGGTTTCAAGCATAATTGTTTCTTTACAGAGCACATGTGCAACTAGGTATGACGAATGTATGGTTTCATAGTGATAGTTTTCCAAGAGATATGTAAACACAAAAACACATTGGCCGACTATTTTTTTGAATTATTTCAGGGTAAAAGGCTATTTTTCAGTAAGTCATGCCAAGCAGCTTAGCAATGGTTTAACACAAGAAGACATGCCAAGCACATTAACAATCATAAAATTAGTCAAGTGGGATTATAGACTTAATGTGGGCCCACTAGCCAAAGTCTAATTCTTCCAATTGAGTGGGGGACTAGGGTATGCAAAGGTCATGTACCACCTTTACACCCCTTAGCTTAGAAGGACAAGGACCAACCAAGGGATATATGTCACCTTAAAAAAAGTCATACATGGTGAGTAACTTCAGGCATGATTAGTTGTACCCTAAACCACACTAAACTATGACCAAATGGGCTAAAAATAAGCTTTTTAAGTTCTCTAGGGGCATCCTCCAATACCACAAGGGTACATGAGGGACAGCCATGAACTCTAGTCTGTCACAAGCATGGATTAAAAATTTGATGGGAAATCTCATATCAACCCTATTGGTGTAAATAGGTTTTTACCTTTTTACACATTGTCTTAAGTTTAAGTTAGGACATATATTTAATATTTGCTAATATTTACCTTGGGTAGTTTCACCCGTGATTCATCGGTGAGTTTATTCACCACCTTTTCTTTCCTATTTAATAGGATTTTATGTACATGATTATTCATAATCTTAGCTTTTAATAAATCTTATCACATATTTGGTGATTATTTTTTCTCGGTTGTGAGGGTTGAGTTGCAAGTTGTTCCTGGGTAATTTGGAGCTTTTCTCCAACATGGTATCAGAGCCAACCTCCTGCCCTTCCTTCTGTTGAGGATTTTTTTCTTGTTGGTGAGCTTGAGAGCTAAGGTCACTAGTGTTTTGGTAGACCTCTATATTGTTAGCCTGCACCTTTATCGAGATTTTTGCAGGTGCATATTTTGTGTGGTGAAATATGGCCTTAAAAAACATTTTTTTGTTCATGTGCAGATCTATCATTTCAATGGTGTTTGGAATTTATATTAAATTCCCATTAATTGCCCCGATCTTCATTTGTCACCATCCTTGGTTGTTGTACCCTGGCCACCCGGTCACATTGATCAAATTATTGTCTCAAATCCGACTATCAACATTGGGAGGTCCGACATTATACCTGTAATCATTTTGCAGGCGAATACCAACATCTACACCCGAGATCCTTGCATCCATCATCCATCGACTGACATATTATTGCATTCGTCGATATATACAAGATTCATTGACTGCGTACCTCCAGCGGCGTTCTTCATATTTCTGTCAGCCCTCATTTTTTCCTAGTGTCGTCAAACATAGTCCATACAATCTCTAGTCGGCCTAATCACGCCAACGTCCTCAAATCTTCTCTCAGGTTTCCATAAGCATACGTTGATTTGGTGTCATCCTTCTGGTCAGATCTGTCATTTTCATCGAGATCTAGTGCAAATCTTCAACATCCTCCAAGTGGTCACTTATGTTTTCCAAGCACCGCATTCCTTGCATTATTATCACTGATGGTTTATTGAAGGGCGTGTACCATTGCCATTTACTATGGATCTTTGTTGCGTCGATGTTCCATCACCTACTTTGACTAGGTATGATGGTATTTATTTCTGTCTATTTTTAATTAGGCTTCATTGCCAGTAGTACGAATCGGCAAATGGTTTTTTTTTTCATCGCGGATTTGGTAGTTATACACTTTGGCAGGTTTGATTTTAATGCAAAATGTTGACATTATTCTATATTGTATTGTGGTCAGCATAATTTAGGAGGCTTTTTATATTACAAATTTTGTAAAAGTTTCAAAAGGCCGACTGTCATTATGTATTTTTTTTAACTATTGCTCATAACATGTCAGTGGTGTGGTAATCACCGCTGAATCTTGGGCTAGTTTTTTTTTTTTGTGTTGACGGTGGACAAGGTCACATGGGTGACTTTAGATTAGCCCCTGGGTAACCGCTTTTTTGCGCCAATTTAGTCTTTCCAGTGCTGTGATTTTGGCCCCAAGTGCCTTTGTATAGGTCTTTTTTTCATTTTTTCATAACTTTGCAAGCAAAGACCATTTTTCAGAAACACGATATCTTTGGAAAGCTGATTCCATTCTCTATATAGATCTGAGATTATTTTTCATCATGGAGGCAAATTTGAACATTCATAAATGCATGCACTATTTTCTTATTTGTGTGCATTAGGTTTGCATTATTTGATCTTTGCACTTCAGTTTAGTTCCAAATCATCTTTCAATTGACTATTGCTTCATAGATTCCAAAGTTGTGCTAGTTTGTGAGTTTTCTAGTGTTCCTTGGCATCGGTTTTGTTGTTTCTTTATCATGATTTGGACTTGAATCCTTGAGTGACTCTAATATGGTTTCTAGCAAATAGAAGTATCTTTCCTTGATTGTCGCATTCAGGGTTCCAGTGTTACTCCACAATGTACTTCCAGTGCTTCTTCTTGTAATATGTTATCTCATTATGGGGGGTGGTTCTATGATCTCTCTTATCATCCTTTGTATGGATAGAGATTGATTGGATTTGTGATGGATATCATTATTGTATTTTATCTCTCTTTTGGGGAGGAGTTTTTTCCCACTGGGTTTTCTCATTTTCTTTGATTGTGAGAGATTTCATTTGCATATGTACATGAGTACCTAATATGGCCTCATAGCCAAGACTCGTATTTGCATTTCATCTTGCATAATAATCTCCCTAATTTTGCACTTAAAGGGGGGTGTTGGTGTAAATAGGTTCTAACCTTTTTACACATTATCTTAAGTTTAACTTAAGACATATATTTAATATTTGCTAATATTTTCCTTGGGTAGTTTCACTCGTGATTCATCGGTGAGTCTATTCACCGCCTTTTCTTGCCTATTTAATAGGCTTCTATGTACATGATTATTCATAATATTAGCTTTTAATAAAGCTTATCACATATTTGGTGATTATTTTTTCTCGGTTGTGAGGGTTGAGTTGTAGGTTGTTCCTGGGTAATTTGGAGCTTTTCTCCAACAAACCCTTCACCTCTTGTATTGGAATCACCCAAACATCAAGGCTTTACCAGTTACAACACAACTAGATTGGGGTAAAAATTTCATTCTCCCCCTTTATATACCCAACTGATAACATGTGGTTGAGGTTGTCCCTTGGGGTAATGAAATCCACATGTAGGCCTCCTAAAGGGAAGGACAATGCTAGGTATTTTTTATCCCCAAGATGACACTAGGTATGAGGGGAGAGCAAACACACAAAAATAGCAAAGCCCAAGATTCTAATCTATACACAAAATAAGGAGATGCAAGATTCTTGATCTCCAAGATCACTCTAAGTGCAAAGGGAGAGAATATGTCTATGCAACCCTCCAAACAAAACAAAAAAAAATTCATTAACTGCTAATTTAACCTTAGTGCTTAAATTAGTGGAAAAAAAGAAGCATTGGACTAATGAATCTATAAAACAACAAGTTAGTAGTTTTAGATTTTAGTCTTGGATAGGCTTAAACCAGTTGCACTAGTCGTTAGTTCCAAAAGTTAGCCAAAAACAATAGAAGAAAGCAAAAAATTGCAGACTAAAACATAGGCACATTTTTGTAAAATAGAAGCATAGACAATCTTTGCAAAGGTACATAGGTAAAAAATGAAAGCACAAAAATATAGGAAAAAAAAAATTCATACCTTTACAAATGTGCAGTTTTGTCAAACAAAGGCACTAAAAGTTGAATTGAAGACATAATAGGTCACTACACAGGTGTTGATGTGTAGAACAAAGGTGCAACAGATCTCTACACAAGCACAACAAATTAGTACAGAAGCACATAGAGTCTCTGCATAGGTGCAACTTCATAGTGACAAAAATCTACAAAGTAGAGTTAGTAGAAAACACTAAAAACCCTCATAAAATAGAAACCTAATGTCAATTTTTTTGTCAAAAACTACTTGTCAACAGAAAGCAAAAAAACTTTGAGATTGATTCCCCAAACTTTTAACTTATCTCACAATTTTTAAATTAATGCAAACTTAATGTGTTAAAAAATGAGATTGTATAAACTTTTAACCCTAGTTAAATTTGCAACCTAAGAGAATAACTTAGTAGAAAACTGACTACAACTAGCAGCAAATTGAATATTAACCCTAAAGTTTTAAATTCTTTGCTTAGAAATAGAAGTGTCACTTTATGCAGTGGAGGTGTTGTTGGTCATCGCGTAGGCACGATGAGTTGCAATGTAGACATGATGAGTCACAATGCCTGTGTGACGAGCCACAACATAGGCACCAAAAGATAGTGTGCAAGCATCAATAGATGGGCTAGAAGCACTATTTATTGGCACACAAGCGAGACAAAAAATTGTGAAGGCACAACTACATAGAGACAAAAAGAAAAATATTACAAGTGTATTTTTATCCTTACTATGTTCTTAGAAACTTCAAAACTGTTGTTGTTGTGATTAGAGAATGCTTAAGAAAAGTAAACTTAGATTGCTTTATTCTTTTTTTGCACTTTTTAAAATGTATGATTAACCCTAACCTTAAATGTGAGAAAAACACAATTTTTGTGTTGTTGTTCTTTTTAATATTAATTATTGTGTGAAAATAAAAGCTTTCTTGTTGTTGTAGATCCTTTATAAAAACCTTATAATAAAACCTCAATATCTAAGTGTGAAAGATTGTTATAATTACACCTTAAGGCTATTTGTAATTTAAAGAATCCAAGAGTAGTTAAATGCTTGCAAATAACCTAGAAAACCTGAAAGATCTACAAAACAAAATGAGGGTTAGCTCAAATCCTAACAACTTTGCATTGGAACAAAAGTGTCATTCTGTTAAATAGAGGTACTGATAATCATTGTAGAGGTGCAGGGAATTGGTACAAATGCACAACTTTATGTGTCAAAGGCATTTAAATTCGTAATGAAAGCATGGACTGTAGCTACATAGGAATGGTTCTATAGAGCCGAGTGTGAAAATGGAACCTACAACTCAAAATATTAACAACACTCAAACATGAGGTTAGAAAAGGGACGTGGTTCCCACCAAGCGTTCCAAAATGAAGCTATAAAAAAATATTGAAGGATAAAATAAACTCAAAACAAAAAGGAAAGCATACAACAAGTTATATCTCAATACCTTTAACCTCCATGATTGAGTTGCACAAGCTTTGCACCCAAGAAACTTGTTGATTTTCTCTCTTGTTTACTAATGTGGATTGCTCAATGATAATTCCAACATAATCTAGATATCACTCAAGACTTGATGAGAAATAGAATGTGAGAGCCTCTATTTATAGAAATGGACTCAAATGGATGGAGGGCTAAGATCTTGCCTCAAGATCAAGGACTCATGTTGAGAGGTGCTCTCAAGCAAGAGGAAAGGGACAAGTATCATGTGAGGGAGTGAGGAGAATGGAGGTGTAATTTAAAATTGGATTTTATAGACATGAGAGAGGCAGCCCCATACAAAACTCAACTCTAAAAGTGACATTTGTCTTTAGTGGATTTAATGAGAGGGAGGTGGACATTGATTAGAGAGATGAGGAAGCAAGCATGTGAGGGGAATGACATGTGGAATTGGAGGAATTTTAAAATTGCGGAAAAGGGTTAAGTGGATATTAATGAAGGGAGGTTTAATTAATTAATCCTAGATTAATTAATTGGTGGCTTTTGAGGATAAAAGACTAAGGTTGCATTTAAATAAATAATTTAACCTTAGTTGAGAGAATAAGATAGGGTGCAAATTAATTAAATTAAATATTTAATTAATTATGGGATAGAGATGGGATAATTAATTAAATAATATTTAATTAGTTATGGAGAAATGGTGGGAATTAAAGTGTAGTGTCATGATTGGGGTGTCTACAACACACACACACACATATATACATATATACATATATATACATACATACATACATATATATATATATACATACACACACACACACACATATATACATATATATATACATGTGTATATATGTATATATATACATGTGTATATTTGAATGAGCCCAAAAATATTGCTTCGTTCACTTCACCCCTGTGGAATTCTATATGATTTTTTTCGTAAATTTGAGTGTGGTAGTGCTCTAGATGGGGTACGCTATGGATGCTTCCTCTATCCTTGCATATGGATTGGAATTTGGATCCAGATGCATTTCATATCACCCTCCAATGGTTTCTAGAGAGGATATACTAAGCTTGACTCACATAGGTACACCATAGAGGGGCACACACTAGAGGGAACTGAAAAAATATCAAACTAAATATTTCGCTAGCACTGGTATTGAAGATGGAACATTAACTAGGCATAGATCTAGAATAGATGGTGTTGGTTCTGGGGAACTCAATAGCTATCGCTTGCTTTGTTCCTACATCGATAATAAAGGGGAGGGGGTGGTGGTTATACTAGTTCAACCACTGCTCTTGGTGGCGAAACAACTGCTTGCTTCTCTGGAGAGTATGAAACATTAACTAAATAGAAAACTATTGATGTTGTTGCTTGGGCCTCTTCTAGGTGGTATTTCCACCATGTCAACTGGCTTAGGATCTAATGCAAAAGTTGGTCGAAGAATGAGATTTGGTTAGTGCAATTGACTATTTTAGGTGGGATTCTATTGATTCCTATGGTGCTTACACTCGACCAATTGGTGCATTCACTACAATATAGATGGGGTTGGGGTTGATTTAACCTAATCAACTAAATATGTCTTCTTGACTGGTAGTGACCCTATGCTTCCCTTTGGTTGGCTTGAGGTTCATTTTTGGGATAGGTGGGTAATCCCCCTTCAAATAGAAGTTAGTAAATCCAACTTAACATTTCCTCATCCCTGAATATCCCCGAATAATAGGCGACAACTTCCTCATATTCCTGTCCTCCTACTTGTCCCTTTTTTGTCTCTTAATTCTCTAGCTTACCTTGTTGCTTGCTTTGATGCCACCACATATGGTGGTTAAAGAGTGTGCTATGTGACTGACTCTCAAAATAATCATGGAACATACCATGGATATACATCAAATGGATAAGCAAGGATCCTGGTACTGCATATTGATCTCGCTTTGCATGTCTATATTCAATTGGGAGCTCAGATACTAGCACTTGCACTAACACATGAACTCATCTAGGTTGTTCCCTTGTATCATCCATGGGCTCTATTGCCTCTATCTTGGAAGAATAATTGGTTGGTATGCTGGGTAAATTCCAACAAGCATTGGAAATATGAGCTAGATGCCTCTCTCTCTCTCTCTATATATATATATATATCATTTGAGTCTCATCTTGGAATTTGATCTAAAACTTCAAGAAGTCAAGGGAATATATTTAGGATTCCTTATGAGAACACAATGAATTTGTTTTAACTCAAATTTTCTTCAAAGGTTTAATTGTAAGTGCTAATCAAATGATTTATTTTTGTGTTAATTTGAAAGAATGATTTACTTAACTTTTTGAGTAAGTTGAAACTCCAATCTTGATAACATCCCTAACATCACATCTAAAATATTATGTATTGGGAATCTCCTTCATTCACTAGAATTCCTAAATACCCATTTCGAAATGAAATTAAAGAGTATTAAATGTGGTTTTGGTTTTTAATCTATGTTTCATGTAACTATGAGAGTGGGTAGGCAACCCTTTCTAGCATTCTATTTTCAACTCTTGGTCAATTGCCACTCGCTGAAATAAAACCTAATTAAAGAACTATTATTCAAACACACTTTAAGAAGGTGTTTGATGTTGATTTTGATTGCAAAAATTCTCATTTTTACCTAGAATCCTAAGATTGGTTTTCTTTATTAAAAAATTTATTGGTTTAGTGCATAATAACTAGTACTTAAGAAGTTATTTTCTATACAAAACATCTTAAATTCATACAATCCAATAATTAATTTAATCTTAATTAAACTAAACCATTTTAGATATAAGCCTATGATTAAAATTTTATTATTATGTGATCATAACTATTCAATTGAAAACTAAAGGGTCCCCTCCCTAGGTGTCTGCCTCCGTTCTAGAAATTTTTGGAAGGTGTCAGACCTCATGTGCTGTCTCCTCCCTTGAGTGTGATATTAGTGAGTAGTTCAATAGGGATTGTGACCACCCCTTCCATGACGCCCCATATTTCCATTTTGGCACCTCTCATTCAATATTCTACTCTAAGTGTCTTGATGTGTGGGTGGATAGAGCTTCTATGTAATACCCCTCATACTGTTTAGACTTATTAGTTTCTATGCTTTAACTTGATACATTGATACTATGATGATACTATTATTGTTTGATTTGGTTGGTTAGACGTTTGATGATGTTGTTATTCCTTTACTGGACATGATTATTTCATATGACATTGTGGTTGGTGATGTTAGTTGGTTTTCAGAATTATATTATGATGCAGTGATTTAATAAATTATGTCATGAGATGAATTGTTAGTTTAGAAATGTTATTTTATCAGTTATATTATAATTGTTAGGATAGATGTGATGAAGGACAGTGTAGCATCACTCGTTTACGAGTGCTCTGTTATGCTGCGATTCCTTCTCACAATGCAATGCTTCGATTTAATGCTTTGATTTTATATATATGTATGCACATGTACATGACTTCATTTGTATGCAAGATTTGCAGGTATAAGTCTCGATTCCACCTGCTTCGGCAGGACAGGGCGAGCACCAATAGCCCAACAGTTAAATGTTGAAACAGAGGTGACAATGAAGTCATCCCGTCCCATGATGTCAGACCGTCTTGTTTGAATGGTTTTGTACGTTCTTGTAGTTGTCGTTCTTTGTGGGTCATGTTTGTGTTTTGTCGTATTTAATTGATGTTGATATTTTATAAGTTGTGAATTAATTAATTAAATGTTGGTAATAATTGTTTATTTTAATGTTAGATTTATTTGTATTTAAATATTTAAATGTTTTATTTAATTTTATAAGGTCATGTGTTTTATTAAATGATAATTAAAATATTAAATTGTGTTTTCTTATTTTAATTAATTATCTTGTTGAGGATAATTATTAGAATAAATTATTTAAATTAAATAGATAATGTGATGTGCAAGTAAAGTTGTAAAAATAGAAATTAAAAAAAAAAAAAAAAAAGAATGAAAAAATTGTGAGAACGAATTAGAATTCAGATCTGACTGAAAAGCTTGCTTTTAAAGAATTATTTTCTTTTATTTTTGATTTTTAGAGTTTTTGGAAGAAATGGACAATATCTTTTATTTAATTAAGAATTTTGTGAGTTTTTGGGGAGACAGAGATTTTATGGAGATAGAAATTGAAAAATAATGTTATGCATCTTTGAATTTTCTGAAGTTTTCAAAAAGGATATTTCAATTCTTTTGTTTTGAAATAATTTGAAAAGAGTCTTGAGATTAAGGATTTGGGTTCGAGATTTGAGCATGGTATTCTAGAGAGGAGATTCGAAGTAGGAACGAGGAGCTCTTCATAGAGGTCATCGTGATCGAACGAGCTTCATCAGATTCTCGAGAGCGTAGGAATCCAGGTTCCATCCTCTCTCTCTTTGTTTGTTTTTAAATCTGTAAGAAAAAGAATAGAAATGTGTGTTATAATCAATCTTGCTTGTAAAAGAATATTTTTCTGAAAATTAGATAAATAGAATTTATCTGTGGGAAAACTCTTTAAATAAGTATTTGATAACAAATTTCATCTGATGGAAATCCCCAATTTGGTTATAGTTGATGTTCTGAAACAAACAAAGTTTGACTTCACACTCCAATATATATAAATATATGTATATTTAAATCATACTATGCTTACATCTGAATGTGAACCTGTCCTCTTACTGGAATCAATTTTGTGAAAAATATATATATAAATATAAATATATATATATATATATATATAATTAGTACGAAATACATATCTATGTTTATATAATGATTTGTTAATTTGTTTATTACTGTCAAAAAAATGAAAGAAATTTAAAATTATTTATTTTCTTTGAGTTTCGAGCCGAACCAGTACATGGTCGGCCGTCCTGCATTGTCATATATTTCTTTTCGTTAAAATAAAAGTTATTTATAAAAAAAAAAATTATGAAACAAAATTTTGTTTTTAAAAAAAGAAAGAAATAAAATAAAATTTTATTGGGGGTTCAGGGGAAGGACGGCCGAAGCCGTACCCTTCCCCATCACCTTACTGTCGTGGCAGATGCCGCAACAGTCATTAAGACTGTATGCGAGCAGTATGGTCGTCGGCCAGTACAAGGGTGGCGTGGGTTTATTTTAATTTTGTTTTTTTTTTTAAATATATATATATGTATGTATATATTTATTTATTTATTATTATGTGGTGAATATTTAATTTATCAAATATAATAATTATAATTATTTAATTTAATTTATTAAATATAATAATTATAATTTAGTTTAAAAATATATATATATATAATTATAATTATTTTATTTAATATTATTTTATTATGTTTAAATAAAATAATGTAATTTGTGTATTCTGTTTCTAATGATTAATAATGCTTATGTCTAGGTATTTATATATATATTTTTTTAAGGTATTAATTTATTATTCGATTTGGTTGAACAAATATTTTAAACAGAAAATAAGCTTTAATTCGTTGTTGCGAAATTACATCGAGACAAATGTATTGGTTATGATTAAGACTTTGAACCTTTTAATGATTAGTTTTGGGTGTTTTAATTTAAATATCTGTTTGGGAATGAAAGTTAATGGTGCAATCTTGCAAATGTAATTTGAGTTTTCTTTTATGTTACGGTTTTCTTTGATAGGGTTGTCGATGTGGGAACCGTTGTGGTTTGTAAACCTTGTTCCAGAGGCTTGTTATTTTAGAATGTTATTCTCGGCTTGGTTATGCTATTGGAGTTATTGGTTTTATGTTTGGAAGGGTTGAACGGTTTTGTAAGACTTTTGGTTATGAGTTATTGCGAGAGGGTTAATGCCTCGCATGTTCTTGTTCGAGTATTATGCTTTATATGTTTTAGTTCAACCCTTACCTAATTTTGATTTATGTTAGGGGTCATAGGGAGAGTGGCTCTTCTTGGGCGTCGGCGCCTCGGAAGGAGGAAGAGCTCAGGGGAACCCACGTAAGAGTAGTTAAACAAGTGATAACCTAAAAATAGAATTTAGGGGGGATGGGTAGTAAAACACACAAGATAATAAACATTGGTATCCTCGTCTATGCATTAGGGCTATCATAGACTAATGATAGACTGAGAAGGCCGTGGTCGGAAAATTCATAATCTCATCTTCATGAGAGGTTATCGACTCCGCATGAGTTACCCTATGGTGCCGGCGCCTCAAGTAGGAGGAAGGGCTAGGGGATCCATAGATGGGTGCTGGCGCCTCAGTTGGAGGAAGGGCCAGGGGATCCCATGAGAGCTATGCGATGACACTCTCCACTTGACACCCGTTTGCCTTGTTTCTTGTTGCCTCTGGAATTATGTACTGAATTGTTGTTTTAGATTTATATGGAATCATGTTCTTTTTATTGTTTCAGATTTATTTGGAAATGTATTTTGGATGTTGTTTCGGTTCTTCTGGATTTGTACTCTTATTGTTGATTCAGATTCTTGTGAAAATGATTTAGGAATGTTCTTTGGTGTCTTGTTATATTGTTAATGCCTTGTTTAATTGTGGTGAGTTTCATAGCTTGTTCTTATTATGTGGATTCGTGAATGTTGTGGTTTATGTCATTGTAAACCTTAAGTTTGTATTTGTTATTGTACTATGTTGTTCATAGAGTCGGTTTGACAATCATGGTCAAGTTAACTTCCTTGTCACCTCTGAGCACGGGGGGTGAGTTACTTGTAATTCACATGGTTGGGTGGAACGTGCTCCGCACCCATTGGGTTCCCCATCAGCATCCTCTTCTCAGCATATCTACAGTTGGAGTTGTATCAGTGTTCCCTTGTTATTCAGATGTTGGTGTAATTTGTATCATCCCACATGTTTGGGAAATTCAATGTAATTCATTTATCAAGAGATTGTAATGTAACATTAAAATGATGATGTAATAGTTAGGATCATTTGTATCTTTCTTAAGAGATTTATTATGGTTGTATTATGTGATGTTTATTATTCTCGCATCATGGTTATTGGATGTATCCTTATTCATGGTTATTATAATATAAATGGTTATGTTGTAATCTTTATCTTTTATTTTCGTTTAGTTGTTGTGATGTAACCTCGCGTGCCCCAGAGAACTAAGTGTGTTAAGGTGATGTAATATGTTATGTGATTATGGTTAATGTTATTGCGTGTTTAATTTAATTATTTTAAAAAAAAAATTATTTGCTATGTGTGTGTTCTCCGGGGTTTGCACGACGGGCATTACATTCTACTAGTTAGCAGTATTCCCTTATTAGGAAATTATTTGATTATAGACCAAACATCAATATTATTCACAATTGTGCATCCAATAATGGATTGTTCTAGGTTTGATATGTATGACAACCTTGATCAATGATTTCTTCTTATTCTCCTTTCAATCCATTAAGGACTACACTAGAGTTCTTTAGAGAGGTCCTAATGCTATCAAGGTTAACATGGTTCCTATTTGGGTTCATCTCCCAAAGCTCCCTTTAAAATTATGGGATGAATGTGGGTAAAAGTACAAACCTATGTCACACTTTATAAAGGAATCAACCAACATGAAAAAAAGTTATCAACTTCAACCACAAAAAAGTGGTATTTATGTTTTGAATTTCAAAATGATGTAAACTAATAAAATGTAGAACTTTTGTTGAATTTTATTCTTATAATTTAAAAAAAATTAAAGATAAAAAATTGATATTTTTTTACCAATTTAAAAGAAGATTTTGTAATGTTGAAAATTTCAAGAAAAAGTGATGTTTAGTTGATGTTAAGAAACAAATAGAAAAAAATTCATTTTCTCCTCTCTTTTTTTCCCAAATAGCTAACTTCAATATCTACTAGGGCATGGAATTTTTTTTTGAAATTTTGATGTATATTTTTTTCGTAATAACATTTTATAATTAAACTAACCCGAATTTGATAGTTTTCAATTGACGTCAACTATTGTTTTTTTTTTCATTTTCAAAAAACAAAATATACCTTTTTGAAGAGGATTCTCTCCTCTAGGGCATCATATATTTTCCAATTTGTTTTATGATGATTTACTATTTTTTATTTAATGTCAACTAATCCTCTTTTTGACTTTGAATAACCTACTTGCAATATTTTAAAATATTTATATACTAAAACTAATCAAAATATAAGTATATATTTTTGGATTCAGCATTATGAGGTCTACAAAAGGTTTTTTTTTTAAATAATTTTGATTGAAGAAATATTCACCAGAAGTTGAAAAATTTTGGAAATTTGAAAAAATGGTGACTTTGTTGCCAAGTCACATGCTATTTGGACATATTCAGCCGAATCCTATTCAGCACGGGAATATGTTTTGGCCTAAACATATTCGATCGATTATTGTTCGGCTAGATCATAGTTGACCGAAATTCTAATTTTTTTGACTTCGTGTTTTTTATTTTTCCCATTTTCATCTAATTTATTTATGTTTTTATCCAATTTCTATTGAAACATAGCCAACCGAATTTATGATTTTTTGAATTTATTTTTTTGATTTTTTTCATTTTTCATCCAATTTTTATTGAAATAATTAAAGTCAGCTTTTATTATTTTATTTTTTAGGTTTTTTTTAAATTTTCCTCCACTTTTTAATAAAGTAATTATTTCCTATTTTTTTCAAAAAATCAAATTTTATTAGTTACTTTTGCTCTTAAATCATTCGACATATAATACTGAACAATACTTTTCTAATCATTTGTCAGAGGCTATCTAGTTGAATACTTAAATCTAAGGAAAATCAAACATCCAAAGCAAAAGATTTGGTAATTTTCTTTAATTTATTTTCTGTTTTCATGCTTATATTTTCATTGCTAGTTTATTTTGTGTTTTATATGTTCATTGCATTTTAATCTGGATATTTTGAGCTAATGCTTGGACTAACAAGTGGTGTATTTGTCGACTATTGAAGACTTTTTTTTTTTAATCGTTAATAAGTTTTATTTTATTAAGATAGAAATAAAAAGGTTACATAGCATTTAAAACAGAAAATCTTCCTGTACAATCCCTACCAAACTCCACTTGATCTTTAAAAGAGATCCAAGGATCAAACCCCAAACCCACTATTCCATTCCATAGAAAGAGAAAGTTTAAGAATAGCTAACTACCAAACCTAGATTCAAAATCCAATAGAACCCATTAACAAGTCAATTTTTTGAAATATTTTTTGGGTATCCTTTAGTCTGAGATCGTAGGACCATAGCAAAGGATTTCTTTTCCTTCTTTTCTTTCTTTTCCACAATCGATTGCCATCCATCCTCGACCCTTGCAACCTCCTTCTGCAAATCCAAAGATGAATCTCGGGGACTCCTCAAAGCACCATTTCCACTACTATCTTGTTGATACTGATCAATAGTAGTCCTCATTCCAACATCCTTCTCCTGAGGAGTTAAATCCTGGGGGCTCCTCCAAGCTCCCTCTCCACTGTTGCCTTGCTGATGTTGATCATTAGCCTTTCGTTTTCCAACATCTTTCTTTTGGGTCTCACACCTCCTTTCTTTTCCTTACATTCTGGGGTTGCAGCCCCGTTTTTGGTGGTCACCTCCTTGACACTACTACTGAGAACCACTTTAGCATTATTTGCATCCAAAATTCCTTCCTGAGTAGAAGCCACCTTAAACTGTGGTTGCTCCACACAAATTTTCTCCTACAACAGCTGCCTCTCCACCTGATTAGGTTCCTCTGAAGCCCTACTCTTCTCTGCAATGCCTTTCAATTGAGTACTCCCTTGCTTTGACTCTTGTTTCTCCACTATGTAGTGTTGGGTGGATGCATCTTTCCACCAAGAAGTTGTGTTATTATTTCTATGTTTGGAACATTCTGTTGCCAAGTGCCCCATTTGATCACATTTTCTACATCTAAAAGGAACCCCTTCATAGTCCAGGGGTTGTACCCAACAACCCTTTGAGAATTTTAAGCGAATCTCCTGCGAGGGTACCTTGGAGATTTTCATTTCTACCAAAATATAGGCATAAGTAGAGTGCAGAAGATTTGAAGAGCCCTCATCCACCATTATGAAGGTTCCTAAAGAGTTCCCTATGGACTCCAAGCATGAATTGAACTAGAACTGTAGGGGGAGGTTAGGAAGCCTCACCCATAGGGGAACCATCTCAAACACTTCTGAAGTTGGGTTAAAAGCTAGATGCCATGGCTTTAACATCAATACATGCTTCTCTTCCCAATCCCAGTGATAATCATAGAGGATTTTATTTCTATCATGTTATTTTTCAAAAACAACAATAAAAAAACCTTTGACCATAGGGTAAATCTGAACATACCCATCCAATAGGGGCTTCCAGTAGTTAGAGATCCACTGGTGTAAATGAACTTGTTTTTTGTGCCTAGAAGGGTGTGAGAGACATATGCTCTCCCCTCACACCTAGTGTGATCTTAGGGATCAAAAATCATTACATCTCTTCATTTTGTTTAGATCAATGTTTTAGTTAAACATAAGGTCACTAGCTTGTGTGTATGCTCTCCCCTCGCACTTCATGTGATCTTGGGGATCAAAAACACCTAGTGTGCCTTTCCTTTTAAGGACCTGCCTAGGTATTTCATCACCCTATGGGAGAATTCCAACCACACGCATCGGTAGGTTATATAAAGGGAGGAGAACTAAAGTTTTACCCCAATCTAGTTGTGTCATAATTGATGGAGCTCTGATTACCTAGGGTGATTCCAAGCTAGGAGTGAAGGGCTGGTCCAAGCTCTTAGTACATCGTTGAAGCTCTTGATCCATGCTTGTGATGGACTAGTGTTCATGGTCTAGGCCTCATGTACCTTGTGTATATTGAGGACTCCCTAGGAAGACATTGCAAACCTAGAAATCCATCGAACATAGGTTAGTGTGGTGCAAGGGATACAGATCATACCCTGAAGTTACTCATCACGTACTCCATTAGGTTCATTAGGTTGAGATATAAATCCTCGTGGTGAACTTTGATAGTTCCCAAGGAGAGAGAGAAGGTGAGCCTATGGCGTCCATTGACGATCTTGTGCCACTGGATCTCTAGCTATCCACCTTCACGAGCAAGGGTGCCCCAAAGAACCACCTGAGTATCAAGGAGTATTAACCCAAGCTTGTTTGGGTGGTGATCTCACATTAATCTATAAACCTACTTGAGCTTAGGGCTTGTAATCAAGTGCTTGAAGTTTCTTTTATGCAAAATCCGTGAAGGCGAATCAGCCAAAGGGTTGAGGATTTGGCTATAGCCTTTGAAAAGATCAAAAACTTCTAAAATATTCCAATGTGTTTTATTGTTTGCTAAAATCTCTTTCCAAAAGACTAAAACTATGCCTGAGAAAAAACTTGTTGTGCCTCTATAAAAAATTCTTGCGCCTGAGATTTTTTGCCTAGGTTAAAATCTATTGCACTTGCATTTTTTCTGAAACTGTGCCTCTATCCTAGCATAATATCCGAATCTCTAACTTCGACCCCCTAGGGCTCCCTGGTTTAGTCTGACATAATTTGTAACTCTATTGTCTCCTAATCACCAATTACCCCATCTTCACACCTAAAAAACCTATTCCTCACCCTTCCCCACCATCCAAATTTTCCCATATTATCACCTTATAATCGCTTATTGTCTTCAAACCTTGGGCTTGATATCATTCCCTCTCCCCCACATCATTAGTTTCTTCATCATTATCATCCAAAATCGGCCTTAAGATCTATCCCAAAAATTAGCATTTTTCATGTCACCACTATGCAAACCAATTTTTTCACTAGGAAACAATCTAGATCCTCATCACCCTTCCTAATCTTAGGGTAGCTTAAGATCTTGCCTATCTTAAGTTGCATCTTTGATAATTTAGCTTAAGGAGTGGCTACCTTTTTGCTAAATTTTTCAAAATCATCCTTCATCTACCCCTGATTAGGAACTTTCCTATCCAAAGTAATAAAATCCTAAATCATCCATCCTAAGGATCTAGATTACACCTTTTGATCATAACCCTTGGTTGTTTACCATCAATTGAAGCAATCATCCCATCAATCCCAACAAAACATCCTTAATCACATCATCAAAAAATTAATCCTAAGGTCATTCTAATCCACAATCTAGTCCAAGGTTTGCATCTTTAATCTCTTAAAGAATTCTCTCCTTGCATTCCAATCACTAGATCACAAGCAAAGAAATTAATGGATTCCCAAGGAGAAGCTTTTTTAAATACCACTTTATCTCAACCACCCACCCCTCATGAGGAAATGGTAGATTCTCCTGAAGAGTCTCCTAGACTAAGGGAATTTTCCAATGACCCTTATAATTAACAAATGATGGAGATAATTATCCTCCTTGACAAATATCACCTCATCCTTATCCTCTTAGCACAAGGGACTAAAATACCTTCCACCGTTGAAATCCTACAAGCAAGGAATATTGATCCTTCAAACAACCCCTCATCATCCAATAATTTCTCTGATCATCTCGTGGAACATCAACCTAATACAAATATCCCCTCTTCCACTAACATAAATCAACCTAATGTCCCCCCACAACCTCTTCCATAAATGCAATCTCATCCAACGCCAACCCACCACTTTCCTCAAGTACCACAACACCTCTCATCATAAATACCAATGTCCCTATTTACACAAACATAACACAACCCCTAAATAACCTACCCCTACTTTCATCACACCTAAGGGTCACTATTCCCCCAATGCTAGCGTCACTTATACCCCCACCCACCCAACTATAACCACATAATCTCACCCCACCTCATATATTCACCAATTATATCACCCCAAGAAAACATCCCAACCCCCTAATAACACACTACTTCCCCCACCCCCTAAAAATCCAAATCCTCAACAAAAAATCACCTATAACCATCCTTAGGTCCCCTGATAATTTTTATTAGACCAATGACTTGCTAACCATTTCCCAAAATGAGACACTTGTGTCCTTTGGACACAGATAATCAAACAAATGACATGAATAACATCAAAGAAGAATATAAAGAAGCTATTATAGATCAAGTTAAAGAAGAAGATACAAAAGCTATCATGTATCAAATCAATATTTTGAATGATCAAGAATTGACAAGCATGAAAAATGATAATTCCAAAATATCCTATCAACTAGGATCATCCACTTTTATCAAATCAGGCTTTCTCACAGAGGAGAAGATTCCAAACAACAGTTTCCACATACACAATGATGGGTTCACATCTTGTTTTCATAGTAAAAATTAGTCATACCTCCATGATATTAGGGACACTTTATCCAATAAAAACACCAAAATTTTTGAATGCATGTTATTTTTGTACGTAGGTGAATTCAAACCTGAGAAATTTGTGATGGGGAATAAAAATACAAGAACAAGGTTGTATGATCAAAGAAGAGATACTAGAAATGTGGATGAAGGAACATCTTCTCAAGAACAACCCATGGAAATTGTTGATGAACAAGGAGTACTAATACTAGGACAAATTGAAGGTGGTGATAGAAATATTTTCCTTGGTATGGAAAATCTTATGGAGATGGATGAGGAATCCCTTTTCAATAATATGTTATTTGAAAACACAGTAAATTTACACTCGAAAAGAATATGGGATGAATTTTTAAAAGAAAAGTCTATAGTTGGAAGAGCATAGTTATTTGCAAAGTTATTTAGGAGGAAAGAAATGACCCCTGTTTTGGAGTTGTTAGGGGTTGATAATAAGAAAAATTCATCAGGATCATTAAAGAAAACAATAGTTGAAAACCTGCAAGATGTAGAGCCCCTCTGTCGTTTACCTTCTGGATATTGGGGTAAGTATTTATTTGTGTTTACAGTGTCATTGAATTGGGTGGTCAACATAATGGTTTTTGTTTAATCTGTTAATTAAATTAAAATTTTCCTACAAGGGAACTTATATGAATTTGGAAAATCAAAATAATGATTAAATAAATTAAGCTTATGAAATTTAGAGAAAATAGTTATTATTTATAAATAAATTGATTTCATTGTTAAAAGTATTGTATTCAATTATAATTGATGATTTATTATTATGTATGGATAATTGAAAATAAGAGGATTTTTAATATGAATTTAGAAAATAATGTGATTTGTTATTTGATAAAGATGAAAAGATAAAAAGAAAGTCATGCAAGGATTCAAACGGAATTTTAATTGGAGAAATAATTATTTTAGTAAAAGTGAATTAAAAGGGATAAGACGATAAGATTTGTGAACTAAGTGGAAAGCTAGAAAAAGATGGAGAAAGAGAAAAGCGTGCGCATGCACAGTTTGAAATTGGATTTGAAAGGAGAAACTTACCAAATTCTTTGATCTCATTTTTTCGAAAACTTATCTTGTTGAAAGCTTTATTTAATGGGATACAAGAGAAAAAAATGGGAACCATGAAAGTTTTTTTTTTTTGTTTTTTTTGAACAAGTAATTTTTTCTCTGGAATTATCTTCTTTATCATATAACAATACAGACGGTAGTGGATTGAAAAAAATGGTTTTTTTGGAAGAGCGGATTTGTGGTTGTGAGGAATGACTTCAGCACATCTCTCCATCTGCAAAGCGTGGAATTTCAGGATAGTCTGTGAATCCATGGGATGATGCGCGGCTACTGCATTCTCCATTCGATTTTGGTGGAAATACATTTTAAGATCATGTTGACAAGTAAGTTCCAATGCCATTCAAATCTGCTTACGAATTCTTGGATGATTCATTTACTGCAAACAACGAAACCCAATGTCGTAATAGCGTTGTAATGAGAATAGACTATCTTATGTAAAGAGTAAGCGAGTAGTTAAATGGATGTTTTGAAATTTTTGATTTGTGAGGTGTTTTTTTTATGCTCGAAGCCTTATCTTATTTCTCATACTAGTCGAATTCCTTCTTGTTGGTTTAGCTAATCTTACCCCTCATAGCCGGCCTATGAGTCTCGGGGAGGTTAATCTCATAGCTCTGCCTTGTGATCTGGAGATGATCCCTTTCCTTAGTTAGTGGTTACACCACCCTTGATTTCTTCTTTTGCATCTCGCATGTTAGACCATCGTCAAATCTGTAGTGTCTCTTCTATCTTCTGTAATGATAAAATCATGCAGAATTAGAGTATGAATGGGATTTCAGGAGGTAGGTCGCTGGAGATAGGAATCATTTGACCATGCACCGTCCTCACTTCAGCATTGTCGTTGTCGTTTTGCTGCTTGCATTTAGAGTAAGATACAAAACTATTTTTTAGAATTCGATCTATCTTTTTAAATCATCGGACCTTCTATACATTCCTTCCACTCACCATTTGCTAAATAATGGATCATGCCGAGCTATGTATGGCCATGCATAAATCCTGGGAGGGTATCATGGCATAGGGGAGGAGTGCTTGATAAATTATCATCCATAATTTCATTTTCCTCCACGATTTCCTCTATTATATTTTGATGGTATGCCTGGTAATGCAATGCTCTGTAAATCAAAGTTTGGTCTTGTCATTTCCCATTTATCCTACAGCATGAATGGAAAAAGGGCAATTCTAAATTGCTGTCCTATGCTAGGTATTTGACCAGAGGACTTCGATGTTGTTCCTGATTGTTGTACGTTCATCCTGAGAGATTCTATGAAAGTTATCACACCGTTATTTTCTTCCCAACAGTGGCGGTTATCCTTGGATTCCATCCTATATACTACTTATAGTTGTATTTGCAGCCTTCAACCGCTAAACCAACATGACTACATGCACCCAGAACACTAGTAAAACTTACAATGATTAAGACGTGTTCCAAAGTGCTTCATTAATTCAAATATTTTGAGAGTTTCCTGGCAAAGTCTGTTTTGAGCATATTTTGCAATCATTGCACCATTTGATATGACATCTATTAATACCTATGTCTTAAGTAGTGTAGTATTCATATATTGATTATTAAAAATACTTTGTAATAGTTTGTCTTTAGGAAAACGTAATGAAGATGCAAACATTCCTTGAAATGGTATGCTCTAGGTGTCTTAGTAAAACCTTAAAAGTAGTTTATATGTTCTAAAAGTTTATTGGGATAGTTAGCATTGTGCTCAAATAGCTTCTTTAGATATTTTGGATTATTCCTTAATGAATGGATAGATATACAAATGTGTTCCATTATAAGTAGGGATAGAGCATTGAATATTGAAAATAGAGTTTAAGTACTTGTTTAGAATAATAATAATAATAAGATTTTATGGCTAACCAAGGAAAAACGATTTAGATATGCTTAAGATTCAGTTATGTCTCAAATGTATAGTTGTATGTATGTATATTTGTATTTGGACATAGTTATTTATAATGATGTGTACAAATATGCGTAAGCATGTATGTGTAGCAGAAGAATGATTAAGTAATAGAAGAGTAATCTAAGTGACTAAATTTATTGGGTATGACATGTTAATGAGAGTTTCAATATATAGAAGTAAGTATAATAACTAAGTTTTAAAATTAAATAGGAAGTGTTAATGAGTAGGTTAGTAAAATGAATTGTGAGAGAGTTTACTTTGTGCTAATTTTTGATAATTTGTGTAAATATTGATGGATTAGGTTATTCATAATTTGGTTAGTTACAAGTGGAATGGTTAAATTAGAAAATCATAAAAAGTGGAGGGTTGCATGTTTTGGTTGCCTTGATCAATTGTGTGTGTACGTTAGGTAAATGAAAGGAAAATTAGATGATCTTTTGAATGTCGATCTCCCTTGTACTCACATAATTGATGTTTGTACGTTCTTTATATGGATCATTACATAGATAATTGGTGTTTGATTGATTCCTTTATTAGAGTGGATCAATTTTCATATTAAGATTGTGTAATAGGTTGGGGTAAATATGTATTGATTTATTAGAATGTAAACAAGTATTAAAATGGTCCCTTATAGTTATCGGATTTGTTGGGATTCTTTAATGATGGTCTTTTGAATTGGAAATATATTTATATATATGTATGTATTAAAGTTACAATTATAAGTTGATCTTTTCGGATGTGTTTTATAGTTTTGTTGATATTTATATTTATAGTTCCTTGATTGGTTTAAGATTTAAAAGGGATGTATAAACACATGTTTTGATTGATGAATTATTCTTTAGTGGATTTTCATTGAGTGTACTTGTGTGCGTTTAAAGGTTGGTTTGATGGTGTCATTTCGTTGTGTCTACCCTCTCGAGTTGTTTGGATTTAGAGGTGATTTTAGTCATTAAGATCGTGTTGGATTAATAAAGGATGATGATGGTTCCTTATTATTTTGTTTTCTGTTTGAGTCATTTTGGTTGATGATATTTTCAAATGTTAAGGTTTTCGTGGTGGAATTGCATCGCTTCTTTTACCTTCCCTAGTTGTTCTCCTTGTTCTTCCAGAGGCTTGAGACAAGTGTTAGTTGATGTTTTATCTTTTATTTTCTCTTATTGTGGCAAGTGGTTTGGCATCATTATTTTGGAAGGGTTGTACCATGTAAATAGAAATTTTGTATTGTGATTTTGGTGGGATGGGTAATGCCTTGCATGTATTTCAGTTGAGATTGGATATTATGTTTCTTTGTTGGTACAACTCTTGGATTTTGGTTTATGTTTTGGGTCTCTAGGGAGAGTGGCTCTTCGTGAGGTTTGGCGCCTCAAATAGGAGGAAGGGCCAGGGTAACCAATGTTAGAGTTAGAGTAATAAGTGATAACCTAAATAATTAATTAGGAGGTGGGTAGTTAAACATTAATAAGATAATTATGGATGCCTCGTCCATCTATTAGGGCTTTCACAGCCTAAAGGTAGGCCGAGAAGGCTGTGGTTGGCAAGGTCGTTGTCTCGTCTTCACGAGAGGTTAACGGTTCTGCATGAGTAACCCTATGGAGCGGCGCCTTGAGATAGGCAGTTAGGATAACCATAGATGGAGGCGACACCTTGTGATAGGTTGTCTGGATAATCCATGTAAGGTCATGCGATGACACTCTCCTCTAGCATTCCCCTTGATTTTTTTTTATTGCTTACCTCTGGAAGTGGTCTATTGATATGTTTTGGTGATCTATTCTTGTTATGATTCGAAAGTGGTTTATTGTTGTTATAGAGATTTATTGATATTATGATATTTGGTTTATTGTTACAATGTTTCTAAAGTGGTTTATCACTGTTATGAAGTGATTTATTATCGTCATGTTTGAATGTCATGTTTTCTGGTCATGGTTTATTGATGTTGTGACTATCCTTGGGTTTCATGTTACTCTTGTATGACGTTGAGTCTTGTGGTTCCCTGTTTGGATGTTCTTGGTTGAGGTCTCTTTCTTGTCAGCTCCTTAGCACAAGGGGTGGGTCTTCAGACCCATGTGGTCGGGTGGAACATGCTAAGACCCCATTGGGTCCCTAGTCGAGGATCGAGAGGTGCAGATTGGTGTCATTTGCGGCGATTCCAGAGTTGTTTCCGTCTTGGAGCCAATTATGATATTTTGTATTTTGTTGCTCTGTTGTATCATTGTTACTCTTGAACATTGTAATGAAATGTAATGATAAACCTTGTACGGCTTTTGATCCATGGCAGTTGTTATTCGATATGTTGTATCTGTGGAAATATATCCCTTGAGTTTATCATTATGGGTTTTAAGATAATCGTGTATATGTTGTATATATGAATGTGGATGGTCTCTTATTAATGATTTTTCATGTATGTGTTACATTTGTAAATGTTTACTTTCTTATGGATTATATCTTTAGCTTTATTTCTCTATCGTCGTTGTATGGATTTAAGTTTCGTAATGACTCCTCGTGTACCCCAAGGGACGTAAGTGTTAATGGATTTGTTTAATTAAGTTTCATGACTCATGACTTAATGTGCATCTCATGTATGTTTAGATTTACTTTTTTTTTTAAATGTGTGGTAATTGTTGCTTTAGTTGTCCTTTGGGGGTTCGCACGACTGGGCGTTACACAAGAAGTATTGAATTCTATTGAAAACAAGAGTCGACTTATTGATTTAAGTGATGCACGTAGAGCATTGATGATTGTATTTTCTAGTAAGAAATTATCACATAGAAGACAAGTTCAAGAAATTTATGAATTAATCAATGTTTCTAGGAGAATCGTTCAAAGATATATTAGAAAGAGAAATAGATTAGATGGAAATATTGAGAATAATTGGGTAAATATTTGCAGGGTTCCCCGAAAAAATAAATAATTAGAAGATGTAAAGGAACAGGTGATTGAATATTGGACCAACCACACTTATGTTTATTCCAATAGAAGGGACACTATACAAATAAAAGGTGAAGATGGTACAAAAATTTCACATCCAAAATATTTTATAGATACAACACAAAGTGAACTTTTTGAAGCATTCAAGCAAGAATTTTTAGATGTGAAGATTTGTCAAAGGATGTTTGAGAGACTACGACCAAGTTTTGTACATATAAATAAGATATGTGAGACTTGTTGTCAAAAACATGTTGAATTTCATCTACACCTACAATCATATAAAAAATCTATGGCAATAATCAATCCAAATATAGTCATCCTTGGAAGTACAACACAATTTGTGAAGTCTCTTCTATGCGAAAAATCAAAAGATTCTGATGAATTGAAAGTGTAGTGTATTAAAAATATATGTAACATTAATTGTGGAAATTTGAAGAATCTTTTATAGGTTGACAATATTGATCATTCAATGCAAGTTATGTGGAAGAGATTTGAATATGAGAAATACTCAACAAAGTCAGGTGTTGAGACCAGAAAACTTGTTCTCAAAGAGAGTGAATTCTCTTACAATGAGTTTATGAACAAATTTTGCAATATCATATATCCACATATTCAACATTGTCATGGTGCTAGATGGCAAGATAAGCAATTTTGTGACTCAAAGAATTTATTTATAGTGGGTTGTATTCTCTCTATTGTTGATTTCTCTTAGAACTATACATTTAATCCTCAAACTGAGATTCAAAGTCAATATTATCATTCAAATCAAGTTGCAATATTTGTACAAGCTTTTTATAGGCATGTCAAAGAACATGTGGATACTGTACAAAGTAGCAAAGATGAACAAATTATCATCAAAGAGGTTTACTTTTATATTAGTGATGATAGAGGTCATGATAGAAGCTATGTAGCCCATTTTTTTGCAATGTTTTTTGAAGACCTAAGACGACATCAAATAAATGCTTCACAACACTGGATATGGTATGATGTATGTGCTAGTAAGTGTTGATTTAATTTTTTTTTAAAAATTATATATTTATTTTTTTACTTAACTTGTTCAGACTTATATGTTGTACACATATACTTTATTTTTACTATCTTGGCTTTAAATGAAATTGGTTGTAACATCACAAGATAATTTAAGTCTACAAAATCTTTTAATTGGTTAAGCCAACAACATTTTAGATGCGATATAATTTTTTTGTGAAATTTCTATGAGAGTGGACATGGAAAAGGAGAGCACGATGGAGCTAGAGCATGTGTGAAGCATGCACTTTGCCAACATGAACTTGTAGGTAACACCATATGGATTTTTAGAAAAAATCCAATTATGTTTTTTGAGATTGTCTTTTCCTTTCAACTACAAAACCTCTTAACCTAACATTTCACTAACATGAACTTGCAGGTAATGCCATAAGGAATGTAAATGAAATTGTTGAATTGTGCAATTTTTTTTTTTTTCTTGTGACTCAATATACAACACATGATATTTTGGGAAGTTAAAGGTACATAAATTTATTTATTTTTGAATTTCAATGTGTACATGATTGAATTTTCAATTTAATACACTTTTTAATTGGATTTTTGAAATTTACAGATATTGATCGATTAACTCTTACTACAAATAATTAGTGGTATTAGAATTTTGCATCAAATCATGACAGTAGGACATAGTAGGCCTCCAACAATTCAAGTGAGAGAAAAATCATGTTTTTGTATTGATTGCATTGAGAACAATGCAAATACTCTACAATGTGAGAATATTAGAGATGGGTATGTTTCATAATGGTAAATAAAACAATTAGTGGCCACATCAAAACCTTTTGAAGATAATGACATTGTAGATATCTATGATCCTTTGTATTCAACTGATTACGAATGTGTATCATATTTAATTGTTACAGGTAAATTTTAAATTTTTAAATTGAATTTTAACTTACAATTGATTTATATTCTACCTAAGTTGAGCATGGTTTACTACATGGTGTGTACATGAGATAGTATTTCTATTCTTGCAAATCCTTACAATAGAGAAGGTATAGATTACTATATACTAAGATGTATGCAACCAAAATGCAAATTGTCAAAATCAATGACAAATGGTGATGGACAAGAGTATCCTACTGGATCAGTGGTTGTTGAAGGAACATACTATCAACAAACACAGATAGATACAAATGGAATTATATTTATTGATTATATGCCAATTCAAAAAGTTTTACATTATAGTCATTTAGTTATAGCAACACGATTAAATCTTGAAACTTTACCAAAAAGAGGGTGTGCCAAAAAAAGGTGGAGGTTTCTTATTGAAGACCATGAAAATATTTTAGAGATAATAAAAGATAAAGAGGATCTAGATTATATGTACCAAGAACTTTAAGATATTGGGGATGAGGTCCCCTGTTTGTGACCTCATCGATTCATAGCTTTGAGTCAAAAGTGTTTACCCTTTGAATAAAATAAAACATTTGGACCTAAATTTGAAAATCTTTTTATTTTATGTTGAATTCAAATAATTTCATTCAATAGTATCCCGTGAAGCTTTCTTTTTTGTGATCTTATTTTCTTATAAAGCTTTCTTAAGGCGATCTTATTTGTAGTAATTATGTTTAGGTAAGAAGTCATGCTTAAAAATTATTTCAACAAATGTTAATATAGATCCAACAAAATTTGTAAGTTTTAATTTTATTAATAGAAGCTTCTTTAGCACTAACTAAACTAGGTACAATGATTTAAAAAAATATGAAATCAATAAAGAGTGTTAAAACTATTTAATTTTTGTAGAGAAGAAGTGTGAATACTTCACTTTTTTACCTATGAGTTTAACCTCATGTTTGTGGATATCTTTGGTGCATAAGTATAACACATAATTTTGATCTTAATTTTGATGATATTAAAAACACTATAGTTGAGAACATTCTTCACTTAATTCCTAAAACCATTCCCTTCCTACACTGGATTGTGAATCACAAACACATACTTGTTAGCATCGAAATGAATGTAACATCATAGTCAATCAACAAAGTCACATTAATTTTGAAGTTAAATGATATCACAGTTTCTCATCCACAATATTCATCAAATTTAATTTTTATTAGAATCTATTGACATCACACATTTTCTTTATTTGAAATTTATAATATTTAGCAAGATCATCTCATCAAAATATCATTGTCATTGAACTTATGTCTTTATTATTCTTTGTGGTGCATCTTATTGTCATTTGTCAATTGGTTCTATAAGAATCCCTAGTGGATTTTTATCTTTTTTCTTTAATTGTGATCGCTATGGGAATTTGGAAATCTTGTCAATGCTCCTATATTTGCATTTGTCTTTAATTTAGTATAAATTTATTTTTCTCCCTAGAAAAAATTATTTTATTTACTTAATAGACATTTAATTTAACTTTAGAATTATTTTATTTAATACATGGATACATAAAAAAGGTTAATTAAGAACTATTTTATTTTATCTACATTATTTAATTTAGTTTTTATTAAAAATTATTTTATTTACTTAAGAATAATTTTATTTTAATTGAATTTTTGAAAGAGATGAATAGATAACCAATGACATAATTGAAGAATATATCATCATCCTAATAGTTGAAATTAATCAATTTTAAAAAAAATACTCAAATTTTTAAGGACACAGTATTAAAACATATATTATTATCGATAAAAATCATATTTAGAATATTATTCATGTTTAATTATTATTATATATTTGGTTTTGAATTTAATTTGAAGAGATAGAATAGTAAAATTTATAAATAACTTTCTCATTTTCAAGTGAATTTTATTTATTTGTAAATTTCTAAATATGAAATTTAAGTTTTGGTTAAAAATAAATACTTAATCCTTCATCAAGCTCAAGCACCTTAGTTAAAACGGAATTTTACTTGATTTAGTAAAGTAAAAATGAATTTGTGAAGTATGGTATACAAATCATTATTTAAGTTTTAATGAGGTATGAAATCTAAAAATTACATTTCCCAAAAATTATAGTAGTGTCCCAAAACATATAATCAAAAATTTATATTTCTTAAAAGTATTGTTTGAAATATCTCTAAATATTATACATTATTAAATTCTTAAATCTTTTTAACTAGTGATGAACTATAATTTTCAAGCATAGAAATGGGTTAAAAAAAATTTAAGCAAGATGACACAATAACTTTGAGTGAATTTATAGTGAATGTGGAAGTTACCTATTCTTAATTTTTAATGCAACATGAAAATTAAATAAAAATACGATTATTTTAGGGGTTTTTTAATATTTTAATATTATGTTTATTGTTAAATGTTAAATAATTGATGTGTAAATAGTTGTCAAAATCCTTAGAACATAGTTGGTAAATTAGCCTTAGAACATATCGAAAATCCTAAGATGCAAAATTTATTGGACAAAGCACTTGGATCGTATCCTAGGACACATATAACTCAATAATCTAGAGCTTACATATTGATTAAAAACAAAGACCAAGCCAAATTTCGCAAAAAAAAATTCAAGTTGAAACCATGTAACAAATTATCCATACCCACTCATGAAAAAAACTATTGTAAAGCCTTGATTATTCAACCCACCATTCCCAACTACCTTATTGAGCAAAAAAATCATTAAATTAATTCTTTTTTTTTTTTGGTGATGGTGTACATTCAATACAATAAATGATCAATCAAATATAAAAGAATATTAAATAACAATAAATGACCAATCAAATACTTTATTGAAATAACCTTGGAAGGCTATTAATTGGAGATATGTGAATGGATAAATGAAACTAGTTATAGTAGAAATTTTGGTGCTTACAATGTATTTTAGGATATGACTTAAACAACTCTATAATTTCATTTAAATGCATGATTTTATGAATATATTTAAGCAGTGCATTTAAATGAAATTATAGTCATGCTCCTACATTAATTTGTAAGTCATATCCTAAAATACATTGTGCTAGGCACCAAAATTTCTACTATAACTAGTTTCACTTATCCATTCACGTAAACTCCAATTACTACCCTTCCAAGATTATTTCAATAAAGTATTTGATTGATCAATTATTGTATTGAATGTACACCATCACCAAGCATGACCTATTAAACATTCACTTAGTGTGAGGCATCTAAAAATGCCAGTTATTACCCTTCCAAATTATTTCAATAAATTGTTATTTAATATTCTTCTATATTTGATTGGCATTTTGTTAGGGTTAGAAGGAAAATATCTAATAGTTAAATGTAGATTTGATCAATAAAACAGAGAAATAAAACATACAAAAAATTATAGTAGAAACAAGACAACATAGAGAATTCAACGTGGTTCACCCAATCCGGGCTACATCCACAAAAACGCAGCCATCCAATGATTTTATTATCCAGTGCAAAACTTATTACAATCTTGTGAATAATCACCTTTTTCATCATAATGTAACTACCATCCCAACCCCTTATAACAAGCTTAGAAGCTTCTAGATTAGGGTTCTACAAAGTCAATTTTTTTTCTTTCTTTTTTGGTGATTTTTACTTTTTCCATGACGACACAAAAAATAGGGAAAAAAATTTCTCGAGGGCTGTCACCCCCAAACCCCCACTTTTTCAGGGGCTGCCACCCTTGAACCCCCGCCCAGGGCTCAACCCAGCCCTGGAGCTCGGTGAGGATAGATGAAGAGTGTACAATATAGCATGATCGGTTGCCACATACCAACAATCTCCCACTTGGAGACTGATCAAGCTACACACCAACACAATCTCCCACTTGGAGACTAATCCTAGATGACACTGTTGCACTTACAACTCCCACTATAAATAAGCACCTTGGACCCTGCTGATCTGTTATACTTGAATTCAACCTTGAAGGCCAACCGAAGATAAAGAGGAGCTCAAATTATCCCTTGGCACTGCCTTCATAAACATATCCACTAGATTGGCATCTAGATGTATCTTTTCCATCTTTACCTATCCATCCTCCAACACTGACTGAATGAAATGATATCTCAACTGTATGTGTTTGGTTTTAGAGTGCAAGGAAAAATTCTTTGCAAGATGTATAGCACTCTGGCTATCCGTAAACAAGTAATTTTCAGCCTGTTGTTTTCTAAACTCTTCCATGAAAATTTGCAGCCATATCATTTCCTTTGCCACCTCTATTGCAGCAACATACTCTGCCTCTATGGTGGATAAAGCAACCAATTTTTGCAATCGAGAAATCCAACTCACTGCTATCCCACCAACTATAAATACATAGCTTGTGGTACTCTACCTAGTATCTATATCCCCTGCCAAATCTGAGTCAACATAGCCTTTTAAATCAATATTAGAGCCCCCAAAACATAAACATTTATTGGATGTACCTCTCAAATACCTAAGATTCCATTTTACCACATTTCAATGCTCAACTCTAGGGTGACTCATATACCTACTAACAATTCCTACAACATGTGCAATATCCAGTCTCGTGCATACAATGGTGTACATTAAACTGCCTACAGCTAAAGCATATGGTACTTTGAAATTTTTTTCTTCCTCCTCTTGTTTCTTTGGACACATATCCTTAGTCAATTTGACATGACTGGGCAAAGGTGTACTGAAAAATTTTGCATTCTCCATATGAAATCTTTGTAACACCTTTTCAACATAATCAACCTGAGATAGAAACATTTTTCTTTTTTTCCTATCTCTTGTAATCTTCATACCAAGGATTTTCTTTGCTTCCCCCAAATCCTTCATAGAAAATGAATTTGCTAATAGTTGTTTTAACTCCCCTATGTGATCCATGTTAGACCTCGCTACAAGCATATCGTCAACATATAAACATAAGATAATGTAGCTATCATCATCTAACATCTTAAAATAAACACAATTGTCTGAATTACACCAACTGTAGCCTTGCTTAATCATAAAAATATCAAATTTAATATACCATTGTTGAGGTGCTTGCTTCAAGCCATATAGACTTTTCTTCAATTTGCAGGCTAGTTTCTCCTTATCTTTGACCTCAAATCCTTGTGGTTGTTCCATATATATTTCCTTTTCCAAATCACTATGGAGAAAAAGTTGTTTTAACATCAATTTGTTCTAAATGCATATCTCCAGCAGCCACAATACTTAAAACAGTACAGATAGAAGTCATTTTAACAACTGGAGAAAATACTTCATCAAAATCAATGCCCTTTTTCTATGCAAATCCCTTTACAACTAATCTGGCTTTAAATATTTTCTTACCTCCATCCTCCTCTTTTAGCTTATAAACCCATTTGTTTGGTAAAACCTTTTTACCTGCAGGCAACTTGCATAATTCCCAAGTTTGATTTTTCAATAAGGAGTGCATTTCTTCTTCCATTCCATGGTCCCATTGAACCTTGATATCCACCTGCATAGCTTCATCATAACATTCTGGTTCACCAGCACCAGTTAATAAAATAGAATAAAAAGAGGGAGAAAATATTTTTGGAGGTCTAATTATCCTTGAAGATCGTCTAGCATTCACTGGAGTTTGTGGTACTTTTTGGTTCTATTGTTGTGGAGCATGAGGAACAACTGGAACATCACTATTTGGTGTATCATCCAACACTACATAATCATTTTATTTCTTCCCATGTTGCTACAACTGATCTTTGTACAACACTTTCTCATTAATATGACATCCCTGCTTCTCACAATTTTTTTATTTTCAAAATCCCAAAGCCTATAACCAAATTCATCAAATCCATATCCAACAAATATACATTTCTTTGATTTTTCATCAAGCTTGGTTCTATTTTCAAAATCTGCATGTGCAAATGCTTCACAACCAAAGGTCTTGAGAAAAGACTAACAGACCTTCTTACCTGTCCATGCTTTTGGAATACCACAACCCAAAGGATTAGTACCTTTATTGATTAAATAAACAACAGTTTTTATAGCCTCTACCCACATGTTTAAAGACAACCCAACATGCAATCTCATAGTCCATGCATGCTCGATTATTATTTTGTTCAAGTGCTCAGCCACTCCATTTTCCTATGGAGTCCTTGGAACCATTTTCTTCCTACAAATACCATTAGAGGAACAATATCCTTCAAAATATTTGCTACAATACTCACCACCATTATCAGATCTGAGACATTTTAAATTTTTACCTATCACATTCTTAACCAAGCTTCTCCATTTCTTAAAAGTTTCAAATACATCAGATTTTTTCCTAAGGAAATAAATTCATACCTTCCTTGTTGCATCATCAATAAAAGTGGCATAGTACTGAGAGCCACTGAGAGAAGATACTTGCACTAGTCCCCATACATTTGTATGCACAAACTCTAATTTCTCATCTTTCTTTTACTTCCCATCCTTGAGAAAACTAACTCTCTTTTATTTTCCATACACGCAACTTTCACAAAAATCCATATTAACACATTTCAGACCTGGTAAAACATTCTTTAAATGAAGTACTTTCATACCTTTTGCATTCATATTCCCAAGTCTATTATGCCATAGTGTTGATTCATAATCCATGGCAACTGTCTAATTTTCTGCCTACTGAACTGTAGCAACTGTTCCTGAACATTAATTTTTATCTGCAATAGCTAAAGTAGAAGGAACAGTATGACCTGTACAAAGATATAAGGTTCCTACTTTCACACCTTTTGCTATCACTAAGGCACCTTTTGTAACCTTCCAATTTTTATCACTAAATATAACAACAGAACCTTCATCATCTAGTTGCCTTACTGAAATTAAATTTATTTTTAACTTTGGAATGTTCCTTACCTCATGTAGTATCCAATTATTCCCATTCTGCAACATAATCTTGATTCTTCCCTTTCCAACAATCCGACAAGGTTCGTTATCTCCCAAATAAACCAGCCCAAAATCCCCTTGGACATAATCAATAAAATAACTTCTATGGGGCACAACATGAAATGAAGCCCTTAAATCTAACACCCAGTAATCATCAACATTATCAAGGGAAAGAATCAAAGTATCCTCATTAGATTTATTACTTACCATATTTGCCTCTTTGGGTATGTGCAGGATCATGATGGGCCAAAAAGTGGCAATATGATGGGTATGTGGTTGACAACTTTTTTTTAACCCAAAATTGATGAAACGAAAAGGGTTTTTTAAGGAGATTCTCAGCTTTCCACCAATATAAATTATGCTTTACTTTGAATTTAATAAGTAATTATTATTCATTTTCTATTCAAATTACGACTAAAGTCTGATTATGGTGATTGAAAACATCCATAGCTTTCAAAAGTGTCACATTTTTGAATCCAAAGCATGCATCACATTCTATGCTTCACATACTATAGGATTAAAAAAGAAAATTTGAATTTCATGAAGTTTTGACCAAGTTAAGGTGGATTACATAATGAGTTTTATATTTTTTAAAAAATTGTAATAAAAAATTCATAATTAATTATTTACTTGGAAAAAATTACAAAAATATGCATCACATTGGGAAATGATTCCTCTACTTATATCTAAAATATTATAAAAAATGTTATCATTTTATTGTGGTTAGGGTGGTCAGACAGACACCTACTTATTTTTTCCCTGAAATTTAAGTATTACTGCATTGAAATTTCAAATTTTCACCAAATAGATTTCTCTTTTTTTTAAACAAACCTAGTAGTTTAGAAACTACATTCAATTTTCTACAGATTCTATTCTTACATATTTTTCAAATAATATAGATAAATTATTCAATTTTTTACGTCAAGTTGCCTAACTCTGATTTTTTCTAATTTTTTTGCCACTTAAGGGTCTATTTTTTCCATGATGATCCTGCACATACCCCTTTATTTCCTTCCTTTTTGTCTCTTTTATTTTTTTTGAGACCATCAATCTTTCTTTAAATGACCCGAATTACCACAGTACCAACAATCCCTCTTGTCTCTAGATTGGGACCTTTTGTCCTTTGATTTTCCTCATGACTTCCCACAAATTCTAGAATTATTTCCACTCTCCTTTGTTCTACCCCTACTTTCTGCATTCAAAACACTGCCTGATGTGGATGTTCCACCTGCGTTTTTCCTACAAATTTCCTCGCTCAAAATAACACCAACAACATCATCAAATTTCAATGTATTCAAACCAGAAACATAATTGCTAACAGCCATTACCAAGCTATTCTAGCTTTCTGAAAAAGAACACAAAATCAAAAGAGCCCTAACTTCTTCATCAAAGTTTACATTTACAAAATTTAATTGATTGTTGATCATATTAAACCCATTTAAATGATCAACAACTGACCCACCTTCTACCATTTTCATATTAAATAAAACACTTCATAAGAAATACCTTATTGGAAGTGGAAGGCTTTTCATATAACTTCGCCAGGGTTTCCATCAACTCTTGAGTTGTCTTTTCTATTGTAATATTGAATGCCACCAATTATGCTAGGAATAAACGAATGGTTCCTAGTGCCTTTTTCTCAAGAATATTTCATTCCTCATCACTCATTGTTGTCAGTTTCTTGGCTATTCCTTACAACGGCCTCCATAAATCCTTCTGATAGAGATAATCCTCCATCTGCATCTTCCATAACTGATAGTTCTCCCCATTGAATTTATCTACCTTCAATTTACCCTCATCCCCCATTTCTCCTACTTAACTATGAGACACCTACTCAACTGTGAGACATTCTTGTAGAAGATAACTGAAAACAACTCGCTCTGATACGACTTGTTAGGGTTAGAAGGTAGATATCTAACAGTTAAATGTAGATTTTATCAATAAAACAAAGAAATAAAACACATAGAAAATTATAGCAGAAACAAGACAACATAGAGAATTTAATGTGGTTCACCCAATCCGGGCTACATCCACACAACTACAGCCATCCAATGATTTTATTATCTAGTGTAAAACTTATTACAATCTTGTGAATAATTTCCTTTTTCATCATACTGTAACTCCCATCCCAAACCCTTATAACAAGCTTAGAAGCTTCCAGATTAGGGTTCTACAAAGTCAGTTATTTTTCTTTCTTTTTCTGTGATTTTTCCATTTACGGTGATGATGCGAAAAATAGGGAAAAAAAAATTCTCGAGGGTTGCCGCCCCCGAACCCCCACCCAGGGCCCGACTTAGCCCTGGACCTCGATGAGGACACATGAAGAGTGTATAGTATAGCATTATCAGTCGCAACATACCAACACATTTTGCATGTTCAAGTGAATTGACTACGTTCGAAGGTTAATATGTCAAAGAGTGAGTCTACAAATAAATTTTGAACCCAAGTTTTCCTACATTCAATACATTAAATGATCAATCAAATAAAAAAGAATATTAAATAACAATTTATTAAAATAATTTGGAAGGGTAATAATTGGTCATTTTCACCTTTCTCGATGATGGTATAAATTGAATACAATAAATGATCAATCAAATACTTTATTGAAATAATCTTGGAAGGGTATTAATTGGAGCTATGTGAATAGATAAATGAAACTAATTATAGTAGAAATTTTGGTGCCTAGCACAATGTATTTTAGGATATGACTCACAACTTAATGTAAGAGTATGACTATAATTTCATTTAAATGCACAACTTAAATGTATTCATAAAATCATGCATTTAAATGAAATTATATCTAGTTGTAAGTCATATCCTAAAATACATTATAGGCACCAAAACTTCTACTTTAACTAGTTTCATTTATCCATTCACATAAACTCCAATTACTACCCTTCCAAGAATATTTCAATAAAGTATTTGATTGATCAATTATTGTATTGAATTTACACCATCACCAAGCATGACCTATTAAACATTCACTTAGTGTGAGGCATCTAAAAAGGCCAATTATTACCCTTCCAAATTATTTCAATAAATTGTTATTTAATATTCTTTTATATTTGATTGGCATTTTGTATGTTCAAGTGAATTGACTACATTCGAAGGCTGATATGTCAAAGAGTGAGTCTACAAATACATTTTGAACCCAATTTTTCCTACATTCAATACATTAAATGATCAATCAAATACAAAAGAATATTAAATAATAGTTTTTTAAAATAATTTGGAAGGGTAATAATTGGCCCTTTTTTCCTTTCTCGATGATGGTATACATTGAATACAATAAATGATCAATAAAAGACTTTATTGAAATAATCTTGGCAGGGTATTAATTGGAGTTATGTGAATAGATAAATGAAACTAGTTATAGGAGAAATTTTGGTGCCTAGCACAATGTATTTTAGGATATGACTTACAACTTAATGTAAGAGTATGACTATAATTTCATTTAAATGCACCACTTAAATATATTCATAAAATCATGCATTTAAATGAAATTATAGAGTTGTTTAAGTCATATCCTAAAATACATTATAGGCACCAAAATTTCTACTATAACTAGTTTCACTTATCCATTCACATAACTCAAATTTAACAACTCTAATTACTACCCTTAGTAATTGGAGTTATGTGAATGGATAAGTGAAACTAGTTATAGTAGAAATTTTGGTACCTAGCACAATATATTATAGGATGACTTACAACTCTATAATTTCATAATGCATAAAATCATAGAGTTGTAAGTCATATCTATAATTTTTACTAGGCCCACATCCTAAAATACATTGTTTTAGACACCAAAATTTCTACTATAACTAACTTCACTTTTTGAATCAAGGGTTGGTGTTGGTGAGATTTCATTTTTTCATGAATGTTTACCAACTCTTTTGCTTAATCTAACTCTTTCATAGATTTTGAGTAGCATAGGTTATATGGTTTAGGTTGTTCTTTTATGCTCACAATTTTGTGTACAAAAAGGTTTCATTTTTAAATCTAATATCTCATTGATTCTTCTATTTTTTAAAAGTATGAAATTGGTTTATATTGCCATATCTTTCTACTTTTATTGGTATGGTCAACAAGAGAGCATTAGTTGGCCCAAATGGTTTGGAAGAACCACCTCTTGCTGCTTGTTGCTCCAAACGTTAAATTGGAAGAACCAAAAGGTTTGGACCAACTAATGCCCACTTGTTGACCATGCCATTTTTTTTTTTCATGAGCTACTCTATATTATAATATTTCTTGGAGGAGCACTCATCTCAACCCTACTATGAATATCAAATCTAATGATAATTATCTTTTTATATGTAAATATGTTGAGAATACTTTAGGTGATTATGATCATAATGCACATGTGGAGCAACAATATTTTTCATGAACTTTTAGCTAATGCTAAGAAGCCTACACAAGTAATGAATGTGATTCATAAAAATTTTATTAATAAACCACATAGATTAGAACTCTTACAAATTGATGAGGTTGTTGTGGTGGCTTCAATTTCTTTTCATTTATTTTTTATTAATCTAGTGGTATCCAAGGTTGTTTACAATATGATATTGAATATTGAAGGTACTAGAGTTCTCTTAATAGGGTCTATTTTATATTAATATATCCTAATATAGAGATTAAACATACTCAAATCTTGTAATGTTGAATTATGATCACTAGAGTCTTGTAATGTTGAATTATGGTCACTCAAATCTTGGTTACAAAAAATGAATCATTTTCATATTTACAATATAGGTGATACTACTTGCTTCAATGGGAAAGGCTTTTTTAAACTAGAAGGGAAAATAGAAAAGGTTCTTAATTTGTTAAAGTTAGTTAATGATATCGACTGAGAAACAATAATAATTTACACCCACAAAAAAATTATTCTTGCAAAATCTTCACTACCATGTTTTATGATTACTCCTTACCCAAACCCTATGTAATCAAATAGTTCCATCTAGGATGACATTAATTGCACTTGGTCCAAATTATCATCATTAATGAAAAATACAAATAGTGTGCTGAGAGAATAGGTTACTACAATAGCCTTGTTGAAATGGTTTAAACTGGGTTTTAAAAAAAAATTGCATAAACATATCACCAAGAAAGGGACATACCAAAATTTCATTGACATAACCTAACAAAATATATACAAAATTTAACAAGATTGGAATCCTCTATCAACATAAAAACAATTGACATTTTCCTACACCTCTACAATACTTTAAAATGTAATCCCTAGATCTGATCTACAATAAATTGTAAATCCTAAGCAAAATAAATTTTCAATTTCTGACATCTTCATGCAAACACAAAAAAAGTTATAGAATGCAACTAAAGAGGACCTTACCCAATCATTCTGAATGACCAATATTTTTGATATATAGTTGCATTTAGATACTGAGTGGTTGTGGATGTGCCTTGAGCTCAAAATTTTTCCAAGAATGAGCAAGATTTGCATCAAGTTGATACATGAAACCAATATTCATAGCCTCGTTTACAATGCCTGAAATAAGACAATTTAAGGAGTTCATGCTTTATTCTTCCATTTATATTTGGCTAGGCAGTGAAAAATATGTACAAGGACTTTGTGTTCAAATGACACAAGAATAGTCCCTGAAATGCCTAGCCAAACAGTTTTAATTTATCCCCAATACATTAAATTTTTTCATTGTGAGATAATCTATTTTTAACAAAATTCTATTGTGGCATACATCGTTTCTTTGTTCATTGTGTTTAGAGTGAAATTCATCCAGTAGTGGCCTCATACATGAAATTTGGAGAGATAAAGAGAGGCAGTTAAAATGGTTTGACTAAGTCTCATGTTAGATCAGAATAGTTGAATCAACGTATGTTACAGAATGCTAATATGTTTGTTACACTCTAATCATGTCAATCTGCATGGTTGCAACTTCTAGCAATAGAAACATATTAGTTTCTCAGCTTGTAACAAGTTACAAAATTTATTTTATCAATATGATTGCATGTACATACAATCATGTCACTTTACAACTATATATATCTCATGTACATACCGATATAGCTATATCATGTTCTCAACTATGCTCACTATCATGTCACTTTAAAACTATATTTCATGATTCCTTTAGCTATATCAATTTCATAGCTATGAGAATGTTGTCAAGTGACATGATATAGCTGTGAAATTGATATAGCTAAAGGAATCATGATATATCATGAGAAAGTGTACATATTATTAAGGATTTATTTCACAAGACAAGCTAAAGGAATCAAATATGCTCACTGTCATCAAATTTCCCCTACATAGATTTCAACGAGATAGTCTCATCTAATTAAAGGCTTATAATATTTTCTCAAATTCAAACAACATATTACCCTTAAAATTTAGAAAATAAATATCACATGCAGAAATTGAAATTTGCAGATCAAATTCCTCAAGTACAAGTTGAGGATTAGGTAGTTATTTTAAGATTTTCTCTATAAATAAACCCTTATAGGTAACAAAAACCGCTTAAATATAACATAACCAAACCCTTATATAAACTAAATTCTACGAACTTTCAAAAATCAACATGGGCAAAGCAAAATTTAGCCTGAATCCTCCAAAAATATAAAAAACCCCAAAAAACCCTAACTTAACAATCGCCCCAAATAGTAACTTCAAAAAAATAGCATAATCACTTATGAAGTAGAAAATGCACTTCCATAACCAAATCAATCAATATGTGGAATGAAGAAAAACTTGGCTTCGCCTCCTTTTTGTAGACTAGGTCTTTGCATGAGTAGCCTCTGATCACAATTTTTTTGAGAGAACATGCAAAATGCCTGTACCTAATCTTTTTTTTTGTTTTTATATTCAGCTTATTCAACTGAGTAAGTTTTGGCCGAAACCTACTTGGCCTAAATGATGAGGCCACATAGGTGCCATGTCATCACCACGTGGTTTCGACGGAAACATACTTGTTGATGCGTGTTTTATGATACAACAAACATTCTAGAATAAAGTGTCCAAGACGATGTATCCCCTCTTGAAAAACTATCTCATATGCTAAGACTACAAGAAAGATCATATGGTAATTCCAATGTTTAAGTTAAGTGTGGATGAGCTTTGTGGTTTGATGTGATTATGCCGGTAACACAAAGGGACTTACGCTAGGCTTGTTCAACTCACAATGAAGGTCTAGACAATGAAGCTCTATTGCTTGGGTCATGGATCAAACAAACTGAAAAAGGAGATAAGGGTTCAGAAGTTCTAATCTACTCCTAAGAATTCAAGAGACGGTATTGACTTGGTGGAACCAATAACCATGCTTTGCTTCGCCACGCTCAACAACAACTACACAAAGGGGGTTCAATCTTCAAGGGAGTGTTCTTATGATTTTCACGTCATGAATAACTACCATCAAATCGAACAATATTTATCCAGACAGAAGTTAACCATCCACAAAATAAGCTCAGGCTAACTTTACGCATTGAATGAAAATCATCCATTCAAAGAAAGTATGAGCAAAAGTTTCACCATAAATCAATACTTATCAAATCTTGCATTCATCTAACATACATGAAAAGAAATCTAAACTATGATGAGGGATAAGAACCATGACAACTCCAAAGTAAGAGAAGTAATCACCATTAGAACAATGCATGCATTACTTATTACTTTGGCAATCCTACAACAATTGCTTATCTCAACATGTCTTGCAACATGCTCCCATGCCTTACAAATGAGGGGGTGAGCTCAATTTATAGGCTCCCCGATTACAGTTCATTGGCCAAGATTGATTCAGGATCACCAGCCAAGATTACAGAATAAAACCCTAATTAGGGTTTGTTGCAACTAATTACTCCTTGACCAATGAGAAAATTACATTCAAGGATACTTGTCCTTTTTACCAAATATGAACCAACAAATAAAATAGAAAGTTGTTGCATGTTGATTTGGAACAATTTGATTGGTTGGAAGATGACGAGGTGCCACCTTAGCGTATTGGATGTCTTCCTTGGTCACTTTGGTCTTGTTCCTTAGAATATTTTCCTTGCCGATGACTTTATCCTTTGTGCTTTGATCTTGGATGACTTTGGCTTCTTCTTCTCACCTCACCTTGGAGCACCTATTTAGACTTGAAGTTATTAAGTCTTTCTTCCCGGATTGCTTTGGAATTCCTTCAAGTGCCTTGAATTTGGAGAGGAACTCCCTTGTACTTTCCCCGCAGTGGAGGAAATTGGAACTTTCTCTGTGGAGAATTTCCCATACTTAGCCAAATTTTGGCTATTCAATTTCATTTTGTAACATCTTCAAGATTCTGGCCATTTTTGTGCTCAAATGAACTTTGCTGGTGGATTTGTCTTCAATTTTGAATTTGGCTTGTGTAAGTTGGATGTACTTGACGATGTGCCTACCGTTGTCTTCATGATGCCAAATTCTTGGCAGACTTCCTGTTGGTCTTGCCATGTGCAAGGGTGGACTCCTAAGTTTTTTTTTTATATCTCCCTCAAGTCGGACTTCACACTTTCTTTGCCATTTTCCTCTTTGAATATTTTCCTTGTGTAGTCATCCACCTGCAATAAATATAAATTTAATTCAGATTTTCTCTCTCCTAAAGACAACTTTTCAAGATAAGCTTTGAAAGATTTTTATAAATTTCATTTTCAAGCTTTTAATTTTCTCCAAAATGGCTAAGTTATTTGATTTTATCTTTTTTTTTTTTAAAATTTAGCTATGGCAAAAATTATTCATTAATCCCAATGTTGGATGAAGATTTTCATTTTCTCTCTCCTGAAATTTGGCCTCGTGTTGAATTTTTTAACACTCTCTCTCCTGATATCAAAGTGAATTTTGTTTCGAATTTAAAGCAAACTCCATACTCTCTTCGTCATTTTCATCTTGGCACGAGCATATTTCAAATTTAACTCTTCATTTCTATCTCCCAAAATCGGACTTCTCATTGATTTACCATACTCTCTCCCTACAAGTTGGACTTGGTGAACATTTTTCCATGGCGGACTTTTGAGAGTCTTTTTCCATCTATCTTCAAATGTTGGAGAACTTCATGTCAAATTCTCCATGTCTCTCTCTTGAGGTCAGACATCTTATCAAGTCTTCCATATTCTCTCTCTTGAAGCATGCAAAACTTTCCAAGTTCTTTTCCATATCCTCTCTTCCCTCTAGATGTTTCATGCCTTAGAAAAATTTTATCATATTTCCTAGGCGGACTTCAAATTTCTTTTCCATGTGCTCTTGATGGTCTAGGCGAACTTTGAGAATCCTTTTTCAACTCCATTTCTCCAAGGTCGGACTTTGCATGTGCTTTGCCACCTTTTCTGAATGCCAAGGTAGGACTTTCCTCTTGTCTGGACATTCTCACTGTTCCTTATGGCGGACTTCAAGAAGTTCTTGCCATTTCCTTACGCAAATTTTTCTTTCCAATTTCATTTTGCCATAATTTTCATCTTCCAATTTTATTTTTCCATAAAATTCATTCCATCCTAAGTCTTAGACGAAAATGTTTTAGACATATAAATGTTGGACTTAAGAATTTTTTTCTTATTTTCTCTAAGTGTTGTGAAATTTTCATAGTGCTAAGCATATTTTAAATTTTCCAATGTCCACACTTAGGAAAAATTTTAATTTTCCCCCACTCATTCTTGGTATGGCAGACTTTCCATTTGTTTAGCCATGTATTTTTTCCCAAGGTGGACTTAGCCTATGCTCAAGCCATTTAATTTTTCTTAGCCCAAACTCAAGTTATTACACGTATACCCATATGGCGGACTTTCCATTTGCTTAGGCCATGTATTTTTTCCCAAGGCGGACTTGTCTTAATTTCTTCCCACTTTACATGGGGTGGACTTACCTCTTGTTCATGCCATCCTTCACTTCTCATGGCGGACTTTGCCTTTTACCCAGCCATTCCTTTTTGCATCCAAGGGCGGACTTTACACATTGCCATGCCATCTTCTTGTGAGCTAGGTGGACTTCATACTAACTCATGCCACTCTTCTTTATGGTGGGCGGACTTGGCTCTATTCCTTGCCATAGTGCTTAGGGCGGACTTCACCATAGTTTATGCCATTTTACACTTTGTTGGGCGGACTTTGCCTATTGCCATGCCATTCAGACTTTTTCCAAGGCGATCTTGTCTTTGACTTGTGCCATTGTCTTTGGCTGAAACTTTTGCCATTGATTTTGTCCTTCATTCAGATTGTTGGTTAAAATCTCAATCTTGTTTTCATGCCTCTATGAATTCTTGCCATGATTTTCAGTCATACTTAGGAAAATTTTCCATGATTTCTCAGATTTTTCATGAATTTTCTAGATTTTTTTGTGATTTCTTGACTAATTTTCCAGATTTTCAACATTTTATGTGATTTTTGGACTGATTTTTTCCAGATTTTTAACATTTTATGTGATTTTTGGATTGATTTTTTCCAGATTTTACCAATTTTCTGATTTTCACCATGATTTCATGAAATTTTCAAATTGATTTTATGAGATTTCTATTGATTTTTTGGAACTTCTGAGTGGATTTTCGAAATTCGGGCCCTTTCCAAATATAGAAACTTTGACAAAAATAGAAACTTTTCCCAAAATAGCAACTTTCTAAAAATAGCCCCTAAAAAATAGGGATCTCAGAATTGCTCAAAAGTTCCAAGAAAGTAGGTCCTAAAAAATAGGGGGCCAAAGTGAAAACCCTAAAAAGTAGGAGGTGTCAGAATTGACCAAAATGACAGTCAATCTTCATCGCTTGGGCCTCCCAAGCATGATGATGATGCTTGCACAATGATTTAGGCTCAAATTCTCTGCTTGGCTCATATGACTCTTCAAAACTTTAACTCCTCATTGTAAAGAAACATGGCGATAAACAGTTGTGACGCCAAGGAAAAACCCAAAAAGCAAAAAAAAAAAGGGTCCCCATTTGCAATGGGGTGATGTGTGAAAAGGTCACAACATCTAGTGCCAACCTGAATAAATGTTCCTGAACATTTCAAAGATAGAACCTACTTCAAACCTAGAATCTTAGATTAATTCTAACTTACCCTTTGGCTAAGAAGAGTACTCAAAAGGAAAGAGGAATCCTAAACTATATCAAGACCCTTTATCCTGCAGTTACAAGTGTGTGCAAATGCATTTATTCCCGTCTCATAAGACCATTTTGACTCGTTGGTTCCATCATGGTTGCTTGTGTATTTTTTCTTAACTCCAAAAACATGCTGGATAGAGCCTTGCTGCCAATGAGCATCTATAGCCCTGACAAGGTTATCGCTATAATCTCGTGGAGATTGCTCTACTTCCGACAATTTATTTTTTATTTATTTGGATTGTACGCATGTAGAGATGTCCGTACACCCAAAAGCCAAATGCTTCGATTTTTTCATTTTTATTCCTTTTCTTTTCACATTTTTCCACACTTTTGCCTGTAAGCAATGAAGCTCACATGGGTTTGAGCATTATAGTGGCGCTGAAGTAAGACTTTTGATTTGCTTAGCCATGACTTCACCTAGGAAACCATAATGACTCTGAGAATTTGTTAAGTGTGAGAAATATAATAACTATAAGACTTAGTGTCAAGATACAATAGATGATTCCTTTTCCAATCAAGTACTAACCTTAACCTTAGGATACTTTAGAAACAATTAATCTAGGATTCGAAGATTATCCACAAATATTTATCCAAGAAATGGACTGAACATAATTTAGCCCAGGCGCTAGAGTTCTTAAGATACAACACCCTTCGCAAATGGGAGCCCACTTATTGAAAGCAAAACAAAACGGGAAAGCAAACTAAACTAATAAAACAAAGCAACTAAATCTAAAGCGAACAAAGCAAAAAGAAAATCCACTCTAAATGAAAACAAAATTTTAAGCGAACAACAGTCAAAAGACCTAAGTATATACAACTCCTAGCATGATTTCTTAGGATGTGCAGTAGCAACAAAGCAGCGGTCACAGTGCGAAGCTTTGCAAACTTATCTTTAAACTCAGAAAAATATTCCTTCAAAGGACAACTTTGAAACTCAAGCAAAACTTCGGGAAAGATTAGTAACTGGGGAAACTCATCTAGACCATGATTAATCCATAAACAAGTTTTCTTTCCTAAATCTCCATAATCAAAATGATATTCCTTGTTGTCAATAGTAGGGAAAGATACAACCTGGTGGTCTTCGTTCGTAGGCTTGAATTCTTTCCTGTCGTCCATCGCTTCATCAGGAGGTCGGAGTTGATCGTGAATCACACCACTTGCATCTGAAACATGGAGATCAACATCCCAATCCAAACTGGGTGGAGTGGGGTGGGAACTCGATTCAAAAGAGAACTTAAAAATTTGAAACATTTCATGCACTAGCTCCTTTTGAATCTCTAGCAGTGGATCAAGCCCCAACCTGAATTGTTCTCCATTTTCTATATATGTCACAATTACTTGTTTATCAGGCAATGTCTCATTTGTTTCAATTTCATCAAGCAATTCCTCCATGATTGTGAACAATGGATCGGGCATTGATGCGAAATGTACTTCATATTCTGCTTCCATCTTGGTAGCCCATTTATCGTCAAACATATGATCTTGCCTCAAGCCACTTACCATTTCTTCTATCTTGTCCATGCATGATTGAGTTTTTTCATCAAGGACCATTCCTTCTTGAAGTGCACTGAAACTGATTCCTTCTTCATGTTCCCCTCCTTGGATGAATGAATGTTGGAAATTTGTCATGCCATCTCTACCTTGAGCTAAGTCCTTCGTTTCCAGTTCTTGATGATCTTCAATAATTTGCAATTCTTTATATTCATTCACTTCTGTATGCTAAAAGTTGCCTTTGGTGGTTCCTCTTGTTTGGATGTATTCCATTGCTTCTTTGATCTTTACTTGAATGGCCTCTTGTTCCAATGTGATGAAGGAACAATCCTCCTCCACTTCATCTTTAGGCTCAATCTCATTATCCTGTTGTGACTTATTCTCCCTATTGTTAGATGATATTGAAGTACATCCTTCATTTGGTGCTAAAGATGTTCGTTCAACATATTCAATCCATATTTTGTTCTGGAAGCATCCATATGGTAGCTCTGGTAATCCGAGGTGACATCTGGCATAGTTGATAGCTTCTTCACATGATAAGCAAGTGAACTCTGAATGAGGTGTGTTGTGAATCTGACACCAACGAGGGAGAAAGACACCTTTCAAATGAACATTACTTAGTTCCATTTGACTTTGGACTCAAAGTATGAACCTTGTGAAGGCCTCATATCCAACTTCTGGTATACTATAATCATTAGGTTCTACATCCAACACTCCTGGCTTGGGAACATCCCAAAAGAAAATTTTCCCTTGGAGAACAAGCTCTATTCTTGAGAGGAATATCAAGCAATTGATCTCTTCGTGCTGGGAAGTCTCATGAATTCGACATCTTCCTAGCAAAGAAAACTTAGACAAATTCCTGGGGTACAACTGTGCATTCAAATTTTCCTGAATCTGAGCAAGATTGTCTTGAGAGCAATAAATATGGAATGGATGCCCATCCATTGAGAAATCTCAGATTTGTTTTTTTTGGAATTTTTTAACTTCTCACTTTTTTGGGTTTTTAGCATAAAAGAGATCTAACATATCTCAAATTTGGCATTTCAAACTTCATACTGGTTCCATCCAGCTAAATTTCTCCTACTTGTGAAAATAAACAACCTAATGCTCTGCCCTCCTTCTAGCGCCAATTCAATATTGATGCGTGTTTTATGACACAACAAACATTCTAGACTAAAGTGTCCAAGACACTGTATCCCCTCTTGAAAAAATACCTCATATGCTAAGACTGCAAGAAAGATCATACGGTAATTCCAATGTTTAAGTTAAATGTGGATGAGCTCTGTGGTTTGATGTGATTATGCTGGTAACACAAAGGGACTTACGCTAGGCTTGTTCAATTCACAATGAAGGTCTAGACAATGAAGCTCTATTGCTTGGGTCATGGATCAAACAAACTGAAAAAGGAGATAAGGGTTCAAAAGTTCTAATCTACTCCTAAGAATTCAAGAGACGGTATTGACTTGGTGGAACCAATAACCACGCTTTGCTTTGCCACACTCAACGACAACTACACAAAGGGGGTGCAATCTTCAAGGGAGTGTGCTTATGATTTTCATGTCATGAATAACTACCATCAAATCAAGCAATATTTATCCAGACAGAAGTTAACCATCCACAAGATAAGCTCAGGCTAACTTTACGCATTGAATGAAAATCATCCATTCAAAGAAAGTATGAGCAAAAGTTTCACCATAAATCAATACTTATCAAATCTTGCATTCATCTAACATACATGAAAAGAAATCTAAACTATGATGAGGGATAAGAACCATGACAACTCCAAAGTAAGAGAAGTAATCACCATTAGAACAATGCATGCATTACTTATTACTTTGGCAATCCTACAACAATTTCTTATCTCAACATGTCTTGCAACATGCTCCCATGCCTTACAAATGAGGGGGTGAGCTCAATTTATAGGCTCACCGATTACAGTTCAATGGCCAAGATTGATTCAAAATCAACGGCTGAGATTACCAAAAAAACCCTAATTAGGGTTTGCTGCAACTAACTACTCCTCGACCAATGAGAAAATTACATTCGAGGATACTTGTCCTTTTTACCAAATATGAACCAACAAATAAAATAGAAAGTTGTTGCATGTTGATTTGGAACAATTTGATTGGTTGGAAGATGACGAGGCACCGCCTTAGCGTACTAGATGTCTTCCTTGGTCACTTTGGTCTTGTTCCTTAGAATATTTTCCTTGCCGATGACTTTATCCTTTGTGCTTTGATCTTGGATGACTTTGGCTTCTTCTTCTCACCTCACCTTGGAGCACCTGTTTAGACTTGAAGTTATTAAGTCTTTCTTCCCGAATTGCTTTGGAATTCCTTAAAGTGCCTTGAATTTGGAGAGGAACTCCCTTGTGCTTTCGCCGCAGTGGAGGAAATTGGAACTTTCTCTATGGAGAATTTCCCATACTTAGCCAAATTTTGGCTATTCAATTTCATTTTGTAACATCTTCAAGATTCTGGCCATTTTTGTGCTCAAATGAACTTTGCCGGTGGATTTGTCTTCAATTTTGAATTTGGCTCAAGTGTAAGTTGGATGTACTTGACGATGTGTCTGTCGTCGTCTTCATGATGCCAAATTCTTGGCGGACTTCCTGTTGGTCTTGCCATGTGCAAGGGTGGACTCCCAAGTTTTTTTTATATCTCCCTCAAGTCGGACTTCACACTTTCTTTGTCATTTTCCTCTTTGAAGATTCGCCTTGTGTAGTCATCCACCTGCAATAAATCTAAATTTAATTCAGATTTTCTCTCTCCTAAAGACAACTTTTCAGGATAAGCTTTGAAAGATTTTTATAAATTTCATTTTCAAGCTTTTAATTTTCTCCAAAATGGCTAAGTTATTTGATTTTATCTTTATTTTATTTTTTAAATTTAGCCATGGCAAAAATTATTCATTAATCTCAACGTTGGATGAAGATTTTCATTTTCTCTCTCTTGAAATCCGGCCTCGTGTTTAATTTTTAACACTCTCTCTCCTGATATCAAAGTGAATTTTTTTTTGAATTTAAAGCAAAATTCACAGTCTCTTCGTCATTTTCATCTTGGCACGAGCATATTTCACATTTAACTCTTCATTTCTATCTCCCGAAATCGGACTTCTCATTGATTTGCCATACTCTCTCCCTACAAGTTGGACTTGGTGAACATTTTTCCATGGTGGACTTTTGAGAGTCTTTTTCCATCTATCTTCAAATGTTGGAGGACTTCATGTCAAATTCTCCATGTCTCTCTCTTGAGGTCAGACCTCTTATCAAGTCTTCCATATTCTCTCTCTTGAAGCATGGCAAACTTTCCAAGTGCTTTTCCATATCCTCTCTTCCCTCTAGATGTTCCATGCCTTAGACAAATTTTATCATATTTCCTAGGCAGACTTCAACTTTCTTTTCTATGTGCTCTTGATGGTCTGGGCGAACTTTGAGAATCCTTTTTCAACTCCATTTCTCCAAGGTCATACTTTGCATGTGCTTTGCCACCTTTTCTAAGTGCCAAGGTAGGACTTTCCTCTTGTCCGGACATTCTCACCGTTCCTTATGGCGGACTTCAAGAAGTTCTTGCCATTGCCTTAGGCGAATTTTTCTTTACAATTTCATTTTGCCATAATTTTCATCTTCCAATTTTATTTTTCCATAAAATTCATTCCATCCTAAGTCTCAGGCGAAAATGTTTTAGACATATAAATATTGGACTTAAGAAATTTTTTCTTATTTTCTCTAAGTGTTGCGAAATTTTCATAGTGCCAAGCATATTTTAAATTTTCCAATGTCCACACTTAGGCAAAATTTTAAGTTTCCCCCACTCATTCTTGGTATGGCAGACTTTCCATTTGTTTAGCCATGTATTTTTTCCCAAGGCGAACTTAGCCTATGCTCAAGCCATTTAATTTTTCTTAGCCCAAACTCAAGTTATTACACGTATACCCATATGGCGGACTTTCCATTTGCTTAGGCCATGTATTTTTTCCCAAGGCGGACTTGTCTTAATTTCTTCCCACTTTACATGGGGTGGACTTACCTCTTGTTCATGCCATCCTTCACTTCTCATGGCGGACTTTGCCTTTTACCCAGCCATTCCTTTTTGCATCCAAGGGCGGACTTTACACATTGCCATGCCATCTTCTTGTGAGCTAGGCGGACTTCATACTAACTCATGCCACTCTTCTTTATGGTGGGCGGACTTGGCATGACTTCTTGCCACCTTACATGAGGCGGACTTGGCTCTATTCCTTGCCATAGTGCTTAGGGCGGACTTCACCACAGTTTATGCCATTTTACACTTTGTTGGGCGGACTTTGCCTATTGCCATGCCATTTAGACTTTTTCCAAGGCGATCTTGTCTTTGACTTGTGCCATTGTCTTTGGCTGAAACTTTTGCCATTGATTTTGTCCTTCATTTAGATTGCTGGTTAAAATCTCAGTCTTCTGTTCATGCCTCTATGAATTCTTGCCATGATTTTCAGTCATACTTAGGCAAATTTGCCATGATTTCTCAGATTTTTCATGAATTTTCTAGATTTTTCTGTGATTTCTTGACTGATTTTTCCAGATTTTCAACATTTTATGTGATTTTTGGACTAATTTTTTCCAGATTTTTAACATTTTATGTGATTTTTGGATTGATTTTTTCTAGATTTTACCAATTTTCTGATTTTCACCATGATTTCATGAAATTTTCAAATTGATTTTATGAGATTTCTATTGACTTTTTGGAACTTCTGAGTGGATTTTCGAAATTCGGGCCCTTTCCAAATATAGAAACTTTGACAAAAATAGAAACTTTTCCCAAAATAGCAAATTTCTAAAAATAGCCCCTAAAAAATAGGGATCTCAGAATTGCTCAAAAGTGCCAAGAAAATAGGTCCTAAAAAATAGGGGGCCAAAGTGAAAACCCTAAAAAGTAGGTGTCATAATTGACCGAAATGACAGTCGATCTTCATCGCTCGGGCCTCCCAAGCACGATGATGATGCTTGCACAATGATTTAGGCTCAAATTCTCTGCTTGGCTTGGATGACTCTTCAAAACTTTAACTCCTCATTGTAAAGAAACATGGCGATAAACAGTTGTGACACCAAGGAAAAACCCAAAAAGCAAAAAAACAAAGAGTCCCCATTTGCAATGGGGCGATGTGTGAAAAGGTCACAACAATACTCAGTCGAATCACTTCTTGTCAAAATTGGTTTGATCAGATTCATATGATTGGCCCAAAGTGTGACACAGGTTTGTACTTTTACCCATGTATCATTCAAGGTATTATTGATGCTATTGATTAGTTTATTGCCATTGATGATGTCACAAAATCTAGAAAATTGGTTATTTTTTCTAGATTTTGTGTCTATGCTAAAACTATTTTAATGTTTCCAAACAATATTAAACTTTTCTCTTAGTTTAGTGTTTGGGAGCAAGAAATTCATTATGAGACCTCTCTAGTGTACCATAACCACAAAATTAGTCATCTCTCCTTATTGTGCCAAGATCTTCATGAAAAAGTGCACTCCAAACAGGTCAAGACATCTAATGAGGAGTGTCCTCAGTCTGGTTACAAATGGATGGTGTTGGAAACTATTGTGGGGGACCACATTGGTAAGGGTTTAGGTTCCTCATGCTAAGAACAAAGAAAACTTGAAGTTATGTTTGATATCCCCTCTTCTAAGAACGTTTTTTCTTCAAAGTTAGTTAGGATAACCCTTGGTTGTCATCTTCAAAGCCCTTTGGTGAGTGGGAAGGTGCTGAAAATCATAGATAAGGACCACACTAATAAGGAAAGTATTCCCATGCGAGGTAAAAATAAAACTTGATGTTGTGCTTGTGGGTCCTTCGACTAAGATCTCTTCTTTGAAAAATTGCAGGACATTCTATTTTAATCTTGCTCCTCTTCTAAGCCCTTTGGTGAGGTTTGAATTCAAACCGCCTTGATTGTCTATTTGGCTTTGTTGAAGGTTTTGGGTTCCTTTCAAAACATGTTTCCATTTCATTGCTTCACTCAAAAGCATTTGTTGGTCCTTTTTGTTCCCCTTTGATTTTTTTTTTGGTTCAGTCTCTCTTCTTGTGAGACTCATTTTGTTCACCTTCTTGTCTTCTTTGTAATTGGCTCGAAGCCCTTCCTATGTATTTACCTTAATCAAAACTATTCAATTGAAAACTCAATATGTGTCTACAACACTTATGCAATCTTACCATATATTGAAAGAGAAATTGCAAGATAATAATTAGCAAATCATTTCACATAATGGAATCTAAATTAAAAAAATTCTACAAATGTTAAGTATCTTCTAAACTATCTTTCCCTAATGCAAAGAAACCAAGTAATGATATCATATCTACTATTTACCATGATTACTCATTGAATATCACTATTGGGAGTATCCCATACCCATTTATTTACTATGTGGGATAATGGATCAATGGAAATGTATGCCCATATAATCTCTTAAGATTTCTTATGACTTATTTTTTAGCAACTAAGTTATAACAACAATACCAATTTTCTACCTCCATATTTGTCACCCTTAGGTACACTTTTGAATTTTTTTAAAAAATATAGATCCATGAGTTAAACTTCCCCCCTTCAAGATCCAAAAAGCTCACAAAATTCAAATGTGACAATTATCATTACAAGCACAATTACACTTTAGCTTAGAATAGACACCAATTTATTAGTCAAACAAAGAGATATGTTCCCATAAGAAGTAACTACTAGTTACAATTTAATTTACATATAGATATAAATATGTTTTAAAATCCTCTTATAAAATACTATACTATATAATAACTATTTAAATAACTTAAGGGTATTGCTAATACAAAATGATTTATGTTCTTCAATAGTACAATAAGTCTTCCACTACAATTGACTAGAGATCTACACCATACTTCTAACCAAATACACACATTTTATGTTAGATAGGTCAACAATGTTTAACCAACATTTCTTATTTATCATCTATGTTTGTTATCTTAATTACAAGCAAACATTTGAAATTCTTAGGAAAATTGAGGTCCTACTCTTTTTAATACTCTACATTATGTATTTATACTCATATTCAAATTATTTATAAAATTCAAACAATTTCATCCAAAAAGATGATATAGAAAATTAAAACTTAAAGGATAAAGTTAAATATTATTAATAATGGAAATACAAATCCACATGAATTGTCCTATACTAAATGCCTATTAAGAATTAATAAAGATGATTATCTTTAACTGGATGAATAATTAAGGTCCTTTACATTAATAGCATAAACAACCCTAATCTAGCCTAGCTGGTGGTCTAACTATCATTTTAAGTTTCTCTCTCAAAATGCAATGACATGGTAGACTTTCCTCGAGACTAAAGAGAAACGTAAACTACCAACTCATACTATTCTAGGATATTTACATGTCTAATTTGCCTCACCTTCTACTTCCAAAATGTAAGTGACTGTACTTTCAAGGGACTAAAGTACTAAATATACAACAGTGATCAACATGAGAATAGATGGAGCTGCATATTTATTTCTAATCCTTAGATGCTAAAGTGTTTCAGATGTATTCAACCCATATTCGCCTAGAAAACATTCAGGTACCAGGACATCATTCCAAACAAGGTATGAGTAATGAATGAATAAGTTGCAACTCCATGAATCAATTTTTTTTTAACATGCCATCTCAAACACTGACAAAACAAGGTCTACAGACCAAAATCTACAATGCACAGTAAAAAATCTCTTAAAACCTTAGCATTTTCGTGATCCAATCACACTACCCAAAGAACCTAATAAATCTGCTGTCCTACACTTTGAGATCAATCAACATAAACCTGAATAAAAATAATAAACTCCATAAACACCAAAATCAGATAACATCCATGACGATAAACCACATCAAAAGATAAATGAATCAAATGTTTAAATGTCATAGTGAAAACTCTTTTTAAAATGCTAGCTAAATTTATGGACTGTAATTGAAGATAAATGACCATGGTATTCACCCTTCAAGCAATACATCCAACCAACACTTGGGAACCCCATAAAGCCTCAGATTCAACGATTAAATCTAATAGTAAATGACAAAAATGAGCATGTGTAAACTAACAAGAGGAGGAGGAATGAGGTGTTCATCAATGATTTGTCATATAACATCGTGACCGATCTTAGAGAGTTCTTCCACCTTGTGCTTGTAATCCTTGAAATGCTTCACATTCTAATCATTGCCCTTATACTTGAATAATATTATCTCCATAGACTCTTTTAATTTGTTCATTGCCTTCAAATACTTGGCTGTGAGTGGAGTTATCTGGTACTGATGGTCTAAAAGTGACCTTGACCTAGCCTTGACCACAATTATGAGCCTACAACTATCATTTTATTAGTTTCTTTATTCCTTTTTCTTGCAATAGTCTAAACATTGAATGAATCAACAGATTTCAGTAAGTCCAAAATCCTGTCTATAAACTCTTAAGAGAGGGTTGGAAACACATATCACAAATTCTCATTGATTAATGAAGTAAAAATTCTTCTATCTGAGTGCAACTATGTCTAAAACCTTAAGAGTGTGATCCTTAGCACACCAACAGTTTGACAAAAGGCCTCATTGATGTGGTTACATGGAATGCCAAGATTACTGGTTATGCACAGAATGGGCTTGTTAAAGAAATACCAATGAACGACCTATAAGCCCTGATCAACCAGACTCACCAAAGAGAATCCAAATGCAAGGATAGGGATTTGAGCCTACCACTTGGCATGGCTAGAAGGAAAGATTAGTTAAAGGTTGTCTCCATTGATTTGAAAACTTTAATAAAACAAATTGATATGTCCAAGCCTAAAAGAAGGGTTAGAATTTTATCATCTATTACCAAAGATGCCTCGAGGTCAAGAATAGCATAAGTTGCTATTCTTGTTGTATCCAAAGATGAACATGATATGACTCAAAAGTGAATATCACATTTCAACCATCAACCTCAGTTATTCAACAAGAGAGTAGGAGATTGTAGAATTAAAAGCCAATGTCGATGCCATTGCCTCTGAACTACAAAGAGATGAAGCAATGAAGCAAGAAATTAAAAGGAAAATTGCTGAACTTCAAGCTTATATAAAGCACTTATGTGGAGTGTTGGTCTTCATTTTCCCATGCAAGATTTTGGTCTCCATCTTCACTTTGCAGGATATTTGTAAAACTTTTACTTTCATCAGGTATTTGTGAAACATTTATGTCTTTAAGGGAATCTTTACCAATAGTCAGCCAAATATGCCGATGCTTTTGGAATATTTTCTTCTCATGCCTTTTGAATTGTGGTTGTCTATCTTCGAGATGTAATCTCAGCTCTTATTTGTAAGAAACTTTGGTGCCTTGTGTCTATAAAAGAGTCATCGATCCTTTATTTTAAAGATAGAAAATTGTTGATAACTATGGAGTAAATAGTGAAGAAATGTCATTATTTCACTTTCTTCATATTTTCAGTTCACTTAGACCATTGAATATTGTTCAGATATAATTGTAGGTTTGTAATTGCAATACAATTCACTTTACTTAATCTCAAGTGAATTATAATTTTTTTAATTCTATTAAATATTATAACATTGCACTATTGTTTGGGTATGCATAACCTCTTTCATTGAATAGAAAATTCCTTAAAATTCTATACTTGTTTGCATGTAATTGTGAGTAATTCTAGTGAAATACAAATTAGTTATGATATTTGATTGCAAATTCCTTGTGTGTTTGTACAATATTTCAAAAAATTAGATTCCTAACCCTTCTCTCTCCCTTTCCTTTTTTCATTTTCTTCATTTTTTCAAAAGTCCAATGTCAACATTATTAAGCTTTGAAAATACTTTAAAATAGCATTTGATTCGAGTGTTTAGGACACAATTTTATAAATTCTTCATAAATCTTTCATAAATTGATCATGTTCTTAGATTCTCCAACCATAAAAATCCTTTGTTAAACATTACACAATGAATATTTGAGTTATCTAGTATGTCAAGACCTGACAATTGAAATTTTAAGATAATGAAATTTTGTTTCAGAATATAATATATAAATTTCTTTCTAAATCTTATGTAAATTGATTGTGAAATTGATAACCAATCAAAAACAGAAAATTAGATACAAGAGAATTGTTTATAATTTAAAAAAGGAGCTAGGTAAGAAATTGAACAATATTGCTTACTATTCCATTCCAAGGCCTATGATGAAGGAGGCAAGGTCAACAAAGAGAAAATATTTTCTGTTACAAGGCAACTATACATAGAGCACGGCTCTAAAGACAAGGTAAAAACATTGAAAAGGAATAATAAAATTTGGAGCATCAGACAAGAAAAAGCCTTAGGATGACTATGACTATATTTTAAAGGATCAAATTGAATTTCTCTAGATATTAGGGAATGGTGTATTGGAAAATAATACTAGGCAGAAAAGAATGTCTCACAACATTAAGGATCAAACAAAAATGCTGCCAACCCATGCTTTCAAAGGTGATATTGGCAACAAATATAGCAAAATCCTCCTTGTCTGTTGATGGAATGAAGTATGTTATTGATCCTGGATACTGTAAGCGGGAATCATATGATCTCATACATGCATGGAGTTCTTGACCGTCATTCCAATTTCCAAGGCATCTGCTCTGCAGAGATCAGGAAGAGCAGGAAGAACAGCATCAGGTAAATGCTTTCGCTTATACACTGCTTGGTCATTTAAAAACGAGATGCAAGACAATACAATACCAGAACAAGGGTGAGTTCTTGTGCTAAAAAAGTTTTTGTATAAAAGATCTGTATTTTTTCCCTTGCCCTGAATGACAAGGGTGAGTTTGACAAAATTTGGGCATCGGATAGCAGAGTTTCCACTTAATCAAATGCTTTCCAATGGGTGTATGGGAGTGGTTTCTTCTTCAATGTTTTCACTTTTTTTTTTAAGTCATTGTAACTTTTTGTTTTGTTCAAATTTGATATGAAAAAGAGCAAGTCTAAATATAGATGTGTGGGATTGGTTTATCATTCAATGTTTTCATTTTTTGACCATTGCAATCTTTTGTTTTGTTTAGACTTGTAATGAGAATTTTTTTGGCATGAAAAAGAGAAAGTCTATATATAGATGTGTGTGGTTTCTCCTTTGATATTTTTATTTTTTTAGTCATTGTAATCTTTTGTTTTATTTATATTTGGCATGGAAAAAAACAAGTCTAAACATGAATATATATGATTAATTTCATGTTCTTGGGTATGAGTAGTATTAATTTTGACTAATATTTACTTGAAGTTTCGTTAGAAGTAGGTTGTCATATAAATAAACACCTATAAAATATTAATAATATAAATGTCTTGTAGGGCAACATTTTTAGTTATAAGTATTTACAGTAACTCACTTGATCTACAAATACCTTTTCATGTCATTACTCAATTTTTTTTGGCTATGTAGTTATGTAAAATCTAACTATTCACATTCAATTGAAATAAAATTTGATAATCCACCTCAACTATCTAATATTTTTTCTACAACTTTTACTTCACTATTTATTTTCAAATGCATTTTTTTAACAAGAGCTCTAAAGGAGCTAGAGTCCCTGTGGGACTGGAAAAGTTAGGGTTTTGAAAATGTTAGAGCAGTGGCGATAGCAGTTGTCTATATAATGTTTTGTGGTTGTGATATCAATCATGTACAAAATGCCAAATAGTTTTGAGTTGAGAACTGATAAATAAAGAAAATGTATTGGGTTAATGGGAAAAGGAACCAATGAAGTGATGCCACATCATTTGTTGAGCGCTAGTGATGGAAAGGCTGAAGTATTGGTTAGATCCTTTATTGTGGGCTTGTTGGACTGGGTGACAAAAAGCATGTTGATGTGGCATTATATCTCATGATGTAGTGCTGAAACAAAAGTTAGAAATAGTTGAGTTTTGAAGTATGCTCTTGTGAACAATTTTGCAATGAATTGGAATTTCGATGTAGTAAAATTTATAATGATTATTGAATAGCAAAAATATGTGTATTTTTGTATTGTATTCTAGCATAGATATATGTCTATTGTTTGCATGACCAATAACATACATATGTGTATAAACATATATGTATGTGTATATACATAGACATAGATACATTTAGACAATTTAACATAGATAGTTATGCAAAAATCTTTTTTTCCCTATATCTATTAATTTAATGGAATTGATGTTTATTTTAACTAAATTTTTTTTTAGGACATGTTGGAATGTTTAAAGAAAAACTAGAAATAGTCAGATTGCAATATGTAAGTCAAGTGTTATACATGATATGCAATGAGAGTAAAACAAAAAATTCAATTTGAAATATACATAAGCATTAATTTCAAAAATACTAAAGAAAGATATTTGAAAATTTTGAAAAAATTTGTCCATAAAGTTAAAAAGAAGACAAGTCAAAAGGCAAATAGACAGTGAGTTGTTAAAAGCAATCTGGAGAAGAATTCTATGCAAAGACCCAGTTGAATTTGAGTGGGTAGGGTTGTTCAGTATTGGAACGACAGGCCGCGTTTGCAATTTGTATAGCGCCTTGCAATGTGCAAAGTGAGTAAACAATATTCGATTGCCGAGTTGATAATGTATTGGTGAACATTAACAGATAGAGAGATGGTTACATAGATAGATCTTTACGCGTTTTAAAGAGAAGACATTGGTGGTTTTTAAACAAAGGTTTGAATAGACAAATTGCATAAGAGACAATTGGGCACATTAACGGGACTACAAAATATTACACAATTTAATGTAGGGCTCATTATCACTTTCTAGATATAAAGCTATACATGTTTCATTTTGTAAAGTTTGATTGGTCATTTGGAATTTGTGTAACTTTAATATCTTAATTACTTATATTTTTGGATGTAGATTACAAACAAATTATGGTTTTGAAACATTGTAAGAAATGCCTATTATCAATTTTTTGAAACAGCGTATGTATATCTATGTATGTATATATATATATTTATACAAATGTATGCGCTTTGTATTTTGCATTTATTTTAATCTGATTTTCATTTCCAGTCCAATTGCTATGAATAGATTATGTTGTTTAACTTTGAACATTTCAAACAAAAGATTATTTGCATTGTTTTTTACATGTATATATGTATTGAGGTATATATATTCAACTATACTTAGCTACATATATATATATATATAATATATATATATATATATATATATATATATATATATATATATATATATATATATATATATATATATATATATATATATATATATATATATATATAGTATGTATACATACATATGTGTGTGTGTGTGTTTATGTATGCACATATACATATATATAAGTATACACATATAAATTTTTATATGTGTGTATATATACATATCCATTTCGCCTACTTCTTTGGTGAGGCTAAAACCTGTGTCTGTTGAGATGGGTTACATCAACCGTGTTGGAAGCAACAAAATTGGCATTTATAACTTCCTGTATTATGTACATTTTCATTTTTTGGGTTGGCTAGTGATTTGCTTGGATTGTTTGTTTTGAGAGGGTTGTGGATATATATATTTGTACACCTATATACATAGATATATATACATTGAGACATACATATTTATACACATATATACATGAACAAAGAGGCTACAATACACAAATGGAATCAAGAGTGGCAAGGCATATCAATGGCCAAAGAAAATATTGTCAACATTTGATTGAAATTTTCAATGCGAAAGCACATAGCAAGAAAAAAGGCATAACCTATTGTATTGACGATGTGGAAAGAAGATGGTCATTGTCATTTTCTGCACAACATAAGGCAATGACCAAACACAAGTTTTGTTAGTGTGGATCTTGGCTATGCATATGTTGTCTTGTAGAGGTTGATTGATTATTTTCAATTTGTCTTTCGAATATGAACATTTAGTAGTGAAATGCTCGGGTAAGTAGTATGGTTTTCCTTGTAAATTTTATATCTTGAATAGCGATATTTAATTATGGAGTTGGCAAACAATCTACCATCTTTAAACATTGTGAGATGTGTACATTATCTATGTTTTCGAATAGTGGGAGTAGTTATAGAACAGTTTAGGATGTTGATCATGACCATTTATATATATATATATGTGTGTGTGTGTGTGTTTGTACACACACACACATCTATATATATATATATATATATTGCAACAATGTATTGATTGATCATTTTCAATTTGTGTTTGGGATGTGTATATTGAGTACGGAAATTTTTTGCATCAGATGTTTTAAGCATGCAACTGGCAAACAATTTTTGGTCTTTATATATTGTGAGATATGTGCATTAACTAGTATGTACAACTTTATGGTTTTTATATAGTAACTATGTATTATTATATGAAGTGTAAGTGCATACACATATATATAGATGTAGTATGTAAAAATTTATGGTCTTCAAGAATAGCTATTTTGTCTTAAGGATATTGTTTGTTTGTTTATCATTTATATAATGTTGAGTAGTTGTAAGGGCGGTTTGACAGAAAGCATGCTGATGTGGCATCATATTTGATGGTGCAACATTGAAAAGAAAGTTTCAAGTAGGGGACTTTTCAAGATAGCTATTTTGAAAAAAATGAAAAAAATGTAGCAATTTAAAACATCCACATACAATTTTTAGAAACCAAAGTTATCACTTGGAAATCATGGTTTGGAATTTATCATGATTACTGAATTGCTAGAATATGTACATTTTTGTATGTGTATCCGTATATATACATAGATATATGTGTATTGCATGCACATGTAATGGCATATGTATGTGTATAAATTTATATGTTTAAACACATATGTACATACAGAAGTATATACATATAGAGAAATATAGTTAAGTACATAGGTAGATGTTTATATATCCTTAAGACATATATATATGCATCTGAATTTAGATACATACACAGACATATATATATATGTATGTATAGATACATATATAGATCTTTACATGTTATAAAGAAAATACATTTTTTGGGTTTTAAACAAATAGTTTAGAATAGAGAAATTGCATGGGAGGTAATTGGACGTATTAATGGGAATAGAAACTATTACATAATGTAATGTAAGGTGGGGTAGAAACAAGATGCGCGTTATGACTTTGTTCAAAATGTAGGGGAATGGACAAATGTAAATTTTGTTGGTGTAGATTTAGGCTATCCATATTTCATTTTGTATGTCTTGATTGATTTTTAAAATTTTTGTAAGTTTTATGTCTTTACTAGTCATGTTTAATTTTGTACATGACAAACAATTTATGATCTTTAAACATTTTAAGATATGGCCATTATTTATTCTTTGAAGTATTTGGAAAAGTTAAAACTTCCATGGTTTTTTATTGCTATTGCAGCATGTATGATATGTAAAGATGTGTAGGAGGCATTAGTTTGTTATGTAGGATGTCGTTCATAGCACCTATATTTATATATTTGCATATGTAGAGAATATAATTGTACATACATATACATACATACATACATATATATATACATGCATACATACATACATATATATATATATATACATAGATATGTAGATACATGTATACATCAAGAAACAAGAGACTATTGCAAGTATGAGCTAGTTTGGTGGTGTTGTCATTGATGTCAACACAGTTCTATATGTTGCATATTGTACATGTATAGTTGAGATGTTGTTGAGATGTTGTGAGTACATGAAGCTATCTTTATGGTGTTGCAGTTGTGTTGGTTTGAGTTTCCAAGTGCTTTTGAGAAAATTAATAAAGAAGAAGTCAGAGTGATGAATGTGTTCAGATTGTGCTCCAGTATGTGCTCCGCGTTTCTCCTATGTTGATCCTATTCTTGTGTGGATTTGAAGGTTTGATAAGGATGGTCCAATGGTGATATCTCGTAAGTCTTAGCTTCTGGTTTGATGGTATGTGGAAGTTACGTTCACCGGTATGTGAATTGTTTTGGCAGAGCTGGTCTTTTGTGGACTAGGAGAAATGTTTCTACTTCGCAGTCCTCCGTTGTCTTGTTTCAAATCTTGTGGATCTAGGATATGTCTTGTGAAGGTGTTCTCTGGGTTCTAGCAAATAAGGTTGAGGTTTGGTGGTTTGAAAGTCATGTTTTAGTGTTGTTGTGTGTGTTTGCACAGTCTGGATGGACTGGTGAAAGGTGTTCAGTGTTTGAAGTTTGTTGCACTTGTTGCGGATGTATCTAAAGGAATCTAAGATATATTCTCGTGCATAATGATGCGTGTTGTGGTGTTCACGTGTCATCTTCTTGTTGGGAAGCGCGTACATCAATGTTCATTTGTGTTTTCATTAGGTTTGGCCGACCTGGTGTTTACACTTCATTCAAAGATTAAAATTAATTAAGGAAGCACATGGTTGATTCAAGACATTATCTTTTGGTCTTGGTTAAATGTTTTATTGGTCCACTCTCATTCCTTTCCATCGCAGAAATGTTGAGTTTCTGACCTAGTTTGAATTTATGAAATAAAGTTTTTGTGGCTGACCTTGGAGAAAGGTTCTAAGATTGAAGATGGTATAAATGCTAGTCGAATTGTGAATATTTGTATGACAGTGTGATGCAAAGTGACGAAGTAAGCCACAAATCATAAGATCAGAAGTGTGTTGAGGCAACAGTTCTTTATTGTGTTGGATTCATGAAGGTAGTGAGCTAAAGGTTTCTACAATCCTCCATTCAAGGTGGCAGATGTGTGTTAATTGTTGTGGTGGATCTTTGTTCTCTTTTGTATCTATAGGCAATGAGCCTCCCTATTGGACAGTGAGTCCTTTCTGTAGCCAATGAACCTTTGTACTTGGACAGTGAGTCCTTTTTGTAGGAAGTGAGCCTTTGTATTTAGACAGTGAGTCCTCTTCTAGGCAGTGAGCCTTTGTATTCCATTTTATAATCTCTTTATATTGTGAGTTAACCCTCACCGTTGTTTTTCCCTCATTGGGTTTTCCACATAAAAAATATGGTGTTCATTGTGTTGATTTACTTTCTGTTATTGGTATTTCTTTCTCATACTTAATAAAAAAATAGTGTGGTTGTGGAATTGATAAGTGTTAAAGTTTTAAGTTGGAATTTTGTGACAACTGATTCACCCCCCCTCTCAGTTGTCCTCCACTTGTTTAACAATTGGTATCAAAGCTTTGGTTCCTTGGTGTAGAGCTTAACCGCTTAAGGAAGATCCGATGGCGCATAATTTGGAAATCCCTATGTTTGATGGATCTGATTACAGTGATTGGAAAGTGCAGATGAGAGGATATATTGTTTCTCTTGGTTACAAGACCTGGAAGGTTGTTGAGACAAAGTATACTCCTCTAGCGAATGGTCCTACTTCTGCAGATGAGGTTTTTGCTTATGAGGAGAATGAGAAAGCGAGGTATGCTATTTATAGTGCTTTATCTAAAAATGAGAAAACTAAGGTCCTTTCTTTAGATATTGCTTATGATGTTTGGAAGAAGTTGGAAGAACTGTATGAAGGAAATGAAAGATTAAAATTGACAAAGAAGTTGGCGGTAAAGCGAAAATTTGAGAATTTGAAAATGGAAGAAGGTGAAGAGTTTACAAGCTATTTCCAAAGGGTTGAGATGACAGCAAATGAAGTTAAGAATCAAAGGGGAAAGCCAACCGATGAAGATATTATTGAGAAGATCCTGATCACCCTACCAGATTGCTACAGTGATAAGATCTTAGTTATTGAAGAAATGTATGATCCTATGAAGTTTACTAAAGAACAGTTGTTTGGCACTTTGCAAGCATTTGAGATGAGAAATTTTAGGAAGGAAGACAAGAAAGAAGAAAAGACAGAGACAACATTTAAGGCAATGAAGATTAAAGATGATCTAGAGAGTGATGGTTTAAATGAGTTGGAAGTGAACTTCACCAAGAAGTTGAAGAAAGGTACCAGAAAGTATAAAGGTATGTTGCCCTTTAAATGTTTCAGTTGTTGTAATATTGGTCATTATGCTTCAAGATGTCTGAATAGAGCTATACATAAGAAGAACAAGGATTATAAAGATAAGGATAGGAAGGATAAGAAATACAAGAAGTTGTACTATGTTAAAGAAGAAGCTAGAATCTATGATGATGAATCTAAAAATGAGTTTGATGATAGTGAATGATTATTCTTAGCTTTGGAAAGTAAATCTGTATCTACTAACCCTGGAAAATGTGCAAGCAAGAGGCTCCAGAGAATAAAAGGAATAGGATGGAAGGTACTTTGGTTACCATTTTTCATGCAAGATAGGATGAAGACTATTGGGTAATTGATAGTGGATGTTCTAATCACATGACTAGAGATAAGAGTAAGTTTGCTAAACTTGAAAAGTATTATGGTGGTTTAGTCATGCTTGGTGATGATTCAGGAGCTAATATTTGTGGGAAAGGTTCAATTAGTTTTGATGGAGTGCACAACATTGATGATGTATATTATGTGAAGGGTTTGACTCATAACCTTTTGAGTGTTGGTAAGATGTGTAGCAATGGTTTTAAACTTGTGTTTCAGAATAATACTTGTGAAATCAGAAAAGGATCTGAAAATGGAGATATGGTTGCTGCTGGAAGGAGAACTCATGGAAACATCTATCGACTTAAGGGAGTTGATGGTCAATGCCTTATGTCTCAAGTTAGTGAAAGTTGGTTATGGCACTAGAGAATGGGACATGTAAATTTTGATAATTTGGTCAAAATCAGTTCAAAAGAAATTGTTCGATGGCTGCCTAGAATCACAAGACCTGCTAATACTATTTGCAAAATTTGTCAATTGGGGAAACAAACAAGATGCAACTTTAAGGGAAAAGAGCACTCTACTACGAGAATGCTAGAGTTAGTTCACACTGATCTCTATGGTCCAACTAGAATAGGAAACCTGAATGGTGACAGGTATTTCATGCTTCTTATTGATGATTATACTCAAATGACATGGGTTGCTTTTCTTAGAGAAAAGACTCATGCTCTAGATAGGTTTAAGGTATTCAAAGTAAGAGTGGAAAATGAAGTAAGTTTGAGAATCAAATGTTTGAGATCTAATAGAGGTGGATAATTCACTTCTAGTGAGTTTAATACATTTTGTGAGCAGCAAATTATAAAGAGATAGTTCTCTACTTTGAGAACCCCTCAGTAGAATGGGGTAGTTAAGAGGAAAAATAGGATAGTACAGGAAGCTGCAAGAACCATGATGAAATAATCAAATGTACTAGATGTGTATTGGAAAGAGGCAATACACATTGATGTTTATGTTCTTAATAGAGTTCAGATTATAAGCAACAACACAAAGACTCCTTTTGAGTTATGGACTAGTAAGACTCCTACTGTGAAGTACTTCAAGGTATTTGGAAGAAGATGTTACATTAAAAGAGATGATGAAAATCTTAGAAAGTTTGATGCTAGGTTTTCTAAAGAGATGCAAAAAGAATTTGAGATGTCCATGATTGGTGAATTGAATTTCTTCCTTGTTCTACAAGTGAATCAAACTGATAAAGGGATATTCATTTCACAATCTAAGTATGTAAAAGACTTGTTGAAGAAGTTTGGGATGGAGGATTCCAAACCGATTAGTACTCCTATGATAACCAGACATGTAAACTGAGCAAAGATGATGAATCTGCTAAAACTAATCAGAGTAAATATAGATCTATGATTGGTGGACTGTTGTATCTTACTGCTACTAGACCAGATTTTATGCATGTAGTATGTCTAGTTTCAATATTTCAAGTAGATCCTAAAGAGGAACATGTTACAGCTGTAAAGAGGATATTTAGATATCTTAAAGGTACACCGGATTATGGCTTATGGTATCCTAAGGGTGATAATTTTACCCTGAGTGCTTATACTGATGTAGATTGGGTTGGTTGTGTGGATGACCAAAAGAGTACCAGTGGAGGTGCTTTCTTTCTTGGCAGAAGATTGGTTTCTTGGTTGAGTAAGAAACAAGACTCTATTTCTTTATCCACTGCAAAGGAAAAATATATTGCTACAACATCATGTTGCACACAAGTTTTTTGGATGAAGCAAACTCTGAAAGACATTGGATTAATATGTGATGAGCCTATTCCTATTTTCTATGACAACACGAGTGCTATAAATATTTCAAAGAATCCAGTTATGCATTCAAGAACAAAACACATATCTATCAAATATCGTTTCTTGAGAGAAAAGGTGTTGGAGAATGAAGTTAGACTGGAGTATGTGACAACAAAAGAACAAATTGCAGACACATTTACTAAGGCTCTTCCGAAGGATACTTTTGAACATCTTAGGAAGAGGTTGGGGGTCATTGGCCCTCTGAACTAGGTGCACATGAAGGTGCATCAATCCAATGGATTCACAGATTCTTCATTTATCTGGACTAATAAATGGGTCTACTCCGCAGAGGGAGTAGAAAAGGTTTTCATTGTTGCAGTATGAGTTCATTGGGTGTACTCCTAAGGGGGAGTAATTAGATTTGTTGATCTTTTCCATTCATGTCAAAGGGGGAGAGAAAGTCATGTGAAAAAAAGTTGCAGAGGAAGAGAAGATGTTCTCCCGGGATATTGTGTAAGATGTTATCTTTGATGTTTTTTCACATCATGTGTTTCCATCAATGACAAAGGGGGAGATTGTTGCAAGTATGAGCTAGTTTGGTGGTGTTGTCATTAATGTTTTCATTGATGTCAACACAGTTTTGTATGTTGTAGATTGTACATGTATAGTTGAGATGCCGCTAAGATGTTGTGAGTACATGGAGCTATCTTTATGGTGTTTCATTTGTGTTGGTTTGATTTTCCAAGTACTATTGAGAAAATTAATAAAGAAGAAGTCAGAGTAATGAATGTGTTCAAATTGTGCTCTGGTATGTGCTCTGTGTTTCTCCAATGTTGATCCTATGCTTGTGTGGATCTAATGGTTTGATAAGGATGGTCTAGTGGTGATATCCCCTAAGTGTTAGCTTCTGGTTTGATGGTATGTGGAAGTTATGTTCACCGGTATGTGAATTGTTCTGGCAGAGTTGGTCTTCTGTGGATTAGGAGAAATTTTTCTACTCCGTAGTCCTTCATTGTCTTGTTTTAGATCTTGCAGATATGGGATATGTCTTGTTAAGGTGTTCTCTAGGTTTTGGCAAAGAAGGTTGAGGTTTGGTGGTCTAGAAGTTATGTTTCAGTGTTGTTGTGTGTCTTTGCACAGTCTGGATGGACTAGTGAAAGGTGTTCAGTGTTTGAAGTTTGGTGCACTTGTTGTGGATGTATCTGAAGGAATCTGAGATATATTTTCATGCATAACGAAGTGTGTTATGGCGTTCGTGTGTCATCTTCTTGTTGGGAAGCGTGTACATCAATGTTCTTTTTTTTCATTAGGTTTGGCTGACCTGGTGTTTACACTTCATTCAAAGATTAAAATTAATTAAGGAAGCATGTGGTTGATTCGAGAAATTATCTTTTGGTCTTGGTTAAATGTTTTACTAGTCCACTCTCATTCCTTTCCACTGCAGGAATGTTGAGTTGCCGACCTAATTTGAATTTATGAAATAAAGATTTTATGGATGACTGTGGAGAAAGGTTCTAAGGTTGAAGATGGTATAAATGCAAGTCGAATTGTGAAGAGTTGTATGAAAGTGTGATGCAAAGTGATGAAGTAAGCCACAAATCATAAGAGTAGAAGTGTGTGAAAGTGTGTTGAGGCAGAAATTCTTCATTGTGTTGGATTCCTGAAGGCGGTGAGCTAAAGGTTTTTGTAATTCTCCATTCAAGGTTGTTGATGTGTGTTAATTGTTGTGGTGGATCTTTGTTCTCTTTTGTATTTGTAGGCAGCGAGCCTCTGTATTAGACAATGAGTCCTTTCTGTAGGTAGCGACCCTTTGTACTTGGATAGTGAGTCCTTTCTATAGGTAGTGAGCCTTTGTATTTGGACGGTGAGCCCTTGGAAGTGAGCCTTTGTATTCCATTTTATAATCTCTTTATATTGTGAGTTAACCCTCACCGTGGTTTTTCCCTCATTGGGTTTTCCACGTAAAAAAATTGGTGTTCATTATGTTGATTTACTTGTTGTTATTTGTGTTTCTTGCTCATACTTAATAATAGAATAGTGTGTTTGTGGAATTGATAAGTGTTAAAGTTTTAAGTTGGAAGTTTGTGACTATTGATTCACTCCCCACTCTCAGTTGTCCTATGCCTATTTAACAGAGACAATAGACAAATCAAGTAGTAGGTAGTTGGGCATATCAATGACAAAAGAAAATATTGAGAACATTTGATCAAGGAGCAAAGGAAGACACATAACCTATTATAGTATTGACATGAAAATGAGAATGCCATAATCATTTTGTCCATAACATAAGCCAATGATTAGATATAAGTTTTTTAGTATAGATCTCAGCTATGCGTCTTTTCATTTGTGAATCTCAATTGGTCATTTTGAATTAATCTTTTCAATGTAGATGTTGAGTAGGGAGATTTTTGGGTTAGATGTATGATTCATTTTCTAAGCTCTATGTCTTGATTAGCTATATTTAACTATGCAGTTATTAAACAATTAACAATTTTAAGACATAGTGAGATATGTAGATGATGTATTGTATATATGCATGTTTAGATGCATACATATACACGTACAGTTCATTTATAGATGGTAGTTATATATAATTCAAAATTGCATGTTCATATTTATTTCCTTGTTTAACCATAGTAAACATACTATCTATTTTGCAAATAGGCAAACTGGAAACACTCAAAGAATCACATTTGGAAATATATCTTAAATAAATACTTATTTTTCTTTAAATTGAGCGTAAACTATATAAATTTGAGTAGTAAATTGTTCTAAACATTTAAAAAAATTATTTGCAAATTACTAATACTATTTTTTTTGAAAATAGATAGTAACTTTAATATGCATCTTAAAAATAAATTAACCATTGCCTATCAGTTTTGAAAGTAAGAAGTAGAAAACATTAATTATGAATATTTTTCAAAATAGAATAAAAGTCAATTCATTTTAGACCAGAGCCCAATATTCAAAAGGGAAAGGTGAGAGCATATGACAATTTCATACTCCTATATATAATTAAACTCAATAAACCTAATTATTATTGTACTCATATCTAAATTTATTTCTTACCACAATAATAATTGGACCAATTAGTATAATGAAATAAATTCTTACATTTTTAACTATTCAATGGAACATTTGGAAATTCATTGTTGCAAATATAATTTAACTAGTATCAAATTCTATATAAAATATGCTTGAAAAGTAAATATAAATTTAGGTAATTGTATTTTTTTTTAAAAAAAAATTTAAAGTATTCTTATAGAACTCTTAGAAATGTCTTGTTTCACACTCACAGTACAATAGACATAGATTTTATCATTTCTAGGTCTGGGCACTTTCCAATTACTTAATGTAATTTTCATTTTCATTTAATTAATTCAAGTGTAGTTGCATTGCATGCATGCGAGGGAAATATTAGTTCCATTCTTAATCATGAGCAGTACATTATCATGGCAAGTCTTTATGAAAACATAACGAAAAATGCTTAAGGAAATAAATAAGATAGATGATAAATGAGTGTAGCAGAATGCGATACTGAACTGCGTCCCTAGGAAGAGTGCATGCCAAGAGATGAGTATATCAACAAACACATCAAATATTTCCAATGGAAAAGCTCCCTACAATAATAATAATTATTAAAACAAATCAAGAGAATAAGAAAAGTAGGAGAAAAATACCACTAGCTGGAATGAAAATGAAGTCAAATGAACTTTGTATGGACATAAAGGATTTGTATCAAAAATAAGATAAATATGCTCGACTAAGTAGCATGCATGAGAAATATGATATGTGATAGATTGCAGTGAATAATGTAATGTATAATTTATGGGAATCCAAATAGATTTATGTACATAGAATCAGTCGACTTGATCTATGTGGAAATGATAATTTCATTGTAATTATAGATGCATGGATATCAACCACCACCAACTAAGCCTCCTTATCAAACTTCACTAGTATAGGTAACTGCATGGAGAGATTAAAAGTAGCAATTAGGTTATACAAGTACTTGTTGAAAGCATAAAACATGTAACTATTAGAAAAAGGGAATTCTTTAATGTAGAAAAGAGTGAAAATGGAAAAATAGTTACAAATATGCTTCTAAGTGATTCTGAGGGGGCAGCAAGGACATGAGCTTGATACCTAAATACATTGATGGGGAGTGCGCTTGTGTCCATCAGATGCTTTGTTAGTTGTTGGTGGCAAAGAAGAAAACATTGATGAATTATGGTGTTTAGTATGCAGCTCAAGAGGAGACAGTGACTCATAAAGGTAGTGAAAGAGGGAAAACAAAAGAGAAATTAGAGCACAACAGTTTCAGTTATGTTAAAACTTACAAATGGCTTGTTTCTTATTTTGAACATGATAGAAATTATCCCTAGCAAGAGAGACAATTTTCATGTTGATCAGTTCTTTTGAGAAAATGAATAAACAATGCGAGTAATGAGTATGAACAAGATATGGGAACTTACAAATCACTTGTTTTTGGCTTTGAATATGATATGTATAAACCTTCTCAATAAACATGGATTTTGTAGAGATATGAAGCTACAATCAGGTCTTTCTTTCCTTCGAAGTTAGAAGACATAGTTTATGTGAACAGACAAAGATGTCTACCTCATCAAACAATCCAAGCAAGTGAATGAACATTGCAAGTCATTCAAGTTTATAGTAGAATCCATTAACAAGAGTTGCATTATAGTATATTGACATTAAATAGAATTGGCACATTATGTATGCATAAGCCTGTTATCACAATGCTATGCATGCATAGAAAGAGCAAGTGCGAGAGGGCAACCATATCAAAAAATATTAGAAGTCATGGAACATTTCCAACATTAACCAGCACATTCCATCATGGCAGAATCATTTTGTGATATATTTAATAATTATGACAGTGACCCTATCTATTGGAAATATTTCATAAGTGTTTTCATTTTTTGGTATAGTTGTGTCCTCCCACGCACTGTAACTAAGGATACATGGCATTTAAAGCATTAGATTTGTATTTAGTATTTGCAAGTCCATAGAATGAGATGTAGTTCTTACCTGCGTTGTTTGTTCATTTTCTTGAATTGTTTGATGAGGCAGAGATTTGTGTCTGTTGAGAGATTTTGCGACTACCATGTTGGAAGCAACAAAGGTGACATTTGTAAGCTTGTATATATCTTTTACACTTTCATTTTGGAATTATTTACTGAAGAGGTTAGATTGTTCAATGAGAGTGATCAGATTGTTCAATGAGAGTGAAATCAGTGTCATTTTGAGAAGGTTTATGTCTAGCCTTCTAGTATTGAATAATGAAGCATTTGTAAGTTGCTATATCCTTTACAATGCCATGTCATGTTTTTTTGCATGTTTGCTATTTATGAGTTAATTCCTATTGTTTGCTACTTGTGAGTGGATATGGGGTTTTCATCTACTATGATGGAAGTGGGAAAGGTGGCATTTGTAAGTTACTCTATCTTTTAAGCTTTGATTTTTTCATTTGTGTGCTAGTTTTCTTGGATTGTCCAATGAGGATGAAACTAATTCCTTTTGAGAGGGTCCATGTCTATTATTTTGGAATTGAGAAAACAAAGACTTTGTGAGTTCCTATATATATATTGACATTCATAAGAGTTGCATGATGTTGGTATTGAATGAGGGTCTATGAGGAAAGTGCACAGAGTAGAAATTAACTATAAAGTGCAGAGATGCATTTGCTCAAGCTATTTGATGAGGCTGAAATTTGTGTCTGTTGGGAGGGTTTTCATCTACAATGTTGGAACTGAGAAAGGTAGTGTTTGTAAGTTACTCCATGTGCTATGCTTTGATTTTTTTATTTGTCTGTTGCTCAAAACAAATGTGTAGAAAACTACAAAACAACACTATAAAAGATATACGAGCTCACAAACGCCTCGTCTTTTGCTCCCAATACAATAGACATAGACCATTTCAATAGACATGGACTTAACCATTTTACACCTAGAAATTTTACAATTACTTAGACCTAGTTCCCAATTCTGTCAAATAAATTCAAGTGTAGTTGCAGTGCATACATGCTAAGGAAATATTACTTCCATTCTTAATCATGAAAAGCACACTTTTTTGCTAAGTTCACTGATTTTGGAATTGAAAAATGAAGCGTTTGTAAGTTCCTATATCTTTTACACTGTCGTTTTATAGTTTTTTGCATATGTGCATTTTATGGTTAATTTCTATTGTGTGCACTCATGCATTGCAACTACACTTGAATTTATTAAACAACAATGAAAATTAGGTGCAAGTAATTGAAAAATATATGGGTATTAAATCATTGTATCTATGTGTTGTTGTTTACAGTTTGTATGTAAATGTCTATTCTCTATTATTCTTTATGGGTTAGTATCTGTTGTGGAGTTAAATACTTAGTTGCACTTCATTTTGTTTGATGAAGTGTAGAAACAATAGGCAAGAACTCATAAAATGTAAAGATGCAAAAAAGTATAGAATGATAGTGTAAACAATAGAGGAACTTACAGTCAACTTGTTTTTCGGTTGAAGTACAATGGACATAAACCCTGGAAACAAACAAAGACTTTACTTTCATTAAATATTGTAAGTAGATGAATAAGTAATGCAGAAAATAATAGTGTAATAGATATAGTAACTTACAAATGCTTGGTCTAATGCTTTGACTATGGAACACATAAGTTTTCTCAAGAGTCACAAGTCATATTGTCCTGAAACAGTTAAAGCAAGTGAATAAACAATGTAAACCATCCTTTTCTCTACAGGCTACAAACTTAACACTATAAGCCATTGATTATGCCTAGAGTTGGCGACGCTCGTAATGAGCCAATGAAAAAGACTATTGAGTACAAAAAACAACAAATAGTAGACATTAATCCCTACTTACAACTATTTTTTTGCTAGTTGTTAGTATGATATAGATAAATTCTAGTCATAGAGATAGTTTCCATTCCCATGAAAGACCTTGGTGAAGCGAATAAACAATGCAAAAACTAAATTTTCACTATTCATAAAGTTGGCATAAATTGGCTCAGTGCTTAACTCTTCACTTTCATGAAAGAATCAAGACAAGTGGATAAACAATGGAAATGAAAATTAAGGTGTATATATATTGTGTTATTGAAATTCGACATGAGAGAAGAAATACATAATACAAAGACATGAGCAGAGCAACAACATTGAACATAGATGAACTTACATATGCATCAACCCTCTCTTCCAAAGCAGTACACACAGGCCTTGTCAAAAGACATGGATTCTGCTTGTATCAGAAAATGTCACCAAGTAAAACAAAATACCAAAAACTAACAATGTAAAAAAAAAAGAACTTACAAAGGCCTGTTTTTTGGTCTCCACTATCATAGAAATAAAATGTTTGAATAGTAGCCAATTTTTCTATTGTCAAATTAGTCATCTTTATTTTTTGCAATCTCATCATTCGCTTCTAATATTTTGGTTTTTTTTTTGTAATTTCCTAATTCAAATATATTCTACATTGCAAAAGGTGTAGGAACCTACATTTTCCTCATGGTTCACTTGCAATGTTATAGACATAAAATCTCGTGAATAGAAATAGATACCATCAGCCTCAAACAATATGAAAAAATTAGTGCACAAGCGAAGGAAATGACAGTGTAACTGGCATTGGAACTTACACATGCCTCGTTCTTTGTGCTGAACCTAATCTAAGAAAATGAGGGGGAAACAAAAACAATTTTGGCATGACAGATTTAAGAGTTCAGAGTAAAATCCATTACTCAATTGCAAGTGCATATAAATAGAAGAAATGATAATTAACAAATTTCAGTGTCGACAAACAAGGTGAAAAATTCAATACACAACATATGAGAATTACAGTGTTGTAGGAGTGAAACCAAATGTAGATACAAAACATGTAAGAATCAAGATAAAGAAAATGAGCATGAATGGTCCCTGAGAGGCATTGATCCTACAAGAATCACTTAGTTGCATTTGAACAAGGGAGACAAACAATGTTGCTCTAAACGAAGTGGAGACTTCACATCATAAGTTGTTTTAATGAATTGCAAGAGCATATAAATTATAAAATAACATCGAGAAAGGTCTAGGAAGATACACATTTGTTCTTTTTTATCCATTTGCAATCAATAAAAATAAGACATAAATAAAGGTGCACTCCCCTTGAATGCCGAAAGCATGTTATATTGAACACATATTAAATTCAGTTAGTTTAACTCCTTAATAGATTCGAAAAGAAAAGTGCCCAAATCCTATGTTGTCACCATGATCTATTTAAAACATCTTACAGTGGAAAAATCATCTTGGCTCTCTCCATCTTTAACTTACAACCCACACTGCCTTAGCACTTGGAAATGACTAGTACCAACTACACTAATTGATCTAGTAGGGAAACTATCATTTCATTGGATGAGTTGCGGAATGGTTGTGTTAAGAATCAATTTTCATTCTTGACAAACTTTCTCAATGGGTTCAATAGTGCTTCTAGTAGTCAAAACAAGGGAATAATTGACATCTCCTCTTTCATATTGTGTTTTTTTCCTAATGACAAAGCTTGTGAGGTAGACACTTGTATGTGGTGATAACAATGGCAGGAATGTGTCAATTAATTTATTGTTCATGTTTGTAGTAATTGTCATTTGACCATGACTATCAACTAAATCAACATGCACAATTGTTGATTTTGGTGGTGTTCCAAGAGTTGTGGTAATAGCAAGCACATAAACAACCAAGATATTTCCTTCAAATGCTAATGTTGTTTGCTCTATGCATATATCAAAGATGGTTGATGGCTTTGCAATTGTTGTTTTGAATCTGCTCGTTGCAACATGAAGAATGACTAAAACTAAATTAAAAATTAAAAATATAAAGAGTTCAATCATACACAAGACAAACATAATAAGGTACTTTCCTTTTTTCTTCTTGTTTGTCAATTGATTGGGCCATCTTCTATTTTGCAAGAGAATCAGTTTGTGTTTTCCAAATGCCTTTGCAAATATATGGAATGAGATATTTGTGTGTTAGTTTTTCTAAGACTGTAAACATTTTTCATTGCAAGATTTACATGAGATATAGTGACTTGATGTCTACCACACGTGATAAAGTAGTGTAGACAAATCCATGTTGATAGACAACCTACTATATACAAGATGCTTTCAAAATCACAGTAAAATCGTTTACTCTAGGAAGATTGTTCAGATTCTTCACATCCCAACGATGTGCAAAAGCATCAGTCATTAATTTGAACTTTGCAGAGCTCTCATCAAATTCTACTTCATTGTGAATTTTATTTACAATTTCATCCATGAAGAATGTCCCTAGCTTGTAGATCATGCTTGTACCCATAACTTCACCAAGTTTCAAAATTTTACTGAAGCAACAATTGGAAAACCTTGGTCTTGTCATATACAATGTGTTGAAAAGATCTTTGAATTTATTCAAGGAAAAAGTTCTTGAGAGTATAATGTGCATTTTTGAATGAACCCTTTTGCATAGACTCCACATCTTTGATCTGTTATTTCATTTTTGATGACCTCCATCAAGAATTAGTAGACATACACTCTCTAAAAGCAGTTTTGTTCAGACTAGCTTATCAAAGATATGGATTTGATGCAAAAGGCTTAATTGAAAATGGCACATTATACTCTCAAGAAGTCTTCTCTAGAATAACTTCAAAAATATTTTCAATACATTGTATCTGTTGATTCCTTGTTTTGTCAATTGTTGCCTGCATAAAAAAACAAAGCCTGGGAAAATAATTCAAAATAGTAAAGAGGGTGGTGAAGAAAAAATTGATGACACTATTGTAAAGTTCAAGTTAATCACTAATGCATAATCTGTTCATTGTTATGATAATTGTTTTGTATGGAAATGTTGTTGGAAGCATTGGATCATAGTTATTTTCATCGATTTCCAATTCACGTAAGGAAGTTTCAAATGAAATTTCCTTTCTCTAATTTAACAAAGCATTAAAAATAAAAACCAGATAGAGAAACAAAATTGTTGTTTTGTATATATCTGTATATTCTCTACATATGCAAATATATAAATACAGGTGGTATGATCGACATCATACATAACAAACTGATACCTCTTACACATCTTTACATATCGTGCATGTTGCAATAGCAATAAAAAACCATGGAAGTTTTAACTTTCCCAACTACTTCAAAGAATAAATAATGGCCATATCTTAAAAATTTTGAAGATCATAAATTGTTTGTCATCTACAGGCTTAAACATGACCAATTACGACATAAAACTTACAAAAAATATAAACAATCAATCAAGGCATACAAAATAAATCTATATATCTAAATACATTTGTATGTATATATGCATATACATACGAATGTCATAAGAATATATAAACATATAGCTATGTATCTAACTATATTTGTGTACATGTATATATTTATGTACCCACCTATGTGTCAAAACATATAAATTTATACACATACATATGCCATTTTGTATTCATGCGATACACAAATATCTAGCCATCGTACATTGGAACTTTATATTGCTACAATCTTTTGAAGCACAAACCACGCACCATGATTTCTAATTGATAACTATGGTTTCTAACCACCAAAAGTCAAAGTTTTAAATCTCTTCAATTTTTCCAAAATAGTTTACTTCAAAAGGCCCCTATTTAAAACTTTCCTTTAATGCTATATCGTCAAATATGATGCCACATCAGCATGCTTTCTTTCAAGCTTCCCTTACAATTACTCGACATTATATAAACAACGACTACCACAACTATCATAACAAACTCAAATATCACTATATCTCATTGTGCCATAAATTGAAGGAGAAGTGCCTTTGGTTTTATTGATTCTAACATGTCAATGTTGAAGTCTCCAACAATAATGAATTTCGAATTAGTTGGCAGTGAGGTTATAGCAGTTTGTATAAAATTGAAAAGATCATGAATAGGTGTGTTTGGTCCCATGTACAAGTTTACGATGTGCAATAGGTCAACGGTTGTTGATTGTAGACATTTTGTTGAAAAGTTTTGAAAGTATTGTACTAAGACTAATTTTCTTAAGCATGTTAATAGCCCATGAATACCAACTGCAGTATACCAATTATCAATTTTTCCAAGGAGGTCAATGTGGCCAAGCAAATTATGTTTTGTTTCTTGGAAGCAAAGGATAGTTGCTTCGAGCATATGATAGTCATGTGCTATTTCTTGTGCATGTAGTGCAAATCCACATTAGAGCATATCAACTTCACACCTCTACTTTATTGGGGGTAGATGACCATGTTAGATTTAAAAAATGCAAAACCATGAAAATAATATGAGGAAATAAAATAATTTTGAGATTATTATAAGTGAATATATCGTGCAGTTTGTTATTCTTTGGATGGCCTGATTTATCTTTCTTAATCAATGTTTCCACCTTGTGATGCAATGTTCTTTGCTTGATACTATATGTTTCTATGTAATGATGAAATTGTGATGATGTTCTAGCCCAATTTGGATTGTTTCTATATCTAACATAGCATTTATAATAACTTTTCATGTACAAATATACTTGATTCTTGAAAAAGAGACTGTGATGTCACAATTTCGGATTATTTTTCTCTTTTCTCTCCAATGAAGTTTGATTCTTCAAATGTCTATAAAAATTATGCCAATTGTTTGAATTTGTCTAATTTATGCTGATAAGCAAGCGACATTTGCAATCATTTGAATGCAATAAAGCTATAGCCATAGATGTGCACAATTGCAACCATGTGATTTGCAATTCATATGAAATGTTTCGCTTAGTACACTAATCAGATTGTATATTACCTATTCCATAGAGTAGCTATAATTTTGAATTTTTTTCAAGTAAATTTGCAAAATAGAAAGACATGATAATTTTTTGGCAAATATGAAGGTGTTATAACAACAATAAATACTTGTAGTTGAAGGAGGATTGAAGTATTGATTTGAGGACAAGGGCACCCACTTGGATGAGTTTGTAAAATGAATACAGTTGCACTAATAGAGACCTATTTTCTCTACTTGGATTACAAGCATTCACTCTTGTTTGAAAGTCTGATTAGGAAACTGGGCAGAATTTTTTTGTGTTTGTAAAAATAAGCAACAAAATTGTCGAGAAGAAGCTCCACTAGTTAATAAAAAGTTTATTGTAACGTCTAAGAACTTATTTAATAAGAGACTAGAAAGTTCATTGAGCCATAACAAATGATTGCATCAAAAAAGGAACAAATTTGTTTCAAGTGAATGTCATCAGGAGAAAGCCTTCTTGTTTACACATATCTAGCATTGTAACCTTAGTCTAAAAAAGCATTTCTTTGCTTGGGAAATTGGTTAATGCATTTACTGTTGTAGGATGCATTACCCTAAGAAAAAATCTTACACAATTTTTGTTTAACCTACTCCTTGGCCTCAACTATTCCATGTTTATTGGCTGCATAGCATATTCCATGTATTGTACACATTTCCCCCATCAGGGCCTGTAATAGCAAGCAATACCTCTAATTGCAGGAGCACAGAAGAACAAGGAAATTTTTCCTCTATTTCTAAGGAAAAGCAACAAAACTAATAAAAAAAGGTCAACTAATTAAGAAAAATTTTATTGTAAGGGCTAACAGCCTATTTAATAGTAGACTGCAAACCTACACTAAAAAAGCATTGCTTTACTAAGAAAATTGCTCAAACAAAAGTCACTATAGAAATAAAATTACGTGTGTTTAGATTATTGAATTTGTCTCACTAGTTGACCATATCAAAGGAAAATCCAACAACTATGCCAGTATTGGCATAGTATTTTATGCATTAACTATGTATTCACTACTTTACAATGCATTAAAGATATTTGCCAAAATTTATCATGTACTTCTATTTTGCTCGTTTTCTTACAAGCAAATGAATATTAGGGCTAACACAATGAATAGAAAAATAGATACAGGAAAATATTGGTAGATTATACAATTTGATCGGTGTACGAAGAGAACCATTGCATATGGATTGCATATCACATGCCTCTAATTATGCATAACTTTGATTATAAAACTAACTTGCTTTTGGCCAAAAAATAGTTTCATGTTTATGAATTATCAGATTATTGAACCAAGGTTCTCCTTTATTGTTCACAACTCTTCCAAGCCATAATTTTTAGACACATTGGAAGACTTAAAATTCATTGGAAAGAAAGGAGAAGAATGATACGAGAATCTAACCTTCCAATTTCTTGTTCAACAACCAAGAACATTTGCAATCATATAGATCTTTGCCTCTGACTCTATTTGCAAGCAATGGTTTTTGTCACATGGACAAATTAGACAAATGAGCACAATCCATGACATATAATATGTTATTCGACATAAACATGAAACATAGAAGCACATGATAAAATTTGAAAAAAAAAAAGGCCAATGTGATTAATTTTTGCAAACATTGAGATGTTAAATACAAATTTTGTGAGCTTTTCTGATAGGTTGGTGGCTACTCAAGCAATGAATACATAGTTAATGCATTGTATGCCTCCAAGATTTGGGAAAGGTCTTGTCGATTGTGGAGGAAAATTGTGCACAAATATTTGTAGAGGAAAATGTGGATAAGCAAGTTGTGAATGTATACTAAAGTAGTATGCATAAAATGCAAAAAAAATATTAAATTCATAAAATTTAAAACTTTGGATGTTTTCAAAAATTTATCATAAACACACAAGTGAGCCACTCACCAGTATGCGAGTGTTGGGTTTTATTTGTGCTTACTCCTATTTTTCTAGTGATAATTCTTGTTTATTGCATTAGCCACCTACTCCTTTGCTTCAATTGTTCCATGTTTATGGGTTACATAGCATATGTCATTCACTGTACCCACTTGCCCCATTAGCCCTTGTAATAGCAAGCAATACTTCTACTTATCAAGTATCATAAACAGATAGACGAGCCACTCATTAATAGTGCACTATTGCTACAAAGAGTTTTGTAGTTCTATGAAGCTGGCTAGTTTCTAGAATCTCTTCTTGTTGACCATGAACGTGATGTTGCGAAGCGTTTCTTCTTTATAAGATTTTTTTCCTAGAATGGAACAAGGCCCATTACAAACAATTGTAAATAGGCAACCAAATACTGATATGTATAACTATAGATATAAATGAAATATTTATTCAAACATTTGATTGTCAACTTTGGAAAATATCATTGTTCCATGACATAGTAGCAATATAGAGGCAGAACATAACAACAATTAAATAATTTCAAACAACATCACAAGGAAAAAGACTTCACACATGACTATAACTACAATTTAGTAGACCTTCCAAATTTAAACAAAATATTTTTCTTGCAAGAAGAATAGGACATAAATATATAAACTAGGGATAAAAAAAGAAACCAAACTTACAAATTTATGCCATAGCATGTTAGAAAATTGATCTCCTATGCTCTCACATATACAACAAATGATCTGAGTGACAGTTGCCACTTGAGAAAAGCAAAGGATCTATCAACCTTAATAATAAATAGCAAATCTGTATAACCATGTATTCCAATTTCCAATGCTCAATACTAGCACCAGTTGTAGACCAAGCATGTCAAATACTATGAACAATGTCAGTTACTCATAGAAACATGTGCAATGAAAACATGTATATAGTAAAAAACATTGGAAAAGAAAAATACTATCACAGTTAGGCATGCACTACAAGTTCCCTTGAATTTATTTCGTGAAAATGAAAATTAGGTCCACGTAATTGGAAAATGTGTAGGTGTAAAATGATTAAGTCTATGTCTGTTGAAAGGGTCTATGTCTATTTTATTGGGAATGAAAGATGAGGTGTTTTCAAGATCGTATGTCTTTTTTAGTTTCATTTTGTATTTTTGCACACATTTGTATTTTATTAAGCAGTACAATTACATTTACTATTTGCAAGCTCCTATTTATTGTGAGTAGACTGAAGTGTAGCCGTCATTAGTGGCTTATGGTGTGAAGTTTTAAATCTATCAAGTAAAGTATTATTTGGATTATTTTTTCATTTGCCCAGATCCATGGAAAATAAAACATATCTTGAACAGATAGATATCCTTCAATGTCTATCACTCTTTCATGAAAACACAATAGATTTGAATTATATATATATAAATACACATACATACATACATATATATATATATATATATACATATATATATATATATATATACATATATATATATATATACATGTATATATACATAGACATATATATGTATATACATAGTTGATTATATGCAGAAATAGGTGCACATACATATGTATATCTACATATATATACATATATGCATACATGTATACATATGAGCATATATGAAGAGATACATATATGGACATACTTAGACCTAATTTTAATTTTCATTTAATAAATTCAAATGCAGTGGCAATGCATGTGTGTGGGGGAAATATTACTTACATTCTTGATGATGAACAGTACATTATCATGTGAAGTCTTCATGAAGAAGAATGCATGCCAAGACACGAGTATATCAACAAACTCATCAAGTATTTCCAATGGCAAAGCTTGCTAGAATAATTATTATTATTAAAAACAAATCAAGAGAATGAGAGAAGTAGGAGGAAAATACCACCATCCATAATGAAAATGAAGTCAAATGAACTTTGTATGAACACTTGTATTAATAAAGTGTTTGTATCAAATCTAGGATAAATATGCTCGACTAAGTAGTGTGTATGAGAAATATGATATATGATAGATTACAATGAATAATGTAATATATAATTTATGGGAATCCAAATAGTTTTATGTACATAGAATTAGTCAAGTTGATGTATGTAGAAATGATAATTTCACTGTGGTTATAGGTGCATGAATATCAACCGACACCAACTAAGGCTCTTATCAAACTTTACTAATATAGGTAACTACATAGAGAGATTAAAAGTAGCAATTAGGTTATGCAAGTAATATTTGAAAGCATAAAACATGTAAATGTTAGAAAGAGACATTGTTTAATATAGAAGAAAGCCAAAATGAATAAATTGTTACAAATGTCCTTTTGAGTGCTTTTGAGGGGGCAGCAAGGACATGAGCTTGATACCTAAATTCATTGATGGGGAGTGCACTTCAGTCCATCAGATGCTTTGTTAATTGTTGACAATAAAGAAGAAAACATTGATGAATTATGATGTTAAGACTGTAGCTGAAGAGGACACAGTGACTTGTAAAGGCAGTCAAAGAGGGGAGAGAAAGGAAAAACTAGAGCACAACACTGTAAATGATGTTAAAACTTACAAATGACTTTCTCTTGTTTTGAACATGATAGAAATAGACCCTGCTAGGAGACATAGTTTTGATATTGATTAGTTTTCTTGAGCAAATGAGAAAACAATGCAAAATAACAGTACTTACAAATCGCTTGTCTTTGGCTTTGACCACATTTTCAATTTTAATTAGCAAATATTAATTTTTGGTAAATAGATTGAAGTGAAATTCCTATTAATGGATTATGGTGTTAAGTTTTATGCATGCAAAGGAACAAGGATCTTATATGTATATGTGTGTGTGTGCACAGAAAGACATACATAGGTGCAAGTATGTATATAGGTATGTATATATACATATATATTTGTATGAGTGTATATATCTGTGTGTGTATGTATGTATGTATGTATGTATATGTATCTACATATTTCTATGTATACATATATATATGTATATATATGTATATATGTATATATGTATATATGTGTGTGCTCTACATTTTTGCATTTACTAGGATCTATTTTTTCATTTATTCTAAATAGATTCAAATGTATTTGCTATTAATGCATAATGGTGTGGAGTTCTAGGTCTGCTAAGTTCATATGTATACATCCTTACATTCTATGGCTTAATGTGTATTGTTTGTTGTTGTCTGCACATTTTGTTTGTTAATGTCTATTGTTCACTATACTTGACTGTTTTAATTGCTTAGACTCTGTTGTTGAGTTAAAACTTGCATTAATTGATCCCTCCACCAGGTTTTAATACTGTTGAGAAAATCATTACTTGAATTTCCTAATCATCTTGACAAATTATTTCTTGACAATAAAACCTGTGAAAAAAATAGACCTTTGTAATCGCAGATATCTTTTACATTGTCTTTTATGTGTTGTCCAATCATTTTCTTAGATTGTCTAATGAGAGTGAAATATGTTTCTCTTGAGTCTGATTGCATACTAAAATTGTGCTTTGGGAATGGTGCCAAAAAAAAAAGCTATACTTTAGGTGTAGTGGGGTTAGGAAAAGTGATTTTTTTTGTTTTTTAAAATTTTGTGATTGGCGGTTATAATTTTCCTCATGGTTTTGGCAATTTCTAATTTTTTTGAACAATAATAATTATTGTTGGGAGCTTTTCTACTAGAAATATTTCATGAGTTTGTTTGCATAGTCATGTCTTGGCATGGACTCTTGCTAGGTAGACATGGCGTCTTAAGTAGTACATTTGCATTTACTAGTAAATATTTCATGAGTTTGTTGATATCGTCATGTCTTAGCATAGACCCTTGTTGGGGACGTGTGGCATCTTAATTAGTACATTTTCATTTACTATTTGCATCTTCTCATTCATTGTGAGAAGTTTGGGGTGCAATCGTCATTAGTGAGTTATGGTGTGAAGTTTTAAGGTTGTCAAGCAAAATGATATTTCCATTGTTTGTTCATTTGTTGAGACTGGATGCCAACTACAATTCAATCAATTAGATGAGAATGATAATTTTTCCTATTGGAAATATAGTAGTGTGTTTGAATGAATTAAGGGATTTTCTTAGAAACATTAAGCCACGAAAACAATCAACAATAACAACCAACAAAAAAATGGGGAAAACAAAAACGAAACTTAAATTTATTGATGGAATTATTCTACCAAAACATAGTCCCACCTGGTTTTTTTCAAAGTCTCCATTCAATTCAAGTTAATTGTATATCCATGAAATATCAATAGCCATTGAAACATCCCCACTTGTTCAAGATATACATAATGACTTGTCCATGCCTTCATCCATGGGAAATATGCACATGTTCAAGAAATTAGTGTGAAAGTGTCTAGAAGATAAGTTGCATTGTTAGTAGTAGTTGCCTTGCCTCATTGGAAATTGTCATACATGGTTGCATATATTTTATTTACTATTGAGATTGGTAGGTGATGCAAGAGCATCCAGTGGTGTAGGGAAATCTTGCATCACCCAAAAAAAAAGATCTTTATTTTCCTTAGTTGTTTTGAGTCCCATGATGGCACTCAGGGGATATAAGACTGTCAGGCGTCAAAAATAGCAAAAAATGAGCACTTACTATTTTTATTAAGTCGGCCTAAATGGGCTCATATGGTCATGAAAATTTACCCCAAGGAGTAGAGCTAAAAAACATTTCTGGTCACAAAAGAATCACCTAAATACCTTGCACGGTTTGGGAGAAACTAAAGTTTCTATCTCGGGAAATTTCTCCAATGCAACTTCAAATTCAAATATAAAAATTTAGAGGCCCCAAAACAACTCAAAAGGTGGCCGAACCGACCTACGATGGTTTCGTGTGTGTTTTAGATCTCGTCAAGAGCTTTGCAACAATATGCAATAAATTTCTTTCTAGGCCAGAAATTAAACGGCGGGACTTTTGGAGCTAAAACAAAAAGGGGAAATTTGTACTTTCTAGAACATTCTAGGGAAGTTATTGGGGAAAATAAAAAGGGTTAAGTAATGAATCAAGCCCATGAGGTTGTAGCATGTAAGCTTTGAATCTGTAATTTCATTTTCTGAAAATAATTGAAAGTGAGTCATTTTTATGTCTTGCATCTTCTATGTTGGTATCTGTTGTTGCAATTTCTGTGGGTTTTTGGCGGTGTAGCCCTCATCAAGTGGTATCAGAGCAGTAGTTCCTAAGTTTGTAACAGAGTGTCGAACATGAGGTAGTTGCAGTAGGACCTGTAAGTGTGGGTTGAGTTCAAGATGCCACCAAGAATTTCCCAGCATGGCAGAGGTAGAGGCCGAGGTCATGGAGGAAGAGATCCACCAAGAGATGAAATAAGAGCCCTTATAAGGCAATTAGAAACCTTGCAACAAGAGGTTCAAAGAAGATATGTGCAATGAGACAAAGATGACAGTGGAGATGAAATAGAAGAAGAAATGGAAGAGGAAGAGCAGGATCCAATGGATCCTAGAGAAACAAGATTGCTACGAGCGATCTCAAGCATTAGAAAGAGACCTAAAATGGAGGTTTCAACTTTTAGTGGAAATATGAATCCTAATGAATTGATTGATTGGATCAATGACATGGAGGATTTTTTTGAGTTTGAGGAAATTAAGATCCTCATAGAGTGAGGTTTGCAAAGACAAAATTGAAAGGTCACGCTAGTATATGGTGGAAAGAGGTCTAGTTAGAAAGAGGAAGACAAGGGAAAGCTAAAATTTCCAGATGGGAGATAATGGTGTCAAAATTGAAGAAACAATTTATTCCAGTCAATTATGAATTAGAGTTGCTCAAGAAGATGTAGAGCTTGAGGCAAGGGACAAGGATGGTGAAAGAATACACAAAGTAATTTCACAAGGTTTTGATTTGGACAGGAAATTCTAAGATGAATAAGGAGAAAGTTTCTCATTATATTAACAAGTTAAAGCCAAGCATACAGGAAGAATTGGCACTGGTAAGAATGACCACCATTGAAGACGCTTATCAGTTTTCTTTAAAGGTTGAAGAATGATTGAACAAGAGGTTTGAGAACAAGCAATGAAGTGGAGGCCATGGAGGAAAGACTGTTGGACGGTCGTATGGTGGCCGAAATGAAGATCAAAAGAAGGGTGAAGGCTCTAGTAGTAGCCAAAAACATAAAGGAGATAACACCTACCATCCTCGTGATTAGAATAATGGAGACCAAAGAAGGGGAAGATTTGGATGAGGACCAGGAAGAGGAGGCTTTCGTGGAACCTATTTCTAGTGTGGAGAAGAAGTAAATAGAGCCTATGAGTGTCCTCAACATCAAGGAAGTATAAATAGAAGACCTGAGGGTAATGCACGAGTTGTACATGTAGATGAAGATGCCGAGTCTTCACATTTTGAGGATGCAGAAAGAGGAGAGGTTCTTGTTACTAAAAGAGCCTTGTTGAATGAAGAGAACGAACCAAGTCAAAGGAAGAATTTGTTTCACACCAAATGTAAGTGTGAAGGTAAAGTTTGCAATGTTATTGTTGATGGAGATAGTATCGATAACCTTGTTTCAAAAGAAATGGTTAGTAAGTTGCGGTTGTAGAGAAGAGGGCATCTGAACCCATACTAGATTGTTTGGTTGTAGAAGGACCATAAAGCCTTGGTAAATGAACAATGTCTAGTAAAGTTCAAGATTGGAAATTACCATGATGAGATATTGTGCGATATTATTCTTGTTGATGAATTTTTTTGCACCTCCTCAACACAAGAAGCACACAAGTATGCTACCTCTGTTAAAAGGTAGAAATCTACAAAAAAGTTATAGATTACTACCCCAAGGTCTCTCAGGTGTCAGGTCATGACAATGTTGGGAATAGTTCAGTTGGTTGATGTGATTTGTTGGTAATCACATGGTAGCCTTTATGGTTTACAAAGCATGGGAAGTTGGGTCTACAAATGGAGTTTCAAAGTGCTAGAAGTGAATGAATAGTGGTTGCTCACTCAAAACATCAAGCTGAAACTCACCATGTTCATCAGATTTAGCATTGTGGTGATGCTTGAGTTCCTACTCTAACCAAGGTTCAAAATAAATAGCAAAAGGAGAAGGGTTAATAGAGTTGTCCTAAATCCTAAGCTACAAATGAACAATAACAATGGAGGCTGCTACAGTAGACAAAATTTCCCAAACTAAGTTTTGCTTGGCCAAGAGGAAAGTTACACAAAACCATTGCAATCTCCTAAGGTCTGTTGATTTTCAGATTGCACATGCACATCATGAACATGCAATTGAACAAAGTTGTAACAATTAAATAAAGAAGCCCAGGCTAACTTTGCACAACATCTTGACATCAACAAGTGCCAAAATTATGGCCTGGAATCTCATCAAATACCATAACAACAATGTCCATTATCACAACCATTCAAGAAACTACAAGCTAAACTAACTTGGAAGTTGAACCATGCATACATAATGAACAAACTCAAAAGAAACATCCATAAAATCATGCAATGCTCCTCTCTATTACTACAAAATGCTTTTACACCAGTTCTCCAACCATTTACAAATGAGGGGAAAGCCCCTATTTATAGTTTTCCAAAGCCCAAATGAATGGCTAGGATTAATTCACAATGTTTGGTTTAGATTCAATACAAGTTAGGGTTTCACCTACCCCCAATATTTATCAATTTAAAATATGTTATTTTGTCCTCTTTCCTATTTTGTCTTGTAGCCTATTTTTTCATCTAGTGATCCTGGCACTGTAGCAGTTTTGTCTTTTAGTGGCTGCCATCCCTGTTATAGTTGAAATTGCTAAAGGCTAGCCTTTGTTTGATGTGTTCACAACATTCTTTTAGCCAATCAAATGAATCTTCTTGTAGACTTGTGTTACTGAAAAGAAAAAATGTTGCTCTAGATTCTATGGGACAACCCTTGACAAATCATGATTATTTTGGGAAAAATATAAAGCAGCTCCTCCTGCCACCTTCAAGGCCACCCTTTGTAGTTTTGTCACTGACTTCCTTGACATAGGCCTCCTTCTAATGCAAACTTCGTTGATGGGTACTAGGAGGAGAGATGAGCATAAAATGAATGGTGATAGGAGCAATCTGCTTTTTCCTTGTTCAACTTTCTTAATGGGCCTTCTCGACAAACCTACAATAAGTTCCATAAATCCTTCATACATGAAGTGTAGTAAGTGCTTTAATACACAGATCAAGGAAAATGTTAGTCAAATCCTACAAATTCATTGTTAGATCCATCCATGCATCATTAAAAGATCATAATATTCATATTTGGAGCTCATTTGGACCACAAACATAAATGCGGGTTCAGGGGTGTGGGCGCCATAGGGCGGAAGGATGATGAACAATGGGCGGAAAATGGACAGACGAATGGCAGACAATGGACTGATGGCAGATGGTGGACAATAGATGGCAGACAGTGGATGACGGATAGATGGCAGACAACGAACGACGGATGGACGGTGGACGAACGATGGCCCGCAAGGAAGTTCTTGAGGATTGCAATGGAGCGATGGTGGCTCATAAGGAAGTTCCTCTAGATGGTGACAGAGGGACAATGGAACGCAAGTAAGTTCCTGTGGATGGTGACGGAGTGACGGTGACTCGCAAAGAAGTTCCCATGGATGGCAATGGAGGGATGGTGGCCCACATAGAAATTCATGCAAATAGCAATGGGGGGATGGTAGCCCACATGGAAGTTCCCACAGATGGCAATGGAGGGATGGCAACCCACATGGAAGTTCCCACAGATGGCGATGGAGGGGCAGCGGCCTACAATAAAAATTTTGCAACTTCCCGAAACTCAACGAAACCTTGGCAGTTCACTTAGGCATCACAAAAACATCCCAAATCCATAGGAAAATTTTCCCCAAAGTCAAAAAATGAAGGCAAAAGTGAAGCAATTGAGCATGGACCAAGTCAGCAAGAGCAAGGAAAAAAGAGAAAAAAGGAAGGGGGACTTTGTTTCTCTCAAATTTGAACCTCTTAAGTAAAACGAAGGGAAGGGAGTAGCGTTTATAGGCCAATTTCCACTAATGACATGCATTGATTTCTTAGTATGACCGACCCAAGTTAGGTGAGATGTGGGAACCCACGCTCATTTGGATGCTTGGTCAAGGCTCAGATGGAGAAACTAAGTGCGGATCCTACCATGGGGGTGGAATTTGGTTGTCAATCACTACTCAACGGTAAAACATGAGTGGCAACCCGCATGAGGGACCTACAGTTGCGGTTCCGCTAGGCTTGGAGGACGCCGAGGCAATGGGTGAAGGGAAACCCGCAGGGTCATTTCCGCGAAAGCAAATGACTTAGTGAAAATCAAGTGGGTGAATCTAGTCAAGGGGAATTTGATCATTCTAAGGCATGTGACCCACTTGGACTCTAGAATAGGGGCACGTAAAGTGAGGCAAGAGAAAAAATGACCCAACACGAGCAAGAATGAGCCATCGAGAGTGAAAAAGAGGGGGTCCTTGCTTACAGCGGGGCGTGTGTGCAAAACATGTACAACAATGCCTATGGATGTTTTTCATATGTTGTTAAGCAAACTGTGGTAGTTTGATCTTAGAGCAGTACATGATGGACATGCCAACACCTATTCTTTGAAAAAGGATGGGGTTTGTCATAAGCCAAAGCCCTTGAAAGAGGCAAAAGAAAAGGTATGCAATAATGCAAGAATTTGTTTGGTTGATGGAAGAAAGTTCCTAGAAGGTATGAAGCATGAGCATATGTGTTTTGCATTGATCCCTAGAGTTGATAAAGAAGATACTACTGAGGTACCTATAGAGGTTTCATATTTGTTGAATAAGTTTCAAGCTCTTATTTATGATAATGTACCAGAAGGTTTACCTCCAATAAGAAAGATTAGTCATCAGATGGACTTGATTCCTGGAGCTAGTTTTCCAAATAAGGCAGCTCATTGTGTGACTCCAAAAGAGAGTGAAGAGTTGAATAGACAAGTGCAAGAGTTGTTATGAAAAGGATTGATTACGGAGAGTTTGAGTCCATGTGTAGTACCTGCAGTACTAGAACCAAAGAAGGATGGGGAATGGCAGATGTGTACAAACTCTAGAGCCATCAACAAGATCACCATCAACTAGAGATTTCCCTTGCCAAGAATGAATGACATTATGGATTGTATAAGTGGAGCTAAGTACTTCACGAAGATAGATCTGATGAGTGGATATCACCATATCTAAATTAGAGAAGGAGATGAATGGAAGATAGCCTTCAAAACCAAGGAGGGCTTGTATGATTGGTTAGTCATGCCTTTTAGGCTAACCAATGCACCTAACACATTTATCCAACTTATGAATGAGGTATTGAAAGAATTTTTAGGAAAAAATATTATTGTTTATTTGGATGATATTTTTATTTTCAGTAAGACATTGGAGGAGCACTTGATGCATATCTGAAGAGTTTTTGAGAAGCTAAGGGAGGAGAAGTTGTTGATTAATTTGAAGAAATGTAGTTTTGTGAAAAGGGAGTTGGTGTATCTAAGATTTGTTGTCTCAGCAGAGGATCTTAAAATGGATCCAAAGAAGGTGAGAGCTATCATTGAATGGCCTACCCCAAGGAGTGTTATAGAGGTAAGATCATTTCATGGTGTAGCAAGTTTTTACAGAAATTTTATTAAGAATTACAATAGTATTTGTGCACCTCTAACTGAAGCGATGAAAGGGGATAGAAAAGAGTTTAAGTGGACCATAGGAGCAGCCAAATTTTTTGATATGTAGAAGAATAAATTTATATAGCAACCTATTTTGGCACTTCCATATTTCAATAAGGTCTTCCAGGTAGATTGTGATGCTAGTGGCACTACCATAGGAGCTGTTTTGAGTCAAGAAGGTAAGCCTGTTGCCTATTTTAGTGAGAAGTTGAATGTTTCCAAGAAGAAATATTATGTCTATGATCAGGAGTTTTATGCTATAGTTCATGCTTTGAAGAAATGGAGACACTTTTTTTTCCAAAAGAATTTGTTTTATATATTTGATCATCAAGATTTACAGTATCTCAATAGTCAAAGAAAGTTGAATCAAAGGCACTTAAAATGGGTTGAGTTTTTGCAAAGTTATACTTTTTTTTTGAAGCACAGGAGTGGAAAGTCTAACAAAGTTGTAGATGCCTTAAGTAGAAGGGAAAATTTGTTGATAGAGATGAATATAGAGGTTGTTGGGTTTAATGAACTCAAGATTTTGTCTCTAGAAGATCCAGACTTTGCAGAAGCTTGGAATGCTTGTTTGGAACCTGTTACATTAGATAGGATGAGATGGTTGGATTTCTTAATCCAAGATGGGATGTTGTTTAGAGGAAGCCAATTATTCCAAGGAGTTTTATGAGAGAGAATCTAATCAAGGAGAAGCATAATGGAGGATTGGCTAGACATTTTGGTCGAGATAAGACCATTGCTCTTGTCAGTGAGAATTATTATTGGCCATAGTTACAACAATATGTGAATAAATTTGTACAAAGTTGTAGAGTATGTCAGATGGCGAAAGGAACAAGTCAGAATACTAGATTCTATTGGCCACTACCTATACCTGAGAGGCCATGGGAGGATATTAGCATGGATTTTGTTCTTGGATTTCCAAGGACACAAAGAGGGCATGATTCCATATTTTTGGTGGTGGATAGATTTTCAAAGATGGCATATTTCATTCTGTGTCATAAGACTAGTGATGTTCATATTGCAAAGTTATTTTTCAGAGAGGTGGTGAGACTACATGGTCTACCAAAGAGTATAGTTTTAGACAAAGATACCAAATTTGTTGATTATTTCTGGAGGACATTATGGAAGAAGTTGAAGATAGATTTGAAGTTTAGTTCTACACACCATCCATGGTTTGATGGACAAATAGAGGTGATGAATAGGATTTTGGGAAACCTGCTAAAATGCTTAGTTGGAGATAAGCCCAAGGGATGGGATTTGATTATACCACAGGAAAAATTTGCTTACAACAATTTTTTCAATAGGAGCACTCATAAATCACCATTCCAAATTGTATATGGGAGTAGTCCAAGAACTGCTTCTAAACTGAGAAAGATGGATAAGGGGGAAAAGAGTAGTGCTGAGGCTGAATATTTTGTTGAGCACTTGAAGAATTTACACAAAGAGGAGAAGAAACATATCAATAAGATGAACTCACAATATAAGGCTCAAGTAGATCAAAAAAGGAGGTATAAGTAGTTCCAAGGTGGTTCATTTGTGAAAGGAAAGGTTTTCAATTGGTACATACAACAAGTTAAAGATGAAGAAGTTTGAACCATGCAAGATCCTGAAGAAGCATGATTCAGGAAATGCTTATGAGGTAGAGTTTCCTAGTGGAATAAACATTTCTTCTGTGTTCAACATTGCTGATTTGATAGAGTATCATGAAGGTGATATAGAGAAGAGTTTGATAAATGAACAGTTGAAAATTCCAACACCTACTTCAGAGAAGGAATAGATAGAAGAAATTCTAGATAGTCATGTGGGTAGAAGCACAAGAAACAGGAAATATGCAGAGTACTTGGTGAAATGGAGAGGAAGGTATGATGAAGATTCATCATGGTTATCTAAGGCTGAGGTTAACCGTCTTGGTTTCCCTCTAACTCTTGAGAAGTGATAGGGTCACTTTTCAAATTACCCTAAGTGTCTGATGCAGGAGCATCCAGTGTTGTAGGGAAATCTTGCATCACCCAAAAAAATTGTTTTCTTTATTTTCTTTAGTTTTTTGAGTCCCGTGATGGCACTCAGGGGATATAAGATTGTTAGGCATAAAAAATAGCAAAAAATGAGCACTTACAATTTTTAGTAAGTTGGCCTCAACAAGCTCGTATGGATGTGAAAATTTACCCCAAGGAGCAGAGCTAAAAAAAATTTCCAATCGCAAAAGAATCACCTCAATACCCTACACGGTTTGGGAGAAATTAAAGTTTTTGTCCCGAGAAATTTCTCCAATGCAACTTCAAATTCATATATAAAACTTTAGAGGCCCCAAAATAGCTCAAAAGGTGGTTGAATTGACCTATGGTGGGTTCATGTGTTATAGAGCTCGTTGAGAGTTTTCCAATGATATGCAATAATAGAAAATCAAACACCTGGATCAAAATTTATGGCCCCGCGAAATTGGTCCTCTCAGAAGTAAATTTCTTAAAAATTTCTTCCTAGGCTAGAAATCAAACGGTGGGACTTTTGGTGCCAAAACAAAAAGGGGAAATTTGTACTTTCTAGAACATTCTAGGGAAATTATTGGGGAAAATAAAAAATGGTTAAGTGGGGGTTGTAGAAGGTGGCCTTGATGGTGCAGATTGTGGCTCCAAATAGTAGATTTTTCTTTTCTGAATTGATTTTGTTGCAATGAATCAAGCCCATGAGGCTGTAGCATGTAAGCTTTGAATTTGTAATTTCATTTTTTGAAAATAATTGAAAGTGAGTCATTTTTTTTCCTGCATCTTCTGTGTTGGTATTTATTGTTGTGATTTTTGTGGGTTTTGGGCAGTGTAGCCCTCATTAGTAGGTTCCTTAATACTAGAAGCAATAGCTTACTATTACAAAGTAGTCAACAAATGTAGCTAGGAATGTCAAAAATCACTTCAAGAAAATAGGATTTTGGCGCTCATGATTCTAGCTACCTTTCTAAGAAGCAGTGACCCAACATTTGAAGAAGCAACAACAACAACATTTCCATAATCATGACTTCCTAAACAACAACACCTAACAACAAATTTCCATAAGCCAAACAAGATTAAAATTACACTTGAAAGAGTGACTACTGCAATTACAAACATATAAATTGCATTAGGAAAGATCTAAAAAGGACACCTGCATAACACATATCAAATAAGAAACTTATTCAAATCATGAAGTACAAATTGGAAATAAAGGTGGAGCGTGATCTAATACCACATCAGTGCATTTGAAAAAGTTGTAAAGTCTCGTTAGACAACCTATAGCTTTGTAACACCATATCCACAATCCTATAAACAAAAAAAAAAGACTACATGATTGAAAATGGAAAAAGACACTGCATTGTCTATTGTGGATTTAATCTCAATCTCTATACCTCACACAATCCAAGAAACATTCCAAAATGAATATACAAGACATAATATTTAAAACCTTACATCCTAGTTCAACTTTTCAATGCCTATCTCGACTTCATCAACAACACATGTTGCAATAGCTCCAAATCCTTGTGCATTCTCACTCTGTCTATCTACGATTATCTTCAAAATTGCTCCAAAAAGGAGGTCACAAACATATACTATAATGCATTAACTGCAACTATTTACCATCTCTACAAGAAATGACATTACAATTTACCTAAAAGGAAATGTATGATGTTTATTCGCCACATTATGAAAATAATAGCTACACATTTGATCGATATATTTAGCTATATGTGTATTGTTTCTTATACATTTGTAGGCATGCTTTTTTGAAAATGCATAAACTACTTTAGGCCATACCTACTCACATTGTTGCAGCAGTATTTCAAGTTGTAAAGCGGAGCATTGATGAAAAATAATAAACAATTGGCATAGATCCTTGCAAGACCAACAACCACTGGAAAACACACTATGCAATGCCTCTAAAATGGACTGTATTCTTTTTGTCTCAACAACTACATATATATAGATACATATACATACATATATATATATATATATATATATGTATATATATATATGTAGACATATATATGCATATACACATCTGATTATATGCAGAAACAAGTGTACATACATATATAAATCTACATATATATACATATATGTATACATATGAGCATATATCAAGACATACATATATATAAGAACATATGCATTGATACATACATATATATTAATATGTTTAAGTATATATATATGTATACACACATATATATGTATAAACATCCACATGGGGAAAATAAAAATATATATGTTTATGCATACATTCGTATATACATATGTATATATCTATACACATATCTAAGTGTACATGTGTGTAGAGTTATATATATATACATGCTAACATATATATGTAGCTAAATGTAGCTATATATATATATATGACTGTACATATATGAATGTGGTGAAAAATACAAACAATCTTTTTCCTAGCATCCCCATGACTCGACACCATTATTCATTGACATCAACTGCATTTGAATCTATTCAAAATTAATGAAAAACTACATCCCAGTAAATGCAAAATGCACAACACACACACATATATATAGGGACACATATACACATGTATATACACATATATATGTATATATAGAAATATATACATACAAACCTACATATATACATAAAAACACAAAAATGCAGAGCACACACATATATATAGACACACATATATACATATATACATATATATACATATATACCTATATATACATATATATGTATATGTAGAAATATGTATATATACATACCTATATATATACTTGCACCTATGTATGTCTTTCTATGCACATATGTACATACATACATGCATATAAAAATATATATATGTATGTATACATATATATATATATATAAGATCCTTTTTCCTTTGCATGCATAAAAATTAACACTATGATCCATTAATAGGAACTTCACTTCAATCTATTTGCAACAATTCAAAATTTACTAACTTAAATTGAAAATGTGATCATATGCACACAACATGTGACCCACTATTAGCAACACCACATGCCCACAATAAAAAAAATGCACCAATCACACTTGTGTAGAAAAATACCATTACAATAAAATTTATTTTTATGATGCATTGCTTTGAACTATAAATTGCAAATCCAGAATATAAAAAGCCAACAAACAACACACCATGACCAAGCATCTGTGGGAAAAAACATAAACATCATTTTAACAGTTCCAAATAGACACCATTGCAAGATGTCTTATCCATACAAAATATTCATGACATGCATCGTTTGAAACATCAATCACATATCAGTTATATCATGTACAGATAGACATCTTCCAATATCTATCACTATTTCATGTACACACGATTCACTTGAATTGAAGTAACACACTGTGATACCAAAATGTCTAACCTATTCTAAGCAATTAAAATGCAATAGAAAACATAATGAAACACCTCAAGATTAGCCTAAGGAATTTGTAAATGCAAAGAGGAAAGTGTTAAATGAAGACAAATAGATATACCTTCCTTCTTGCAGCTGAAACTCCTTGGTTGGCCCTTGATTTGGATTGATTTGTATGCTCCTTGATGGCTCTTGATGTGGCTAAATGGAGGATTTGACTATGTGCTTGAATGTAGATGCAAATGGATGAAATTGAAGGTTAGATGAGTATAGAAAATGGCAGCATTTAATTGAAAAATAGCTAAGTCTCCCTAAATGCCTTAGAGGAAGGGGTATTTATAGAGAAACTTGAATTCTCTAGAGAATTCAATGGTTGAGATTTATCCAACAAGGTCAAGATGAAGGGCTAAGGTGAGTTGAGGACTCACAAGCCCTCACATCTTGACATGTGGAATGTGAGAGGGCTAAGGGTGACATGATGTGTAGGTGATGTGGAAGAGAGGTACATGATGTGGAGGAAGGACAAGTACCTTCCAAGTACTTTGATGCGACCTTTCAATGATCACATGGGGAAGGGGAAAGCTTTGGGAGAATAAAAGTGAATTAAAAATTCACAATGATTGGAAGAATCTAGTGGATAAGACAAGGTTCCCAAAAGGTGGGAATTTGTCACATGTGACTTGATGTGACAAGTCAAATATTCTAGAAGATGCATGGGAAAAGGGGATTCTAGGAGGAATAAAAGTGAATTAAAAATTCACATGGGGAAGAGAGGAGCCTAGGGTGAATAAAAAGGAATTAAAAATTCCTTGGGGGATGGGGAGAGTTGACCAAGGTACTAATTAAGATTAACTAATCAATAATTAGAAGATAATTAGGGGTTAATGAGGATTAGAAGCCAACTTGCAAAACTTGGAGGATGTGACACATCCTAATCAAGGATTAGGCATGTGCACATCCTTAATGAAGAGATTAAGAGATGGATTAGGATTAGATGAAAATGACATGTAAGGAATTAAATAAATGTAATATTTATTTAATCCATTTGATGAAAAGGGGATTAAGGAGGGTAAGGTATTTAATTATTAATTAAATACCTTAGGGATTTGGCAGAATTAAGGATATTAATTAAATAATAGTAATATTACTTAATTAATGCAAATAATAGGATGTTTAGACAGAGGAGTGATAAATTTGGATTAATTAAGTGTCCAAATTTAGGTGTCTACATTTTTCCCCTCTTTGAGATGGTGTTATGAAGTAGCATCATTTCAAATAATATTAAAATATAGAACCTAGAAGAAGATGGTTAGATTGAGAAAGATGCCCCAGTCATCAAAGGGATGAAAGATGATGGGGGTGAAGATGAAGAGGAGGGTTAAGGATGCCCCCTCGAGAGGACATGCGGGTTCAAGAGAACACAAATGTGCTCTTGAAATGGATGAGATGATGAAAAGGGATGGATATGAAATGATGAACAGACAATAGGAGGTTGGGAAACAAAAATGGATGTAGAGACGAAGATGATGTTTCCCTAGTCAAGGTACAAGCCAAAAGGGGTTGAGGATGGATGGAGTGTTGTCAATGAGGATAGGGAAGGATACATCCCAATGAGTGGTATTGATGAGGAAAGGATACATCCCAAAACACCACTAAAGGATAGGGAAGAGTACCTCCCGATGATGATGAAAGTGTTGTTGACGAGGGAAGGATACATCCCAAACAACACTGAAGGGATATGGAAGAATAAAATGGGATGATGATGACGATGAGAATGATGAGGATGATTGGATCTAGGATTTTTACAAGACTGAGAACAAGACCAAGGATATGATTAGATGATTTGGGCTAAATGGAATGGATGGGGATTGGATAGAGATGTGAGATAAGGATGAAGGATGAATGGATCGGGGGATACATGCAAGATGATAGAATGGAAAATGAAATGCAATCCTAATGCAATTTTCCATCTTCGGAGCACTGATTTTTGCTATAGCATAAGACACCAAGTTCCAGGGTATGTGGAACCAAGGTGTAATAGTGTCTAATGCATGAAATAAACACAACAGACAAGAAGGCTATCCCAACACCCCAAACTCACAAAGACCTTGGTCGAGCTAGGTATTGAGATAACCACAAGCACAAAAGGATGCCCCAACGTAACACAAGACCTCGGGGATCTTGGTAGGTACTATGTGGGACAACCAAGAAGACAAAAAATAGACATAAAAAGATCAAGATATGCCCCTATGTTGACTAGTCAAAGCACACCATGATATGATGGATCAAGGTGACTATGACAAGTGATGATAGGGAGCTCAAATGATAAACAAAATCCAAAAGCATCAAAAGATCGCAATCAATTTCAAATGTCCTTTGCCATAGGATCAAGGGGATAGATGGGATTGATGAGGTCTGTTAGGAAGGATGCATCCTATTGAGGCCAATGATGGATACTAAGCTAAAAGATCAATATGATGTAGGATATTCAAAACTGATTGGATTTGTTGATACAAGTGGATCTTGTTTGTTAAGAACTAGCTAGATAAGGGCATAGCTTGACGACATGACACAAGGGAGACAAGACATGAGACTGACACACCCTAAAGACCTAGGGGCTCAGGGGCTGATCAAAGATTAGCCTTGCCTACGTGAAAGCACAAAGCCCTCGTAGTTTAGTAAAAGGCTGTCAACTGACCATGGATAAAAGTAGAAAGAGGATGATGAAGGCTGATGACAGATGACAAGGACTGGAGAGACAAAAGCAAAGACCGACACTAGACGATAGAGGAGCCAAGTGGACAATGAAGATCGATGATGGAACGATAAACAATAGACGATAGACGATAGAGGAGCCCTGGGGGCTGATCAAGTGATCGACCTTGCCTAAGTGAAAGTGTAGGGGCAACGTAGTTTGACCAACGACCAATGACAAATGATGGATAAAGGATGATAAGATGATAGGATGAGATAACCCTAGATAAGGGGACAAAATGGTTGGATCGACATCATGGGACAAGATAGACCTGTTGGATATGATCAGAGGATGGTGACTACACAAAGCTCAGGGATGGGATAGTTATCCAAAAATATGAATTGGGAGGATGATATGATGGGATTGATTCTACACCAAGTTTTGGGGTGTAAAGAACGTAAGGTGCTAACAATCAGATTTTTCCAAATTTGACAATTTTTAAAAATTGTCAAATTTTGCCATTTTAGGAAACCTTACGGGCGTACTTTTGAGAGTCCAATTTTTTTCCAAAAAATACCCAAAACAAAGATAAGATGAATTGCCAACTAATACCCCAAATTTGAGACATGCATTTTGAGTTATGGACAAAAATGATTTTTCAAAATGCTGGAAAAAAACACTAAATTGCGATTTTGAGGGTCAAGATGAAAGTTTGAGGCCCCGAAAATGTGGAAAAACAGGGTTTGAGGGACTTGTAGTTAGCCGAGGATCCACATGCCATCTCATAACGCAACCACCTATAAAATTTCAACTCAAACGGACACCCGAGTCATAGATGGAAGGGATGCTGGGATAGATGGATATGAAGATAAGGATGGGGAGATGGAAGGGATGTTGTGATAGATGGATAGGGAGATGAAGGGATGTTATGATAGATGATGTCTCTAAGGACTATGTCACAAAGGAAGCAAATTCCCCCACTCTAGATATGTCATATATGATGAGCCATGAGGGATGGAAGATGAGTGGATGGGCAAAGGAGATAACTAGAGGAGGATAAGATGGGTGACCAAGGAATACAATAGAGCATGGATGAAGGGAATGTGTACCAAGAGGTGGCCAAAGCATGTATAGATAGGTGCCCCTGTTTTGATCAAGATCACAAGAAGGATGGAGGAATGGGAGATAAATGGGATATGATGGTAGGATGTGGAAGATAGGTGGGATGGAGGGGATTACAGGTGCATATCTGGAAGCATAGCGGGAAGCATAGTGGAAGGAGGGAATGCATATCAAGAGGCTGCCCCCAAGTGCAGATGGGGATTTACGTATGATGCATGTTTGCTAGGTTTTCATCATGGTACTTATCCAAGGTGCTTGTTTGCCAAGTTTTCACCATTGGATGGATTATTTCTCTTTACTATTTTATTTTTTTGATTTTTTTGTATTTTTTTGGATTTTTTTGGCTTTTTTAGATTTTTAGATAGCAAGGGGATGAAAATGGATAAGGATAGGGATGTTGATAAGGGGATTTAGAAGGCATGCGATAAGGATATGGATGAAGGACTCAAGCATCAAGTTCCATACGAGGTATTAAGAGCCCATGTTTGAAGCGACTGTTGGATGTTATTACAACCTTATTAGGATAAATGGATTATGCAAGAGGATGAATTAGAGGGTTTTGAGAGGGGAGATACATGGGATAATGGATGGGATGTTGTAAAGGGTATGGATGGAATGATGGGGTGGATATGTGATGGGGATATGTGTTTAGGACCAACATTGGCACATGTGGTGGTGGATGTGAAAAGATAAGAGGATTAATGGATGGAGAATGTATGGATAATGGAGGAGATGGGATGATGAACTTTGGAACATAAGGATCCAAAATAGACTTAGGAGATGAAAGGGGGGTATGACTAGCTTTTGGATTAGCAACTTTGGATGTTCTTATAGATTTTTCATTTGATTGCATTGCATATTTTTTCTTTGGGATCCACATGGTTTTGATCTTTGCTTTGGTGGGCCTTTGTGGCCTATGAATTTGATTTAGATTTAGATTTAAATTTTTCTTCTCTTCACCATGTTTTTGGAGGGGACATCGGAAGCTTTAGATTCATGTGGATCTTTAGATTGATACATTCTTGTTTTAACACCCAAAGTGCTTTTGGTAGCAATGGGATGGGTGCGAGGAGATGGATGATGTGGAGCGACGGAGGTAGGATTATAGGGATTATGTGTAGATGGAGGATGTGTGGGTATGTGCCTTTTTTGATCCTGATTAGGGGACATTTGAGAGGGATGTTTATGATGGATGACATGGATAGGTGTTGGATGGATGAAAGGATGAGATGAAGGAGGTGAGCTTGGGACATACGGACCCAAGATGGATGGAGTAAATGAAGGATGGGATATGGTGGATGGAGGGATGTAAGGACCCAAAATGGATGAAGCAAATGAAGGGGGAATATGGAAAGTTGTTTTGAGGCGATACGATCGAGGAGGAGGGATGGTAGCATATGATCTAGTGGGGTGATGGAAAGAGCCGACATTTCTTTTGGAAAAGGCTCGCTGAGGATGTCCAGATGTTGTACCAACATCTTTAGATTGTGAGTCTTGGGAAATAGGTCCAAGACCTTGCATGCAGATTTCTTCTTTAACTTGGATGGGCTCTAAAATACCTTGCTCATGAAGGCCTAGACCTCTTCCTTGATAGTCCATTTTCTTGAGCATGCGATCCATGATAGGATTTGTGTTATTTTGAAAACATGATGCGAGTCCATTATTAGGTGGAGGATGATGGGTGGTAAATACACTATGCTTTTCTCCTGCAAGGAGGCCACCATGGAAGAATGTGAGAGTACCAAGGGGATATGCAAGAGGTGTAGGGATAGCAGTTTTAGGCGATGATGGGGGATCATGAGAGGGAGATGATGGGATAGCAGCATGTGGATGGGTGATATCAGGAGAGGGATTAGGGGATATGATAGGATTTGGATTTGTGGTAGTGGGATCATGCGGTGGAGATGGAGATGGAGTGGTGGAAGCTTGAATGACAAGGGGATCATGGGATGGAATGGATGGGGGACTGTGATCTTGAGGTGGACTAGATGGGATGGTAGGATTTTGATCTGGAGAAGGGGATATGTTGGCATTCTTTGGATTAGACTTTTGGCATGACTCATCTTGTGTGGATGGCAAGATGATAGAATGATGGAGAGACTCTTCAAGTTGGGGAGGTGGAAGGATGGAGGATTCAAAACATTCATGGGATTCGATGGGTTTGATGATTCTTGGGGTAAGAGTTGGGTGTTCAATGGATTCGGTAGATGTGATGGTAGATGGGGGCTCAGTGGAGTCAAAGGATGTGATGGTAGGAGATGGGGGTTCAACGGATTCAGAGGATGTGATGGTAGGAGATGGGGGCTCAGTGGATTCAGAGGATGTGATGGTAGGAGATGGGGGCTCAGTTGATTCAGAGGATGTGATGGTAGGAGATGGGGGCTCAATGGATTCAGAGGATGTGATGGTTGGAGTGGTGCTAGGGGTGGTACCATCAATGACAGGTGTTGGGTGGAGAAGGGTCTTGTCTCTAATGATCGTGGATGATGGGTTGGGATGGCATGATTCCATAACTTCAAGGTGTGGAGTGGGAGATGTCTTCTTGGTTATAAGTCCTTGGAGAACTTCTGGAGTGAAGAACTTGAATGCTCTAGGCTGAGATGGCATGGTAGGAGTGGATGAAGGATTATGGATTGGTGGACTAGGATTAGATGGGGGAATGGGATTGGATGCAAGACTAGAGATAGATGGGGGATTAAGGTTAGATGAAGGGTTAAGATAAGGGGATTGGAATGGTGAATTAGGACATGATGATGCGGGTGGTGGATTAGGATGGGAAAATTGAGATGGCGGATTGAGATAGGGAAATGTGGATGTGGGATTAGGATAAGATGATGTGGATGTTGGATTAGGATAGGAAGGTACGAATGTAGGATTAGAGTGAGTAGATTGGCATGGAAGATTAGGGTAGTGGGTATATGCGGATGAAGGATTGAGATAGGATGATGTGGACTAGGGATTAAGATAGGGGTATTGTGATGGCAGACTAGGATAAGAGGATGATGTAGATGAAGGACACGATGGATATCCTTTGTCAAAGGTAGCATAAGCAACATGATTAGGCATGGATGAAGACATAATGGGATAATTGGAAGGGGTGATTGGATTTTGGAAAGTGGGTGGAGAAAGCTTACTAGCAATGATAGTGTCAAGGGAATCTATGTCATATTCTTCTTGATCGACAAGACTTTCGTTATCGTTGTCGACGTAATTAGGGTTTCCCTTGACCACTATTGATGGAGGATAAAGATTCATGATGGTGAAAGGATAAAGAGGATGGATACATTATTTTGGATGGGAATGGATTAAAGCTCAAATCGGGATTTAGGTCAAGCTCAGATCAGGATTGGACTAAAGCTTAGGTTAGGATGATTGGATGATGCAATGGGATTGATTCTGATAATTGGATTGGATCGATCGATGATTGATAAGATTGACTGATGGATAGGATAAGATTACAAAAGAGACTTCAAATCCAATTCAGAGATTATCTTAGATGACTTAGGATATTGATTGATTGGATAAAAGGATAAATGGATGATCACGGCACTGAATCCACCTTGATATTGAAGGTGAATTGATTGGGCCAATGATGATTAACTTAGGATGGATGAAAATCCTAAGCAAATGTTGATGAGGACAATCAGATCAGACACTTAGGTCAATTTGGATAATAACTCGAGACAAAGTTTAGAGGATTTGGATGGGGAAAATGATGATTTGATTGGAGAAATGGATCATAGAAATGGATCATAATGAGTAAATGACAGCTAATAATAGATGAATGACTCTTAGAACGAGTAAATGACTGCTAAGAATAGATGAATGACTCTCAGAACGAGAAGATGAAAGCTCAGAATGAATGATAGATTACTTAGAATGAGTAGATGATTGATTGGGATTGTAGAATGAGAGTTCAAAATGATTGAAGGTGGTGTGAAATGGATGAACGTTTACTCAAAACGGGTAAATGGATTATTAGAATGATAGAACGAGAGTTCAGAATGATGAAAGGATGTGTGAAATGGATGAATGTTTACTCATAATGAGTAAACAAATGATCGAAAGGATAGAACAAGATTTCAAAATGATGAAAGGATGTGTGAAATGGATGAACGTTTACTCGGAACGAGTAAATGGATGATCAAAATGATAGAACGAGAGTTTAGAATGATGAAAGGATGTGTGAAATGGATGAACGTTTACTCAAAATGAGTAAATGGATGATTGGAATGATAGAAGGAGAGTTTAGAATGATGAAAGGATGTGTGAAATGGATGAACGTTTACTCGGAACGAGTAAACGGATGATCAAAATGATAGAACGAGAGTTCAGAATGATGAAAGGATGTGTGAAATGGATGAATGTTTACTCGGAACGAGTAAACGGGTGATTGGAATGATAGAACGAGAGTTTAGAATGATGAAAGGATGTGTGAAATGGATGAACGTTTACTCGGAATGAGTAAACGGATGATTGGAATGATAGAACGAGAGTTCAGAATGATAGACGAAGATGTGAAATGGATGAACGTTTACTCGGAACAAGAGTTTGGAGTGATGAAAGGTTTTGTGAAATAGATGAACGTTTACTCAGAACTAGTAAATGGATGATCAGAATGATAGAACAAGAGTTTAGAATGATAGATGGTAGATGTGAAATGGATGAACGTTTACTCGGAACGAGTAAACAGATGATCGGAATGATAGAACAAGAGTTTGGAGTGATGAAAGGATGCTTGAAATGGATGAAGGTTTACTCAGAACAAGTAAACGGATGATCGGAATTGCTAAACTAAAGTTTGAGATGATAGATGAAGGTTCAACATATGTGAGTGTTTACACAGAATGAGTAAACGAATGATAGAAAAGGCAGAACAATTGTTCAGAATGGATGAATGAAAGGTTGAAATGACTAAAGCTCATATTAGGATTTTGGTTAAGCTCATATTAGGATTGGATTGAAGCTTAGATTAGGATTGGGTTGAAGATCAGATTAGGATTGGGTTTAAGCTTAGATTAGGATTAGGTTGAAGCTTAGATTAGGATTGGGTTGAACCTTAGAATGATTGGAGGATGTGATGGGATTGATTCTGATAATTGGATTTGATTATCAAAGGATGATTACAACACCGAATCTACTTTGGGATTAAAGTAGATTGATCGGGGTCAAAGGTGATTGGATAGGGATGCGATTGGAATGGATGAATGATCAAGCACTCGAAACTAATGATTACTTAGAATGGATGAATGATTGAAAGCTCAAAATGAGTAAACGATTGATTGGAAAGGATGAACAACTCTCAAAATGAGGAGATGAATGCTTGGAATGGATGAAAGAGTACTCAAAACGAGTAAACAAAGGATTTGAAAAGGATGAAAGACTACATGGTCAAACGGATGTTCGAATGGCCAAACGAAGGTTTGGAATGATAAAATGGAGCTTTGGAATGATAAAATAGAGGTTTTTGGAGGCTTAAAGTGACAAAATAGAGGCTTGGGATGATGAGATAATAGTTGGGAATGATTAAATGATGGTTTAGAGGCTAAACGGATCCAAATGGGCTGATTTTAGGTGTTCAGGAGGGAAAATTCGCCCATCTGCAGTAAATCAGGGGCGTAATCACCTCACTATGGAAAATTAGGGGTGTAATCACCCCACTGCAAAAAATCAGGGGCGTAATCGCCTCACTGTGGAAAATCAGGGGCGTAATCGCCTCACTGCAAAAAATGAGGGGCGTAATCACCCCAATGCAAAAAATCAGGGGCATAATTGCCTCACTGCGGAAAATCAGGGGCATAATCGCTTCACTGCAGAAAATCAGGGGCGTAATCGCCCCACTGCAAAAAATTTGGGACTTGGTTTGATGAAAATGACTATGGCAAGGACTTTAAAATGACAATGATAAGGCCAATTTGTCGAAAATTTCACTGGTTTCTCACGAGAAAACACTCTCAAGCAAACACAATAGTGTTAAGGGTATGGCCAAAGAAGTCTTAATCTAGGATGCACAAGGTGTCTAGGGAGTCCTCGATATACTCTCGGTACATGAGGCACAACCGTGAACACTAGCCCGTCACAAGCGTGAGTCGGGAACCCCAGCAAGATACTGAAGGGCTCGGACCAACTCTTCACGTCTATCTAGGTATCACCCTAGCTTTGACGCTCCACCAATTATGACATGACTGGATTAGGGTACAACTTTTGCTCTCCCCCCTTTATATACCCCACCAATACACATGGTTGGAATCATCCCTTGGGGTGATGAAATCCCCAAGCAGGTCCCACTAGAAAGAAAGCACTAACTATTTCCAACTACTTCCTAGGCTCACACGAAGTGTAAGGGGAAAGCAAAAACAAGCTAATGCTCCCTTTGGGTAACAGAAAAGATAGACACAACAAGCAATGAATATTACTCCCCCTAATTAAACTATGTTCTTAGATTAAGGCAAACAGCAAGGATATTTCAAAAAGTTTGAGCAAACGGATAGCCCTACAAACAAATGTTAGATGTTTTATCTTGCTTTCTTCATTAACTTCACAAAAATATGTTGCAAAAAGCTAGTAAAAAACACCAATATCCTTGCATGAACAGTGTTAGGGGGTTAATACTTGAAAATAGAAAAAAAACTGAAGCCAAAATGACAGTTTTACCTTTCAAAATGTGTTGCTTCACAGTGACAAGGGGGCGCAGTCGCCCTTCTACAGTAAATCAGGGGTGTAGTCACCTCACTGCAGAAAATCAGGGGCATAATCGCCTCACTGCGGAAAATCAGGGGCGTAATCGCCTCACTGTAAAAAATCAAGGGCGTAATTGCCCCACTGCGGAAAATCAGGGGCGTAGTCACCCCACTGCAGAAAATTAGGGGCGTAGTCGCCCCACTACAGAAAATTAGGGGCGTAATCACCCCACTGCGGAAAAAGTGTTAGCCAAAAAAAAAAATTCAGCCCAGGGGGCATAGTCGCCTCACTGCAGAAAAAGTGTTAGCCAAAATTTTCATCCCAAGGGGGGCGTAGTCGCCCTTTTGCTGAAAAGTGTTAGCACAAAATTTTCAGCCCAAGGGGGGCATAGTCGCCCTTTTGCAGAAAAGTGTTACCACAAAATTTTCAGCCCAGGGGGCATAGTCACCTCACTGCAGAAAAAGTGTTAGCCAAAAATAATTTTCTTAGCCTAGGGGGCATAGTCGCATCACTGCAGAAAAAGTGTTAGCCAAAATTTTCAGCCCAGGGGGGGCGTAGTCGCCCTTCTACAAAAAAGTGTTAGCACAAAATTTTCAACCCAGGGGGGGCATAGTCGCCCTTCTACAGAAAAGTGTTGGCACGAAATTTTCAGCCCAGGGGGTGTAGTTGCCTCACTGCAGAAAAAGTGTTAGCCAAAAATTTCAGTCAAGGAGGGGGCATAGTCGCCCTTCTGAAAAAAAAATGTTAGCCAAAAATTTTGGTCAAGGAGGGGGCGTAGTCACCCTTCTGCAGAAAATCAGGGGCATAATCGCCCCATTGTAGAAAATCAGGGGCGTAATCACCCCACTGTGGAAAATCAGGGGTGTAATCTCCCCACTGTAGAAAATCAGGGGCGTAATCGCCCCACTGTGGAAAATCAGGGGCGTAGTCGCCCCACTATAGAAAAGTGTTAGCACAAAAATTTTAGCCCAAGGGGCGTAGTCGCCTTTCTGCAAGAAATGTGTTAGCCAAAAATTTCAATCAAGGAGGGGGCATAGTCACCCTTCTGCAGAAAAAGTGTTAATCAAAAATTTCGGTCAAGGAGGGGGCATAGTCGCCCTTTTGCAAAAAAAGTGTTAGCCAAAAATTTTGGTCAAGGAGGGGGCGTAGTCGCCCTTCTGCAGAAAATCAGGGGTATAGTCGCCCCCCTATGGAAAATCAGGGGCGTAATATCCCCACTGTGGAAAATTAGGGGCGTAATCGCCCCACTGCGGAAAATCAAGGGCGTAATCGCCACACTATGGAAAATCAGGGGCGCAGTCGCCCTTTCGCGACGTATTCCTTCAAAAAACTCAACAACAACGAACATTAAATTGAGGAACCCACTTGTGGGTCCCACCGGGTGTGCTAGAAATGTGATATCAAAATGTCTAACCTATTCTAAGCAATTAAAATGCAATGGAAAACATAATGAAACACCTCAAGATTAGCCTAAGGAATTTGTAAATGCAAAGAGGAAAGTGTTAAATGAAGACAAATAGATATACCTTCCTTCTTGCAGCTGAAACTCCTTGGTTGGCCCTTGATTTGGATTGATTTGTATGCTCCTTGATGGCTCTTGATGTGGCTAAATGGAGGATTTGACTATGTGCTTGAATGTAGATGCAAATGGATGAAATTGAAGGTTAGATGAGTATAGAAAATGGCAGCATTTAGTTGCAAAATAGCTAAGTCTCCCTAAATGCCTTAGAGGAAGGGGTATTTATAGAGAAACTTGAATTCTCTAGAGAATTCAATGGTTGAGATTTATCCAACAAGGTCAAGATGAAGGGCTAAGGTGAGTTGAGGACTCACAAGCCCTCACATCTTGACATGTGGAATGTGAGAGGGCTAAGGGTGACATGATGTGTAGGTGATGTGGAGGAAGGACAAGTACCTTCCAAGTACTTTGATGCGACCTTTCAATGATCACATGGGGAAGGGGAAAGCTTTGGGAGAATAAAAGTGAATTAAAAATTCACAATGATTGGAAGAATCTAGTGGATAAGACAAGGTTCCAAAAAGGTGGGAATTTGTCACATGTGACTTGATGTGACAAGTCAAATATTCTAGAAGGTGCATGGAAAAGGGGATTCTAGGAGGAATAAAAGTGAATTAAAAATTCACATGGGGAAGAGAGGAGCCTAGGGTGAATAAAAAGGAATTAAAAATTCCTTGGGGGATGGGGAGAGTTGACCAAGGTACTAATTAAGATTAACTAATCAATAATTAGAAGATAATTAGGGGTTAATGAGGATTAGAAGCCAAATCAAGGATTAGGCATGTGCACATCCTTAATGAAGAGATTAAGAGATGGATTAGGATTAGATGAAAATGACATGTGAGGAATTAAATAAATGTAATATTTATTTAATCCATTTGATGAAAAGGGGATTAAGGAGAGTAAGGTATTTAATTATTAATTAAATACCTTATAGATTTGAAAAAATTAAGGATATTAATTAAATAATAGTAATATTACTTAATTAATGCAAATAATAGGATGTTTAGACGGAGGAGTGATAAATTTGGATAAATTAAGTGTCCAAATTTAGGTGCCTACACACACAATGCAAAATGTTTTCAATTTTCATAGGACAAACAAATTGCACACAAGAACTTCCATGACTCCTGGTACAACCTTAACCGCCCCAGCCATGCTCTACACAAATTTCACACTTGAAATGGAAACTTTCAAACATGTGCATTCTTTCTTGATAGATTGTTTGATGACCATCAAATCCACATTTTTTGTAGAATGTATAAGAATTTACAAATGCAGCCTTTTTTGATATATTGATTGGTGACGATGAAATTTGTGCCTCTTGACATAATTAAATCATGTCTAGCAAAGAAGTCTACATTAATGAATTAGGGTGTTAAGTATTTAACTCAACAACAGATACTAACCAGACAAGCAATCAATGATAGCAAAGAATAGACATTAACACACAAAATGCAAACAACAAACAATACACATTAACCCATAAAATGCAAATGTGTAAAGCAGTATAAAACGACACTGTAAAAGACATACCAACTTACAATGCCTCATTTCAATAGGCATAGATTTAATGATTTTATACCCAGATATATTCTAATTTCTTGGACCTAACTTTCATTGCTATTTAATATATTCGAGTGTAGATGGAATGCAATGCATGCATCCAAAATATGCAACCAACAACAAACGATAGACATTAACCCATAAAATATAGATGTGTAAAAAATTGCAAAACGACAATGTAAAAGAAATACAATCTTACAAATGCCTCGTCTTTCACTCCCAATACAATAGACAAAGACCCTCTCAATAGACGTAGGCTTAATCATTTTACACCCACACATTTTCCATTTACTTGGACCTAATTTTCATTTTTCATCAAATAAATTCAAGTGCAGTTACAGTGCATCCATGTCGAGGAAATACTACTTCATTCTTAATCATGACAAGCACACTATCATGCTAAGTCGTTCACTCAACAAGAAATACTAAACCATAAATACACTCGGACAAACAACCTCAACAAATGAGAAAACAACACAAATAACACTTTACTCGATATAATTTAAACTTCAAGGCCAAGAAATACTTCAACTATGAACAATTCTAATTTTCACCCAATAGATTGAACTACAACTAGCTACTCTCATTTTTAATCATGGGTAGCAAAGAAATCCTCATTAACAAATTACGGTGTTAAGTATTTAACTCAACAATAGACAACAACCCATAAAAGAAGCCCACAATTACAAAGTACTGAACAAGAAAAGCTAACCCATATTTACACTCACAAACACAACCTGAGAAAATGGATAAACAACACAAATAATACTTTCCTCAACAAAATTAGAACTTGAAGACCAAAAAATATTTAAAATACAAACTATTCTCATCTTCATTGGATAAATTGAAATGCAACTAACTATTTAACTTGGCAATAGACACTAACCCATAAAGAATAGCGAAGAATAGACATAAACACACAAAATTCAAACAACAACAAACAATAGACATTGACCCATAAAATGCAAATATATAAACCACTATAAAATGACACTGTAAAATACATACAGGCTTACAAATGCTTCATTTTACGCTCCCCATACAACAGATATAAACCCTTTCAATAGACACAGATTTAATGATTTTATATCCAGACATTTCCATTTACTTATACCTAATTTTCATTTTCATTTAATAAATTCAAGTGCAATTGCAATGCATGAGTGCACATAGTATAAATTAACCATAAAATGCAGAGATGTAAAAAACTATAAAACAACATTGTAAAAGATGTAGGAACTTATAAATGCTTCATTTTTCAATACCAAAATTGTAGACATAAACCCTCTCAAAAGGCATCGATTTCACCCTCATCAAACAATTTGAGCAAAGTAGCAAGAAAATAAAAAAAATCAAACCGTAAAAGATAGAGTAACTTACAAAGGCCATCTTTCTCACTTCCAACACAGTCGATGAAAACCCTCCCAACAGACACAAACTTCGGCCTCATCAACCAACTTGATAAAATGAGCAAACAATGTGAATACCACTTTTCTCAACAAGCTTAAACCTTCACAACATAACCCATCAATGACAATTGCACATCAGTCTTCTCACAATAAATGAGAAGACACAAATAGTAAATGCAAATGTACCATTGAAGATGCCACACATCCCCATGAAGATTCCATGGAAAGACACAACTATACAAACAAACTTATAAAATATTTCCAATAGCAAAGCTCACTACAATAATTATTATTATTAAAAAAAATTAAAAAATGTCAAAACCATGAGGAAAATTACACCTGCCAATCACAAAATTGCAAGAAAAGAAAAAGAAAATTGCTTTTTCTAAATATTCCCCCGAACATCACCAAAACCATATCTTTATTTTTCTAGCGCTATTCCCCAATCACAATTTTAATATGCAAGATTGAGGCAATAACATTAGTTCCCCACCTTATAAAGGTAGGGACTAAAAAGGTTAATATGATATGTATAGTTTTCTTATATATTGCAAAGGATAATAAACAACCCTTTATGACCCTTAGATGAAGAATAAAATCCCTTTTACATACATATGTAGCTAGTTAATAAATAACATATATACTCAAAATTTATCCTAGATATGACAAATGTTATGACATGGGGAATGATAAATAAATCAATGCATTAAATTAAATAAATATTTTGAAAAGGTATAAAATAATGAAAGTACTAAATTAAAACAAAATTGGTAGCTATTAGATATTGATTCATCACATATGCAAGAATATTAGTCTGATTTTTTTTGAATTTATGAATAGATTGTCTATTTCCTTGGATAACTTTATGATTGAGGAATTAAGAACACAACTATAAATCAGCCCGCTTTTGACAATTTAGGATAGTCTCTATGGTCTACCCTTGAATTTATAGAAATTCCTATATTTAGAGAAAATCAAAATGTGTCTTGACAAGTTGTTGGAGCTAGATCTTAAAATTTTTATTGAATCATTGATTAGTATTGGTAATTTATATTCCTTCCCTAATCATCTTCGAAGTCTATGAATAAAAGGAGTGGAAGGAAATGTGAAATAAAATGCCTTAATTTTTAGATATTTAACAAGATATTGATGCAAGTGCATAAGCTAGAATGGAATCATATGTGACACTAATATGGAGAGTAAAGGTTCATCCTCCCCTTCCATGAGAAGCCTCTCTTGAAATGTTTGAGGCCTTAACACCCCTAACAAGAGGAAGGTGGTTTTTAACTTCCTCATATCTTCCCTTATAGATGTGGTTATTTTGTAGGAAACCAAGTTGGTTTTTAACTAAATATCATGTATATTATTGTTAGATTTTGGTTTCCTTGGGAAACTTCACCAAATTTTGAGAAATTCTTTGATCCCCTTAAGACATCGTATTAGGACCCCTTAAGATGTGGTTATTTTGTAGGAAACCAGGTTGTTTGATGAGTATACTTTTGGTCTTCTTTCTTTAATGGGAAGGATCTAGTATATAGTTTAGTCTACTACTTAATGCATCTAGTGGTTTTTACATATTATACTTGACATTTATGTAGGCGCATCCCTAGGCAGTGTGACCTAATCTTGCATCATTTTAGAAAATTGATCTTAGTTTAGTTTATTTATTTATTAGTTTATAGCTACCAATTTGTGGTAGAGAAATTTATTTCATTTCACCATAATTTGAAGTGGGCTTTTTCAATTTTGAGCATAGCTTGAGTTAGTGTTAAGAATGTCATGTTAATGTTTGAAGTGATTTGGATGAGGAAAATATTATAAATTCTTTAGAGTGTTTAAGGGTGGAAAGGTAAGTTTTTTTGTTTCGAAAGGCATGAACAAATCTTGCATACCATTATCATCTACTTTTAATATTTAAAAAACAATAACATATTGGAATGAAAAAATCATATATGCATACATATATATACATATGTACATACATACAAACATATATATATGCATACCTACATATTTATTTATATATATATTTTATATATATATATGTATGTATGTATGTATGTATGTATGTATGTATGTATGTATGTATGTATGTATATGTATATGTATATGTATATGTATATGTATATATATATTGTTGGAAGAATGAAGAAGGTGACCTCTGGGTTTGTTGTCATTGATGCCAACACTGGTTGGTAATTGGCTAAGTAAACTATGTGTCTATGTTGATCTGGTATTTTGGTCTGAAAAATCCTCTCAGTTAAATGAAATTCTATGAGTTTTTGATATGTTGCTCAGGAGTGCCAATTACAGATATAAATGAGCTTTCAGCAATTTGGCTGATCCGGCTATGTTATCCAAGTGACAGAAGTTTGAAATTCTCTTGGCCAATAGGGTTATGAACTACTTATCTTTTGTGTGTTCCTCATTAGGTCCAGGCCGACCTAATGTGTGGATGACACATTTTGTTCTATGCGCCAAAAGAAATTTTGAATTGGTCCAACAAGTCATTTTGAATTTTGTGTGTTCACATCCAATTAGGCTGACCTAATTGATGAAGAAATATATGACTATGTATATATGTGCGTGTATGATGGACAAAATATAGAGTTGAAAAGTTAGAGGATGGTATGTGAGTGATGTGAAAAGTGTAATAGTGTGAAGCTACTGATAATGATTATATACCTGCAACCAGAGTAGGACTTTGGTTTTCCAGAGCTCAACCAGAACTGATTTCTGCACTTTGAAGGTGCACTTCTCCAGTTCACTTTTGGTAGTGAGCCATACCTTTTTGTACCTTGGCAATAAGCCATTTTGTATTCAGGTTGTGAGCCTTTTCAAGAATAGTGTGTCTTGGTAGTGAGCCCAGTAATATCTTGTAACTGGTTATAATATATTGTGAGCTAATCCTCACTGTGGTTTTTCCCATTTTAGGTTTTCCATGTAAAAATATTGGTGTCAATGTGTTATGATTTCTTTTATGTTTTGGGTTACATTTGCAGCTAGATGTGGATTGATAATTTGATGGTTAGTAATTAATTGTGTTAGCAAAATACTGATTCACCCCCCCTCTCAGTATGTCAGATCTTGGTCCCTTTGAAGAAGTACAACTTGAGGAAGGTCCCAGAATTTGAATACATGGCTAACAAAAACTATTATGTTCCTCCGAAAGAAAACTCTGGATCTGAGGAACTTCATTCTACTCTTGAAGAATTACACAAAAGTGAAGATGAGAAGGAAACTTTGAAAGGAAACTTGAAGGAAGTGAATGAATGCATCAAGAAGTTAAGAGAGTAGATCAAAAAGTTCAAGGAAAGGCATAGCGAAGTTAGTGATCAATTGAAAAAGCCTAATGAGGACATTGTTGGACTGAAGGTGCAAGTAGAAGAAAATAAATGAATTGAGGAATGTTAGAAAGTTGAGATTCAAAACAAAATTGATGAATGTACAAATCTTGAACAAGAAGTGGTAACCCTAAGATATGATTTGGAAAAGGAAAAATCTCATGAAGAAAGATTCAAAACAAGCTCTACAAGTCTTGATGAGTTGAAGGATAAAAGTGTTCTAGGACTTGAAGAAGGACAAAGCTCAAAGGAAAAATCAGTTTCCAACAAAGTGGAAAATCAAAGGAATTTTCAAGGAAATATTCATCAAATCAAGAACCAAAGGAGCAATACCAAAATGATTCCTATTTGACAACCTAATGCTCAAAGGTACCCATCTTTTAATGGTTTTTGTTTCTCATGCAATAAATTCAGTCATAGAGCTACATAATGTAAAAGTAGAATGAATCGAAATAGAATGAGTTAGAATGTTGGATTCTTTGTTGGACAGTGTTTTTCTTGCAATAATTTTGGACATAGAGCTACCAAATGTAGAAACCAGATAATGTTGAACAAATTTAATGTTAGTAGAAGGATTCAGTCTTTACAAGGCTACTGTTACACATGCAATATATTTGAACACAAGGCTAATTAGTGAAAATCAAGGATGAATGCAAATCAGTTTGATCAAAGATATGTTATGTGCTACTCTTGCAACAAACCAGGACATATCTCAAAATTTTGTAGGAGCAAGATTGGGAAGAAACCTAATCCAAAACAGAAGAACAAGTCTATAAAAAAATTGGATCCTATTGAAGTAAGAAAAGAAATGGTGAAGATTTAGAGGAAAAAGGAAGAACTTGAGAAAAAGGATGAATCAAATACTCCCGTATATGTATCTGGTGTAGATACCTCTTCCAAAAATTGAACCCAATAATGGTTTCAGGGGAAGTAGTTACAAAGAAATCTAAAAATCCCCCGATTTATGAGGTTTCAATCAATGACACAAGGATATGTGATGTGAGTTATCATCTCGAAGGAATTGGAGAAATCTCCTATAGAAAATAAGCAAACCCAGAGATTTGTGGAACCTTTCTTGGTTTATAGTGTGTTCCATAAAGTGTTTGGAAGCTTTAAATGCTGAAAGGAAATAAATGTGAATTAGGGAAAAATTCATAAGTAATAAATCAAGAAACTAAGTAAAGGAAAAGCACATTTGCACAATTGGGAAGAAGCAATGAAAGCTGAAGTGAGTTTGAAGGTGATTTAGAGCATCGTATATTAAAACCCTAGTTCTTGACAAATAGGAAAGGTATTCTCTATTATCTGAATTCTCTAAATTTTAAGTTGAAGGAACTTTTTTTAAGCTTATTCAAGTTGTTTTTGGGAATATGGTCACTCCTACTATTATGGAAATCTTTGAGAGACCCCAACCCAAATTTAGAAGATGCTCATGGAAAGTATATGAAAATGATCCTATGGGTGTGTTCTCGCACATTCTGAGTCATGTGCTACCCACTAAAGATCCAAGAGCATACATTCATGGGAAGCTAGAAGAGTTCAATCACCAGGAGCTCAAGGATTTATGGGGTAGTGAGTTGACGAGAGATGATCTATTGCTTAAGCCGGAATATGAAAACCTAGTTCAGATGAAACTGAATGTTTGGAACTAGTTTCCAAAATTTTACAGTGAGATTGAGGTGAAGATTGTCAGAATGACCCTTAGTAGGGTTCATAGCAAGTTTGTGTGGTTAAATGAACTAGGGGTTATCAACAAGGAGGAAATTCGAGTTGTGATTGGTCTTTACGATACTGGCTCCATTCTAGTTTTAAAGGCGGTAAAGAATGATGTGGTCACAAGGTTGACTGGTGCCACATTTGATGAAAGAGCCTTAACTATAAAGTCTATTGTAGACCCTGTTGTCAAGTACATTGCCATCATGATTGGGAAGAAAGTCTATTTCATTAACTGAGTGAATTCTATGTCTACTACAGTGATTCACACTGCATATGAAATGGTGGTGAATGGAAAGGATTTTGACTTATGTGAGTTTCTTAAGCTGCAATTTATGGAAAACTTAAGTATGACTAAGGAAAAGAAGCATCCTTTTAAATTTGGTACTTTAGTTGTTTATTTGTTGTTTTATTTCTTGAGGGAGTTACCAAGGAGAAAAGGCATAATATGGGACAACAACAGGTCAGTTTCTCATCGTATTTTTGATCATTTGCATAGTTTAGGAGATTTTAGGGCATAGAACAATGCCATGACTACATTCTTTGCAGTATTTCAGAATGAAATGCATGAAAGAGGTAAAATTCCAAGGAGTCTAGCGAAGAAGTATGAAAAGGAGTTTGGGATGATGGAAAGTTGGCTTGGGAAGCAATTTTCAAGGAGTTACAAGGTGCCCCCAGTTCCTGATTTGAAGTTTTTTTCCTCTCTAGTCCTTTGTCCTTGATGTCAAAGGGGGAGAAGAGTAAGAGGAGAAGATTCTATATATATAATATTATGGTGTCTTGTATATATGATAGGGGGAGTTGAGCACAATATTTTGTTTTGAAGCAAGTCTCATTTTTTGGCACATGTTGCCATCAATGACAAAGGGGGAGATTGTTGGAAGAATGAAGACAGTGACCTCTAGGTTTGTTGTCATTGATGCCAACACTGGTTGGTAATTGGCTAACTATGTGTGTATGTTGATATGATATTTTGGTCCAGAAATCCTCTCAGTTAAATGAAATTCTATGAGTTTTTGATATGTTTCCTAGGAGTGTTAGTTATAGATATAAACAAGCTTTCAACAATTTTGGCTTATCTAATTGTGTTATCCAAGTGACAAAAGTTTGACATTCTCTTGGCCAACAGGGTTATGAACTTCTTATCTTTTGTGTGTTCCTTATTAGGTCTAGGTCAACCTAATGTGCAGACGACACATTTTTTTCTATGTGCCTAAAGGAATTTTGAATTGGTTCGACAAGTCATTTTGAATTTTGTGTGTTCACATCCAATTAGGCCGACCTAATTGATAGAGGAAGATATGATTGTGTATATATGTGTGTGTATGATGGACAAAAGAAAGAGTTGAAAAGTTGGAGGATGGTATGTGAGCGATGCGATAAGTGTAATAGTGTGAAGCTACTAATAATGATTGTATACCTACAACTAGAGTAGGACTTTGGTTTTCTAGAGCTTAATTAGAACTACTTTTTGCACTTTGAAGGTGCACTTCTCCAGTTCACTTTTGGAAGTGAGCCATACATTTTTGTACCTTGGAAATAATCCATTTTGTCTTCAGGCTATGAGCCTTTTCAAGGATAGTGTGTCGTGGTAGTGAGCCCTGTAATATCTTGTAATTGGTTATAATATATTGTGAGCTAATCCTCACCGTGGTTTTTCCCATTTTGGGTTTTCCACATAAAAATCTTGGTGCCAATGTGTTATGATTTCTTTTATGTTTTGGGTTACATTTGCAGCTAGATATGGATTGATAATTGGATGGTTAGTAATTAACCGTGTTAGTAGAATAATGATTCATCCCCCCTCTCAATATTCGGTGTATTCAACATATACATACATGTGTATGTATGTATGTATGTAAATACATATATTTATAAACCTATTCTACATCAAACATGGAGCTTCTATGTTATCTCATATTGTAATCAAATATTGCATACCATTATCCCCTAAGTTTTTAATATTTAGAAAATAATAGTTTAACGAAATGACAGAAAGATATATACATATATACATATATACAAATATACATACTTACATGTATATATACATGCATACATGCATACATACATACATACATTCTTAATTATATGTATACATATAATTAAGAATGTATGTATGTATGCATGTATGTATGTATTTTGAAACCATCTTTCAATGGTTTCAAAATAGTTATTAAGGTTTTTATTTCATATTTAGAATTGAAAAAATACACTACTAATTTTTAACATTATAATGTCAAATTAAAACACTAAACAATTATTTTGAATGTATGTCTGTATGTTTGCACATGTATGAATGTATGTATGTATATATGTACATATAATACATACATACATATGGACAAAAAAAATTGTTTGATTAGGGTTTAGGGTTCATTTTTATGTTAGTTTTCAATTGAAGTTTGATTTTTTTGTTTGATTTCAACTAATGAGGGTTTCATTTTTTTTGCATGTAGATTGAAATGAAAAAAGACAAAAAAAATACAAACAATGCTCCCAAAAACCTAAATTAATCACTAATAACCAAAAAAATGGAAAAAATGCAAAGAAGGGGGTTTAATGGCATACTTGGAGGTTGTTGTTGCCGCCACTCGACCAAGATCCTGAATCTTCAACAATTAAAATGAGGCCGCATTCATTTTTTCCTTTAAAAACTACCTCTATGAAACAAGATCCCATGTTTTACAAATTGGGATCCCATTTTAATTTTCAGCTCGAGACCTCAAACCTAAAGGGGATCCCAAACCTAAGCGAGATCATGTTTATTAAAAATCATGATCTCAATTCGTTGAACCCAATTTTGGAATTTTTGCTAAGGCTGAAACTTCCACCTAAAGTGGACTCAACTTCGTGCTTCTACCCTTTGGAGTTAATATTTATGTTTATTGTTTCTAAGTGCCTAAGTTATAATTTATTTTTACTGTTTTTGAGTGCAAAGTGATTCTACATTGATAGTTTTTTCCAAAGTTTTGATGAAATGTAAATGCAATTGTAGGACAATGTATGAACAAAATGATAGTTTTTTGAATGCACTTATGAATGAAATTTTGACTTAAACAACTAAAACACACCTTAATGCAAGCTATTATTTAGAATGTATGCAATATTTTTGGATTTTTATGAGTTTAAATGATGCAAACATAGAATATTCAACCCTAAATGAAATACAAAATAAAATGATTCAAAACCTAGATCTAGGGTTTCAAGAACCTCCAAATTAGAAAAGTATGATGTAAGAATGTAAGGTTCATCAAAATGAAATGTGGGAAAGGGATCGCCAAAGTTTTATGTGTGGGATTATAAAACTTAGGAATCTCAATAGGCATCTTTCCCTAGGGATTTCATTAGGAAAGAGATCACAAGCTGTAAACATTGAATTTTAACCTCAATGGTGAGTCAATCAAACACGGATCTTAGTCCTTAGGACAATAGGAAAGATCTAAAACTAAACTGAAATGATTTGAAGCACTCAAACTAAATGAACAATAAGACCTAAAACATAAAATATAGATTCTTGAATGTATGAAAATGTAAATGACAATTTGCAAGAAGATCTAAGAAGGATCTGTTGGCATACATCTATCACCAAAAGTTGAACTTTTGAGGTCTAATAAGGGAATGGTTCTCCCATGGGCGAATGGGTCCTTGTAGCCCTTTCCAAAAGTGTAAAAATTGAATTTGTAATCCTCTATTTGCACTCTATTCATGTACACACAAATCTTCGTCTCTCAGATTCGAACCTGTAATAAATCTACACGAGAAAATGTTTGTTTGTTTGCATGGGGGTTTTCCTCAGTAAAACCCCAAGTTTGGTAATTAAAACTTGATAAAAGACAAAGATCTAATAAATGACAGTATTTGAGCCCTAACCATAAGTGTATCTAAGATTTTTATGAGCTAAAATGCAAATAAACCATACTCAAGTGCATTAGAGTATGATTCCTATATGATAATGACAAGATTCACTTAGAGAGAAGTCAAAACACTCCAAATAAATCTAAAACACAATGATACCTTTATGTAGGTTACTAGTAGAATGAAGCTTGAAGATGAGAACACTAGAAAACAAGTCATTAGGATAGAGGAAATGGCCAAATGCATCTCCCACACCTATAATCCATCATGTCCTTCTATTAGCATCAACCTTCAATCATGCGACAAAAGATTGATCAAATTTTGCAAATGGACTTAAAGACCTGCAATTATAAATAATGGATGTTGCTCCAAGACTCTAAATTTTGCTTGCTTGAATGTTGTCTCATTTTCATCTAGTTTGAAATGGTGAAAAGAATAGGCTTTTATAGGCATTTTTCTAATTTCTTAAATATTAGATCTCAATAGCTAACATTTACACTTTGAATTTGAGACCTTAAAATGCCACCTAAAACATATTTTAAAATGGGTCTTGGTACTTAAAGGAGACCCATTCACCCATGGGTGAATGGATCCTGGACTATAAGTCCACGACACACATGATCCAAGGTATATTAATTTTTGAATGAATTTATTCAATGTGTGTTTCAATGTTGGAAAATGATAAAAATAGGCCTTGGGATGCATAATAAAGGGAATTAGGGCCTATTTAGGAAGGGTGAAAATGCATAAATGTAAGGTCACTAAAATAGGTTCAAACTAAGTGTGAAATTGTACTATCACCTACAAGGGAGTATAATTTTCTATGCTACAGTTTCATGTAACTATGTGAGTGGGTAGGTAACCCTATCTAGCATCCTATTTATAACTCTTTGTTGATTGCCACCTGCTCAGATAAAACCTAAGTAAAGAACTATTATTCAAACACTCTTTAAGGAGGTGTTTGATATTGATTTTAATTAAAAAATTCTCATGTTTACCTAGAATCCTAATATTGGTTTTCTTTATTCAAAAAGTTATTGGTTTAGTGCATTGGGCATCTAATAACTAGTACCTAAGAAATTATTTTGTATACAAAAACATATTCAATTCATACAATCCAATATTTAATTTAATCTCAATGAAACTAAACCATATTAGATATTGTAACATAAGAAAAAGGGAACACTAAGTTTAATGTTTAAAACCTAGGATTGATTTTGCTCCTTTTTCAGAGGTACATTAGGATGCAAATCAACAAGGTGTTTAGATTGAATTTCAAACATGAAGGTGAATCAATCAAACCTAGATATAAGTCATTTGAGCCTTAGAAATGGACTAAAATTTATTTTCTATGATGAACATAATTCAACTATGTACCCTAATATGAAAATTGCAATATATTATGATGATTAACAAACTAAAACCACTTGCAAGCAGATCTAGGAAGTGTTGGGTGATGTGTACCTATCCAAAATTATTGATGTTGGTTTGAATAGGAGGAAAAAGTATCCCTAGGGTGTATGGGTCCTTGTATGCCTCTCCTATACTTTTGCAGTCCTTTGATGTTAGATCTGAGGTCTCTATTTCCACTTGTAGAGTTTTTGGACCACTATCAAATAATTTTGTAGGTGATTTTTTGTGAGTTGACAAGGTGTAGGGCTTGAATTACAACAATGAACAACTTTTCTTCAAATTTCCTTCAATCCTCTTCAAGCCTAGAACTTGCACATTCAAAGATAAGGAAAGGGTTATGCCATTTAGGGGCTTGCCTTAGTCGAACCCCGTGTTAGTGTTTCCACTTCTACAATGGAAATGTTAATGATAAAATGGGTAAATGATAGGAAGGAATGATGAATCAACAAAGTACTGCAACTCACCAGCCTTCAAAGGCTTCCTTGAAGGACTAAAGTCGTACACATCACCTCAAGGTCTTGGATCTTGCTTACTTGATTGATTGAATTTCTTGGAGACCTACAACAAGGGTTAGCCTTCACAAACAATGATTACATAAAAACATATGAACTCACATAGGATTTGACATGATGCTTGGATCTTGAATTGCTACAATAAAGATATGAATACTACTCTTGAATTGCTCTTGACAATAGTTCTTGTTCATAAATTCTCCTTCTAGTTTCAAATTGTGAAAAGACTAGGTATTTGTAGGCATTTATCTAATTTCCCAAAAAGTAGATCTCAATAGTTGGCATTTGCAACTTGAATTTTGAATGTTAAAATGTCAACACTGACATATCCAAAATTGGTCCCCCAAAAAATAGGAGGATCCATATGCCCTAGGGTGAATGGGTCTTGGCCCTATTTTCCAGAACATTAAGTGTCAAGGGAAAATATCAATTGGATGCATTTGTTCAATGCTTGCAATTTCTCAGAAAATGGTAAAAGTAGGCTATAGAATGCATAATTTAGGAAATTAGGGACTCAATTAGGCTCAGTAATTTAGGGGGAACAAATCATAGTGTGAAAATTTTAAGGGTGAAAATTTATGACACTACATTTAGCCCCCACTTTAGTGAGAGTATGAACTTATGATAAAACTTACATTAAAGTAGAAAATCTATGTCAAGAGGGGTTCGATTGTCCCAATGTTGAAGAGATAGGATAACTAAGGATCAAGGGGGAGTGCGCCATCCCCAGTATCCAAGATCCCATGGCAAGACAACATAAGAATAAAGGAACACACACATGAAATGAAACAAGTCAACATACACAAACATATATTTTAGAAACACAATGAAAACACAAGGTTAGTACTAAAGGGATTTGAGTTGGTAAAGTAAAGAGAACTCAGTCCAAAATTTCCTCAAATACCAAACGTCATCCATCAAATGTTATATCTAAGAAAATTATGCTCTCACAAGGATGCAATATCACTTATGAGCCACATGGATCTACTAGCTAGCAAGTTGTGTTATGTTAGGTGTCCATGCAATATATTGATGGGTTCCATAAGGCTAACAAGGTGTGTTATGCTAGGTATCTTATGAAACGCATTGCTCCATTGGAAAGAAAGTTGTGTTATGCTAGGTGGTCATGTTAAAAGTTCTCTAAACTCATAAACCAAAAAAATCCATTATGCTAGGACTATGCAAACCATGCTTTAGGGAGTGCACAAAAATCACCTCAGGGGGTGCACAAAGTTTAACATCGTGGGGGACTAACAAGAGATCAACATCATAGGGGATGAATTGATAACCATGCCTTAGGGATCATTAAAAGAAACACACCACCAAATGGGTTATTTCAATAGGTCAAATGTCACAAGACGAAATGGATAGGGGTAATATATGCCCCCCCTTAAAATGTCAACATACTTGCTATGTTGGTATTTTAAGGAGAAATAGGGGAAGAGGGGATCCTTGAAAAGAATATAGGAAACCCAAAAGCTAGTTATCCTTCCTCCCCAAGAATAGAGACAAGGACAACCACACCAAATACTATTGTGTTGCTACTATGAAAAATATGGTTGCACTTAATATTATATCACCATGAATAGAAATGGGAAAAAGACATAAAGCTACAAATGTCACATAGTGATGAGCAACACAATAGGATGAAGATCATTATTGATTGGAGGAATTAGGTGCATCAACACATGGAAGAGAACCAAAATCCTTAAGTTCTTATATTTTATTATTCAAGGCTTGACATTCATTAGTAGAGTGACCATGCACTTGATGATATGCACAAAATGAGCTTTTATTGTAGATTTTCTTTCATGTTCTTGGAGGAAGAGTAATCAGGTGAGCTTTGAGAATCCTCAACAAGATATTCTCTTAATCAATAGTAGGGGAGATTTCTTTCTCTTGTGAAGAAAAACCTACTTTCTTATCAAAAGATGTCATACATATAGCAGATGATAAAGCATTAGATGAAGATGGAGATGAAGGTTGGAAACCTAGACCCTACTTGGAAAAGTACAATATAGACTCATCAAATCCATGTTTAGAAAGAATTTTGTATCCAATACCATAACATGCTTCCAACTTAGATGAAGAGATTTTATCTACATGCTTTTGAGAAAGATTGGATTCTTCCCAAGCATGCAAATCCTTTTTTAATTTTTTTAAAGTTACGCATCTTCCTCTCATGAGGGAGGGAGCTGAAGAGCCCCCATCACCACCATGGGGTGATGTTGTTGATGTAGAACCAAGTTGAGAAAATGAAACACAAGTCTGTTTTGGTTTAGATTGTGAGATTTTGTAATCTCCCATAAAGGAGGGTGTAAAATCTATTGAACCCCATCATCCCCAAAATAGGTGTTTGAAGATGAATAATTAGCATGATTTTTATTTGTATTTGACTCTTTGGACCTTGATGGTGAGATTTTAGACTCCCCTTTGAAATAAGGTGTAAAATCTAATAGCCCGAGAAATCATCCTCTAAGAGTTTTTGTAGGTGAACTACAATTAAGATTACCATCAACTTGTATAGGTTCTACCTTTGAAGTTGGAATCAAAGTATTAAGAGAGTTGGAAGTTTTACGACCATGTTGAATTTGTGAATTATAACTTTGTTCATTTTCTTTAACCATGTATAACTTTTTATTATATTCATACTTCATCTCACAATGAAGAGTATACATGACTCTCTTTATGGCATGAATCCATGGTCTATCTAGAATAAGGTTGTGTGAAAGAGGTCCTGGCATGATATGGATAGGGGTAGGAAAAACCATGGGTCCAACCTCAATAGGTAGTGTGATTGTTCCTAATGATTTCTTATTAACATTATCAAAGCCACAAATATTAACATCATTGGGTTCTATAAGCTTCTTTTCTACACCAATTTTATCTAGGAGATCAATGCTACTAACATTAAGACCCACTCTATTGTCAATGAGAGTGCATCTAACTCTAGTTTCATTAATGATCACCTTTATCATCAAGGCTTCATGTTTATTTTGGATCTCAAGTGAGGGTAATTCATCTTGAGATAATGTAATATCTGTATGCAACCTAAAATGGTCACCTAGACTTTGGGCCCCATTTATTTAATTTGTCAACATCAACTTTCTGAATCAATGATTGTCGCATTTTCAAATCAAATTTCTTAATCAATTCATAACTATTTCAAATGTTTCAATTTTCCCTTGGTTTGAATGCTTCATTAATTTTATTTAATCAAAGAAATAAATCCCTTTTAATAAAAAAATAATGTTATTTAATTGAAGTTAATATTACTTAAATAAAATGATGCTATTTAATTAAATCTATTTTTAATTAAATAATTTTATTTTATTTTATTAATATTCATTTCTAAATTACATAATCTTATTTTATTTTATTAAAAGAGATATTATCATCTTAAATTAAAATTAAATAAATGAAATATCCTCTCAAGAATATCTTGTGATGAAAAAATGGAAACAAATCAGTTAAAAGGGAAATAAACTAAAAAAAGAATTCCAATCAAGATTTGTTTCTATTTTCTATTTATCCCACATTGCTTCTGAATTTGCCTTCAATTCCACTTTTGCCTATAAAATGAGCCCTCTCATTCTCATTTCAAAAAATCACAATTTTTACATTAGACTTATGCTACAAATTTTCTTGAATTTTATCATTTGAGATTACACATTAGTTTGATTTTATAAGCATCTTAGTTTTAGAGCATATAGTTTAATATTACATTTTAGCTTAATCTTCATAGTAGATTAATTTGCAAAGTAATTCATTTATGGCATTGCATGTAGATCAATTTTCATTTCAATAAATTAGTTTTGTTTATTGCATTTTACAGTCATTTAGATTAGTTTTCATTGTTGCATTGCAAGAGCAGGATTCATGGAGATTGGCATTCTTGCTTCTCCTCTTTGAATCTCTCGTTCGAGCTGTATTCTGGGGAATACTGGAGTCAATCTGAGGCCACAATATCAATCCCTGCTCTTCTCGGATAGAGAGCTGTGAATTGATTTGCAAGGACTCATTATTGAGTATCCTTGCATGCAAGGATTCACAGAAGTATAACATATTTTCAGTTATACATTTTGGCGCCCACCGTGGTTTTTCAACATATTTTTTAAGAAATTTCGACTTTGATCTCTCAAATAGTGCATGCTAGTGCAAAACGGACTTCATAGATGTGCTCAGAAGGCCCAAAAACCCCTATTTTCATATAAAATATGATAGGGTTTGCTGAAAATTAATTTTTTAGTGTTTTGAAAATTTTCAAAACAATTGCTAGAAAAAATCCGTACGGACACATCGATTTCTGTACCATTTTGATTTCTGTGCTACCTCGATTTTCGTGCGTGAAGGTTCAGCTAAATATTTTATTAATTTTTTCATCTTTAAATTAATAAAAAAATTTGGTTTAACGCCTAAATGAGCATATTTGGTAAAATGGTCATATCTTGAGCATATAGTCTCCGTTTTTCAAAAACGAGATATTGTCGGAAAGCTGCTTCCGACGCCGTTCCAGTGGTACTGGTTTTTTTTTCTGATTTTGCCATTTTGATATTTTTTTCGCCTGTCAAAGCCAGAAGTTGTTGTTTTCACTCTGGAAGGCGTAACTTTTGCATCCTGGCTCTGTTTTTCGAAAACAAATAGGCGTTGGAAAGCTGGTTCTGCCCTCTTCTCAGATATCAGACCTTTTTTTTTTTTTTTCCAAAAATTTTACCAGGTATCTGATTTATTTGTCAGAACTCAACCTTTATCTTTTGAGTTATTTTCTTGGGAAACGTGCAATCAGGAGTTTTTTTTTTTTTTTAATTTAGATTAGATTTTTAATTTTATTAATTTAGATTAGTTTTGTTTTAAATTTTTTAGTTTAGTATTAGATTAATTTAGTTTAATTTTAGTTTTGTTAACTAATTCTTTTTAGATTAAATTTTGACTAGATTAAATTAGATTTTTAATTAATCTCTTCTTTTTTTTGATAGATTCCAACTTTTGTTCTTCTGGTTCTTCTGAATTTTTTTTTCATAGCATAACAGTTTCTGCAGGACGCCAGTCAGAGAACTTGAAACACACTAATGGTTTGATTGCATGACGCATGACAAAGATTTGAAAACAAACACTTACGCTTGTCAAAGATCTTATTTAAAAAAACATTGTGTTTGTTTTCCTACTTTTCAATTCACATAGTCTAATTAGGGCTTCGTTAAAATTCTTAGGAGTTTCGATAGTGAGTAGGGAATTTGGCTCTTTGTTACATAGAGGTGATGACCATGGACAAATCCAGGCTCCTGATGATCTTACTAATATGACGAACTCTTAGGGAGCGAAGCAAGGTAGTGAATCTTTAGCACTTTCACTCGTCAGGGGATTATGCTCTTCTCTCATTGAGAGAATTAGAAACCCAAAAGCGTGTGGATTTGGTGAAGTGAAACTAGCTCGGTGATTAAGGTTGTTTAGTGTGTTTGGGTAAAGAGACGGGCTAGAGAAGTATGCTCTTCTCCTTTTGGGAGAATCAGAAAATCAGAAACCCAAATCCGAGCCATGTCTAGTGTCACCTTAGAGGGCCTGTCGGAAGTTGAACCTCCGAGAGCGACCCAAGTGAGTACACACCTATCGCCGGTGATTCCACCTCACTATAATAAAGAACGTCTTGTTGAGTCTAAAGACTCCAAGACCATAGTAACTTCTTTTCCATGACTTGGATGATCATCATGGAAAAGCTCTGTTTATTGCACTGAGCGGCGCCGCTCCGAGCCCTGCTTGTGGGGGTGTGTGATTTTCAGGTGTTGGTGTGGCTGCGAGGCCCAAGCTCTGTATCAGAGGCACTGAAGGTTATTGTGAACGGAAGCCAAGTAAAAACCTCTTAGTTAGTTTCCTACGGTTCACCTCGAAGGAGTCATAATCTTTAGCAGGAGGGGAAGAATCTCTCCATTAATGTTGATCATACCTGATTCCCATCATAGGCATACACGGGCGTTTGGAGGTGGATTGCGACAGCCCCTGCTACCAAAGGGTAACCTTTGAGCGTGCACGTTGAGTCCTTGGAAACATCAAAAACAAAGGCCCTCTAGGGGGTGACAGGCTGTGTGAGGTGCACGTATGCGCATAAGCAATGGGGCAAAGGTTTTGGCTTCTCACCATTTTCTTTGGTAGGGATAGCTATGTGTTTGTTTTGAGTCTTAAACATTGTCCAAACATCTTCAAACAAGACTCCCTCGATACTATCAAGTTGCTTTGTCCTTGATAGATCTGTTATCGACTACTTTTTGTATCACAACTTGTCTGATTGAAACCTATGTGCTTGATCAAAATCTGTTGATATACTTGCTTGATCTTTGAAAACAAACAACAAACTAAAATACTGAGTTCTTCGATTAGGTGACTTGTCCCAGTTTTAGAGACCTGTTCTGTATTTAGGGTTTATGTGTCCTTGACCTTTTGAATTAGTGATCCTTGATCTCATAAGCGATTTTGCTTGAGATTGGAAAATTAGGAATTGTTCCTGTCAAATAGATAAATTTTTAGACTCTTTGATAACACACTTGGAGAGTGCTAGTAGTCTCCTTGTCCACCCATTTTCATACAATTCAAACTCAGTACACTTTGTGTAAGTCATCCTCCTGATCCATATGTGCTAGGGTGTTCACCCAAGAATTGAGCACCTCTGTGGTAGTGTTGGTTTGCACCTATTTGCAACAGTTCTATTTCACCATCTCTCTCGGACAAGAGAAAACTTTACTATCCTAGTCAGTATTGACGTTTCTTAGTACTTCTGTTTACCTGAACTCTCCCTTTCATGTCAGTCACAACAAGATATCAAGTGAGCCAAGGAAAGCGACCTCAGATAGTCTTTAACCAACTACCCCCAGTTCAGACTCGTCAAAAGAGAAAGGAAAAGGAACCAATATTTGACCAGTCACCTAGGAGTCAGTCTGAAACCTATTTTGACCCAAAGAGCCATTTTAGTGACTTGAGTACCCCCTCAGCACCTTCCCACTCAGGTATGGATATGAGTTATACTGTCACTCGGTGGGAGAGGGAAGCCATGGATCAAAATCTTGATGATATCTATGAACAACATAGAAACAACATGATATTTGGAAATTCTTCTCATGATGATCAACCTGATTCACCCCTCATTAACACAAGATATTTGGATGCCCATCAACGGGATGAAAGGTATAAGAGACGAGCTCACCAAGAACAATGGTCACAACACGAAGACCAAGACAATGAACCTCGTGATGCTCATGTCAATACAACGTATACCAATGACTTGTTCAAACAGTCTAGACCAAGCTCACCACTTCAACATACCTCAAGGTTCACAAGTGATAGGCTCAAAAGAATTGAACGTGAAAAGAAAGCCTTTCTAGATGAACAAGCTGCAAAGCAAGAAAAGTTTAGACAACTTGAGGAAGAGAGCCAAGCTTTATTGGAAGTACAAAGGAAACTCGGTCAAGAGGAGCAAGATAGGCAGTTAGCCCACTAATTAAACAAACAATACAATACAAGGGGTGCTAACAATGGACATAATTCTTCTCCCTCCACCCCTTCCAGAACACCAAGAAGTAGAAGGCGGTCAAGGACCCCTTCTAGATCTCCTAGTCCTAGAGGAAGAAGGGCCTCTCAGTATGCTCACTATAGGAGGTAAACTCCTCCTAGAAATTCAAGACCACACTCCCAACATGTACATCCTAGTTCCCAACATGGAGGTGGTAGCTCACATTATGACTTTGATACTCAAGACTTCATGCGAATACAACAAGAGCCTATCTTCCAACAGTATGTGGAGAGGTATTTGGAACAAAACAAAGATAAGTTCTTGGAAAGTCTAATCAACAAGGGTGCCAGAGTCCCTTATAATTTTGATGTGGACAACAAAATACAAAAGCAAAATCCCTCTCAAGAGGAAGAAATCTGCCAAATGAAGCAAATGATGGAGAAAATGATGCAACCTAAGAGCTCATTCTCACTAGACTCAATTTGTCCTAATCCATTCGACAAGAGTGTGAGTATGAAAGATTTTCCAAAGAGGGTGGAATTCCCACAATACGATAAATATGATGGCAGTGGTGATCCACACGACCATGTGCGTCAGTTCTATACTATGAGCTTTGAGTTCCATCAGGATGACTCCTATTTGATGAGGTTGTTCCCTAGGAGTCTTAAAGGACAAGCAATGGAATGGTTTACCAATATCACTCCTCCTATCAAGACTTTTAGAGAACTTGTTCATAGATTCGTTCAACACTTCGCATATAATCTGTCAAGATCTGTTACTATGTTGGACCTATGCAATTTGAAACAAAATCAGGGGGAACCCTTTGTTACCTTCTTGCAAAGGTGGAGGAGACAATGCTCTTGGTATCCTAGGACGATCCATGAGGATGAAAAGATTGACATACTTGTTAGTAATTTGGTGCCTAAAATGAGATATGAGATCAAAAAGATAGTCTTCACTTCCTTTGATACCATGATTGAAACTGCATGCCGCATTGAGGATGTTCTAAAAGAACAAGGCATTTTGACCAGACATAACAATAATACCAACAATGGTCAACACAACAATAAGGATAAAGGGAAGCACAACAATTGGAACAAAAACAAACAAGTTGTCAATGATAGAGTTGTGGATTCTTCCCAATCAAGAGATCAAAGTGTTCTTAATTTGACTAAGGCTGTGCAAGCAATGGAGCTTAATGCACCTCCACAACAAGAAAGTAAATCAAGATATCAGGAGAGGCCCAAAAACCAGAAGCGACAATTTACCAAATTGGGTGACTCATATGAGGATATTCTCAAAACTCTCATTGCTAACAACTTGGCACATCCTCAGGATCCTGCAAAATTTCACATTCCAGATCCTAAGCCACATTGGTGGGATGACAAGGCATTCGTAAATTTCATAATGGACCCTGGCCATACTGTTGAAAATTGTTGGAGATTAAAACATATCGTCCAATATTTTATAGAAAGTGGAAAGCTTCAAGTTGATGGCCTAAATACCAATGCTGATCATAAGGCTTTTAAGGAACCTTTTCCTAATTACGACAAGGGGGAAACCTCTAAATCACATAATGGAAAAGTTGCAATCAACTACACCTATACAGCGGTAGAAAATGTGATAAACATGCTTGAAGTTGTGGAGCCAAGTGTTAATATGATAAGGAGTAAGGACCCGCATGGTTATGACTCTCCCCCTATTTTTGACAACCAACCTGTTGTGGTGCTGAGAGGTCCTCATTCTAGGTTATCTTCCCAAGCCCTTAATGTTGTTACCAGGAGTCAAGCCCCTATTATTCTCAGAGGGCCTAGTTCAGGTCCATCCAACAAATCCAAGCAAGTGGCATCCAAGAATGTCACTATAAAGTCTGCCACTACTCTCAAACCAAACTACAATCTTGTAGATCAGTTACAGAAAACTCCAGCACAGATCTCAATCTTAGAGCTTCTAGAGTTGTCCCCTAGACATAAGCAGATCCTTGAGGACGCTTTGCGCACAACAAATGTCCCCAACAACATTGATATAGACCAATTCCAAGGCATGGTGAATCACATTACTAGCCCACATTACCTCTCTTTCTCTGAAGATGATGACAAATCCCTAAGCCATCCACACAATCTTGCCCTTCACATTGAAGTCATGATTCATAAAACCCGTGTCAGGCGCGTGTTGATTGATGGGGTGCTGGGTTAAATATCTGTACTTTGAATTTGTTAAAAACTTTGGGCTATTCAGAGCAAGTGATCGACACTAGAAAGAAGATCACCATAAAGGCCTATGATGAGGCAGAATGAAGTTCTAAGGGGTTGGTTGTCCTTCCTGTCAGGATTGGCCCAGTTGAAAAAGATATCTTGTTTCAAATTGTTGATACTGGACCCCTTGCATACAACATTTTACTGGGTAGACCATGGATTCATGATATGCAGGCAGTGCCATCTACCTACCACCAGTGTGTTAAGTTCCCCTACAATGGAATAGAAATTTGCATACCAGGGGATAACACCTTATCAATTAACTCAATCTCAGCTAATGTTCATGTCCCTCTTAACCGAGCAGCAGAGGATTATGAAACAACTTTAGTAGACTGTCAAAACAAATTTAAGTCAGTAGACCTTGGCATGGGGGGGTATCAACTTGACTCTTTTGCAAAGATGCATGTTTCCCCTAGGACATATGGAAAGCCTTCACAGGAGATGAAACCATCATCTTCAACAATGACACTATTTGACAAGTTTGTTGAATCCTCAGTACCAATACAAGATGAAAAAGAGGAAGTAGCTATTCGAGATTGGATATAAAAAGAGGAGAAATACCAGCACAATGAAAATTTCTCCCCCTCTCCTAAGTCCTATGGGAGAGGATATACTTTTTTCAAGAAGATGGGTTATCCAGGATATGGCCCTCTTAGTCACAGGTTAGATGCTAGAGCCGAACCACTCAATCATGATCTTTTTGCATGTAAGTCTAAGAAACCAGTTGGCCTAGGCTTTATGAACAACAATAAATGCACTGTCCCCATTTCTGATAGGCGGGATAGTAAAGATGACACAGAATATGTACCAGATTTGACCAATCAACAAGACATAATAGATGATTGGGTACCTTCAACAAATCTCCTTTGGGAAGATTCAAGAGATTTAATAATTGATAGTCCTCCTATCTCATTTGCAATAGATAGTGACTATATGAATGCAAGATTGACTATGGATAGTGTCTCCATCCCAGCTGCAACGGATGGTGATAATTCAGATAATTTTGTGATTGAGAAAATTGCTAGAGGAGAGGAGCCTCTTCCAAATCTTGAGGCTTCTACATCACGAGGCTCCAACAATAATTCAGAAATAGACTCTCATGAGTTTGAATGGGATTCACTCTCAGATGCAACAGTTGACTTGGATATGGATGTTGTCCATGCTTATAGTTCTCAACCTGATGTAACTGACAAGTCATGTGTTAGATTAGAAGATTGGAACCCACATGTCACATTAGTAGACGATTCTTCGCTTGCTAGGATAAATTCTGATTTAGACACTTTAGAGGGAAACTTGATAGATTCCAATTCTACAGTCACCAGAGATGGCACCACCTATATCCTTAACCTTGAACCGGTCATCAACCTACCCCTTGTTCACCCCAACCTTATTGATTGGTCTCAACGGTACCAAGAGCCTCAACTCTTGACATTTCATAATGACTATGAGATCACTTGCTATCTAAATGCCATTGAACCTGTAGTCTCTTCCACCAGTGAACTGGCTACCAGTATGACAGAACCTGACATCAAGTACCTTAGTCACAAGATAAAAGGAAAAGAAAAAAAGAATAAGAGTTCTGATGGCGAAAACCACTATGTGGCGGTGTCGAGAACCAAAAGTAAAAATAAAAGGCGGTATCCAAAGGTGAAAACCTCGGAAGTGGCACCTCTGGATGAGGTATGATAGTCTCCCAAGCTATTTCGGGGCGGATCATGGGTATTGGTTGAACCACAAAATTTGTTAATTTGGGCCTGAGAGGAAGTTCCAAAATTATACGCGGCTAAATCTTTATCACACGAAGAAAAGCCTATCTTGATTCCTCAAAGAAAGAAATTAACTTTGCATGGACATACTCGGACATGCCAGGGTTGGACACTAATCTCATTATGCATCATTTGTCCATAGCTCCAGGTGTGAAACCAGTCAAACAGAAGTTGAGAAAAATGCACCCTCATATAGCTCTTTTAGTGAAAGCTGAATTAGAAAAGCCCCTTGGTGCAGGATTCATTAGAGCCATAGACTATGCTGACTGGATTTCCAACATTGTACCTATTTATAAACATGATAAATCCATTCGAATCTACATAGACTTTAGAGATCTTAACAGAGCATGCCCAAAGGATGATTTTCCACTTCCTAACATAGACATGATAGTGGACATGACAGCGGGATATGAGATCTATTCTTTGATGGATGGTTTTTTTGGGTATAATCAAATCAAGATAGCTCTCGAGGATCAAGAAAAGACTGCATTCACATGTGCCTGGGGTACTTATTGTTGGAATGTCATGCCCTTTGGATTGAAAAATGCATGAGCTACTTACCAAAGAGCTATGACAGCCATCTTCCATGACATGATGCATAAGAATATGGAAGATTATGTGGATGACACCCTGGCTAAGTCTAAGAGAAGAGGAACACATTTGGCTGATTTAGAAGTGATTCTAGATTGCATGGAACAATTTCAACTAAGATTAAACCCAAAAAAGTGTGCATTTGGTGTTACTTCTGGCAAATTATTGGGATTCATCATTTCAGCTAAAGGAATAGAAGTGGACCTTGAAAAGGTTCAAGCCATTATAAACATACCACCTCCCAAAAATGTCAGCCAAATGAGGAGTCTTCAAGGGCGCCTTCAATCCATAAGGAGGTTTATTTCTGAATTGGCAAATGAGGCACAACCTTTCAACAAAAATTTGCATAAAGGTGTTCAATGTGTCTAGAATAAAGATTGCCAAGAGCATGGATCAAATTAAAGGAATGCTTGGCAAAATCCTCCCATTTTAATGCCTCCCATTCAGGAAAACCTCTCATTTTATATGTATCACCGACTCTTGAATCTTCACTGGGGGAATTGTTGGCTCAATTAGATGAACAAGGGAAAGAAAGGGCCATATATTATATTAGTCGCACTCTTGTTTCTTATGAGGTTAATTATACTAGTATTGAAAAAGCTTGCCTCGCAGTAGTGTTTGCTTCTCAAAAATTGCGACACTATATGCTCGCGCACACCATACACCTCATAGCAAAAATTGATCCTCTCAAATACTTGCTCGGTAAAGCTGCTCTCACGGGTAGACTTGCTAAATGGATGATGATTCTTTCTGAATTTGACATAGAGTATATTGAGCGCAAAGCAATCAAAGGCCAAGCTATTGTAGATCAACTGGCTAATTTTCCTATTCAAGATAATATGCCCATTCAAGTCAACTTTCCAGATGAGCATCTTATGTACATGACTGAAAGATCCTGGAAACTATTCTTTGATGGTTCATGCATGCAAAATGGTTCTGGAGCTGGTGTGTTGTTTGTTTCTCCTCATGGGTATACTATTCCCTAAATCTTACAAGTTACTCTTTCCATGCACAAACAACATAGTAGTGTGACTTTGACAAATGGACTAAAATGGCCATAGAGTGGAATATCACAGAACTACATATCTATGGGGATTCTCAACTGATCATCAACCAAGTCAATGAACAATACCAAACAAAAGATGACAAGTTGGTACCTTACAAAAAAATGGTTGATTCATTAAGACGGTATTTTACTTTTGTCACCTTTCAGCAAATCCCTAGGGCTGAGAACAAAGCAGCTGATGCTATGGCCACCCTTGCTTCACTTCTTTAGTTAGAGGAACATGAGTCCATATATGAATTCCTGGTGGAAGAGCTACGATATCCCATATTTGACTCACCCGAAAGCCATGTCATTTGTACCCTTGTCAATCATGAATCCTCCCGCTATGGTGATGGAATCATCCCCGATACATTTAACCGATCTAAAAGAAGAAACCTTATCCACAACGCCTCTCGCCATTCCCTCATCTCTGGTGATTTGTATAGGAGGGGTCTAGATGGAACACTTCTTAGGTGGTTAGAAAAGGAGGAATCCGATCAAGCGCTAGTTGACATCCACGAGGGCATATGTGGAGGACATTCTAATGGTCTTTTCCATGGCTAAGCCTTAGGGTACTATTGGCCTCACGATCACGGATAGATCACGATGGGAATTTTGCTAAGTCTTGTGAAAATTTTTAGAAACATGGACACCTAATACATGCTCCAGGTAGGGAGCTAATTCCTTCTATATCTCACTGGCCATTTCAGCGATGGGCCTTTGACCTTGTTGGGAAGATTCATCCCAACTCATCAGGTGGGCATAAGTTCATTATCCTTTGCTCTTATTCCATACAAAATGGGTAGAGGCATTTCCTTTCCTATTACTTCGAGGGCAAAGAGAGCCGGTGTCTTTATTTATTTTTAAACCATCATGCATGCGATATGGAGTGCCATCACGAGATCATCAGCGACAATGGAGGTCAGTTCAAAAACAAGGACCTTAAAGAAATCTGCCAAAGATTCAAGATAAAGCAACATTGGTCCTCCATTTACTTCCCACAAGGAAATGGTCAGGCAGAGGCTTCAAACAAAACCATTCTCAAGATTTTGCACATAACAGTTCATAAGAATGGTAGGAAGTGGCACCCTACAAATACGTCGGCCAGTAAGGTCTATAGAGCAGTATTTGTACTCAGCGGGAATACTCCTTTTGCCCTCACGTCTGGCGTTGAGCGGTGTTACCTTTGAGGTTGAGATTCCATCGCGGGTCTCTCTCAAAGGTCTGAATTCACCGGATAGAGACTATCGTGCCCGCGAGATTGCAGAATTGGAACTTCTTGATGAGAAGCGTAAAGCATCATTTGACCATATGAGGGTCTATCAAAAGTGGATGTCCAAAGCCTTCAACAAAAAGGTTCACCCTAGAGAATTCCAAGTAGGAGATCTTGTCTTGCGAGAGAATCCTAAGAACCAACAGAACCGAGAACAGAAGGGAAAATTCGAACCTAATTGGCTTGGACCCTACATCATTACAGCAGCTTTTGGCATAGGTGCCTATCTACTATCTACTGAAGAGGGGGAGCAGCTCCCCGAGCCTATCAATGTTTTGCACCTGAAGAAGTTCTATCCTTGATGCCCGTTCTGTCTGGGGGCATCCTTTGTATATAATTATGACCCTGAAAAAAGTTCCAAAAAAAATTGATATATGATACTGAAAAAATTACAAAAAAAAAATTTGATATATTGTCAAAAAATCCAAAAAAAAAATTCAAATATGATGCTGAAAAAATACAAAAATACAAAAAAATACAAAAAAAAGAAAGTCCTAAAAAAAATTCTTCCAAGTGGTGAAAACCTCGAAACGTGCTACTTGGAGGCCTTGCATCCCTATTTCTTAGCATGCATCCTCTATTATTCTCCAATGCCTTGTCCTTTTGCCTTGGTTTGGAATTGGTCTTTGTCTTTGTCTAGGGCATCACTGTGTTAGCTTTGGTCTCTTGGATATGCTTGTCTTTAGGACACCTCGCAAACGGTGTTTTTCAACACTAACCCAACTGTGTTTTTCAACACAACCCCTGACATCGTGTGTTTTTCAACACTTATCAGTTTGGTCTTATCCAGTTCGGTCATGTGATCTTACCTACTTGCATGCATTCGATCCTTATCCTCGGAACTCAGTATCAGTTTACACACTTAAAATTTTTTAATTGCAACACTTAATGCTTGAGATATGCCATGATCTTTTCTTTGTGTGCTGACTGATATTGATTTTCGTTGAGTGTCCTTGTCTAATAAGTCTCTCCATGATGCATAGCTAGAGGACTTGGGGCATGGGGCATGTTTTTATTTGCTTTCTGCTTGTGGGTGTTGTCTTGAACCTCTTTAGTGTCTCTTGTTGTCTCCTTGACACACTTAAGAGATTTATGGCATCATCCTTGAATGTTTTTGCACAACCATTCTCATGGTAATCCTGGCATTTATGTCTTGATGCGAGCGTGGTTTTGCTACATTAAATTGGGTAAGCTAACATTGTAGTTATCTTGACCTTCATGTCTTTGATGCTCATGTTAGAATCTTTCCACATTCCAAGCTGATATAAATCACATTCATATCTTCATAGTTGCGTTTGTGACTAGTGATGATTGTGTGATTGTCCGATGTCCGGTAATAATGGCCCAATGATGAAAATAAGTTCTCTTACATTCTCTAATGAATGATGAACACACAAAAACCTATGTTACCCTATTGCAAGTACACCTTTGCATTTTCATGTAGCTTGCATTATTTAGACTTCATGTTAATTTGCACTTTTAGGCTGTATTATGGGTTTGAGAGGGTTTTCTTCATCTTTCTTGTGGATTTTTCATCAACTATGATCACGTTCTTCATTTCCTTATCTTCTTTCGTGATCTCAATCAAAATTCCCTATCTTAAACAGTTGATTGATTTTGATGCATCCTCTTTATTGAGGCAGATTCTCTTCCTTCTCTCCATTTCTTTCCATTTCTTCCAAACTTCTATCTTCCATTCGATTTCACCCCACTTCTTTTCTTCTAATTCAACCTTAGGGCATAATTTTCTTGCTGATCTACCTGGGTTCTGTGATTCTTATATTTTTCATCTTACATCAAGAACCTTATCTTTTGTTTGATTTGATCAAATTTTTCAATTTATTATTTCTCCTCTATCTCATTTCAATTTCGATCACGAGGGGGAAGTACCTATCAAACTTCAATCCTTGATTCAACTTTATCAATTTATCAATTGCTTCTCTTGGGGCAACCTTGCTTGAGATTCTTATCTCTCACTTTGGATGTGATCCCGAATCGACCTCATGTTCAAAGGCCTTTTGTTTATGTTTGTCCAGATGTGATCCCGAGTCGACCTCACATCTAAGTTGTTTTTTGATCCCAAATCGATCTCACATTGCAACTTCATTCTTTGACTGCATGTGATCCCGAGTCGACCTCACATTAGTCAAAGAGGGGCAAATGTATGCAACCTAAAATGGTCACCTAGACTTTGGGCCCCATTTATTTAATTTGTCAACATCAACTTTCTGAATCAATGATTGTCGCATTTTCAAATCAAATTTCTTAATCAATTCATAACTATTTCAAATGTTTCAATTTTCCCTAAGGTTTGAATGCTTCATTAATTTTATTTAATCAAAAGAAATAAATCCCTTTTAATAAATAAAATAATGGTATTTAATTGAAGTTAATATTACTTAAATAAAATGATGCCATTTAATTAAATCTATTTTTAATTAAATAATTTTATTTTATTTTATTAATATTCATTTCTAAATTACATAATCTTATTTTATTTTATTAAAAGAGATATTATCATCTTAAATTAAATTAAATAAATGAAATATCCTCTCAAGAATATCTGTGATGAAAAAATGGAAACAAATCAGCTTTAAAGGGAAATAAACTAAAGAATCTAACAGATTTGTTTCTATTTTCTATTTATCCCATTGTTCTGAATTTGCCTTCAATTCCACTTTTGCCTATAAAATGAGCCCTCTCATTCTCATTTCAAAAATCACGAATTTTTACATCGACTTATGCTACAAATTTTCTTGAATTTTATCATTTGAGATTACACATTAGTTTTATTTTATAAGCATCTTAGTTTTAGAGCATATAGTTTAATATTACATTTTAGCTTAATCTTCATAGTAGATTAATTTGCAAAGTAATTCATTTATGGCATTGCATGTAGATCAATTTTCATTTCAATAAATTAGTTTTGTTTATTGCATTTTACAGTCATTTAGATTAGTTTTCATTGTTGCATTGCAAGAACATGATTCATGGAGATTGGCATTCTTGCTTCTCCTCTTTGAATCTCTCATTCTGAGACTGTATTTGCAGGGGTAACTAGGTCAATCTGAGGGCCACAATATCAATCCCTGCTCTTCTCGGATAGAGAGCTGTGAATTGATTTGCAAGGACTCATTATTGAGTATCTTTGCATGCAAGGATTCACAGAAGTATAACATATTTTCAGTTATACAATATCCAACTTTATCACTTTCATACAATCAAATAGGGTGGCTACATCATTTGGTTTAACAAAAGGTGGGACATCAATCTTTTACAAAGCCTCTTGGAGAATCCTATGGTATGCAGGTGATATTTAAATCAAGTCCCAAAGGGAGATTTGTGTTGGGGTACTATGAAGTTTCTCAACAAGATCAAACTCCTTACCTCTATACAGAGGAATGCTATGTGTGAGAAATTGCATGATAAATTAGTTGTTGTGACACATGCTTACTAGTGAGTTTTTTTGCAAAGTTCAAGATATGGCCAAGGTTTTAGGAGGTCCTATAATGAGAGTTGATCTAATTGTTACTTTTCCATTCATAACCTCAATTGAATTATCTACTTGTTGATGACCTTCTATTGAGGGGGATCTAATGTCAACTTAGCGGTTTCATCTATTTCATCCATCTTATTGTCTTTTGAAAGAAATGTATCAATGATTTCATCCTCTCGTGCCACAATATCTTCCCAAGTAGGAGAGGTATTGGGAGAGGAACAAATAAGATTCTCATAATGCTCGATGATTATTTCTTCTAACACCAAGATACCTTCTTTTTAAGTAGGTGAGGTATCAAGAGAAGAACAAGTATGATTTTCATGATTGTTCATCATGGAATCCTCTTGCACCCAAGTGTTCTCACAAGTAGGGAAGATGTTGGGAGGTGAATGAATATTAGGAAAAGTGATATCAAGAAATGTGCCAATGATTTCATTTTCTTGTGTTAAGATATTCTCACAATTAGGATGGATAGAATGAGAATAGCTACCATGATTATCATAAGTATCAATGATTGCATTTGTTTGATCATTAGAAGCCTTAGTGGATGATCTAAGTGAGATGAAGTACCCAAGGGAAGATCATCTAACATGTCATTAAGTGTCATAGGTAAAATATCAACTGGATGCATTTGTACAATGCTTTTAATTTATTGGAAAATAGTAAAAATAATCTATAGAATGCATAATTTAGGAAATTAGGGACTCAATTAGTCTCAATAATTTAGGGGGGAAATTGAAACATGGTGTAAAATTGTCAAGGGTGACAATTTACGATGCTACAAATATAAGCCTATGATTAAAAAGTTATTGAACATTTTATGATCATAACTATTCAATTGAAAAATAAAGGGTTCCCTCACTAGGTGTTGGTCCCCATTCATCTCTCTACTATTTAGGCCATTTTGGAAGGCATCCCTCATGTGCCTTCTCCTCCCTTAAATGTGATATTGGTGAGTAGTGATGGGGATGTCACCCCTTCCATGGTGCCCCATGTTTCCATTTCAACTCATATCATGTAATATTTTTCTCTAAGTTCCTTGATGTGTGGCACCTAGATAGAGCTTCTACTAATTAGCAGTTTTCCCTTATTGGGAGATTCTTTGATTATAGACCGAGCATCAATATTATTCATAATTGTGCATCCAAATAATGAATTGTTCTAGGTTTGATATGTGTGACAACCTTAACGAATGGATTCCTCTTATTCTCCTTTCAATCCATTGAGGACTACACTGAAGTTCTTTAGGGAGGTTCTGATGCTACCAAGGTTGACATGGTTCCTATTTGGGTCCATATCCAAAAGCTCCCTTTGGAATTATGGGATGAATGTATCATTCAAGGTATTCTTGATGTTAGTGGTTAGGTTTTTTCCATTGGCAATGTCACAAAATCTAGAAAATGTTCAGTTTTGCTAGATTTTGTGTCTATGTTGAAACTATTTCAATGTTTCAAAAATAACATTAAAATTTTCTCTAATTTTGGTGTTTGCGAGAAGGAATTTCATAATAATATCTCTTTGGTGTACCATTTCCACAAAGTTGTACATTTCTCCTTATTGTGCCAAGATCTTCATGGAAAAGTGCACTCCAATGAGGAGTTTCCTCAATCTCATTACAAAGGGATGGTGTTGAAAACTATTGTGGGGGACCACATTGGTAAGGGTTTAGGTTCCTCATGTGCTAGGAACAAATAAAAATTGAAGTTATGTTTGAGAGCCCCTCTTCTAATAATTTTTTTTCTTTAAATTTTATTAGGATAGCCCTTAGTTGTCATATTCAAAGCCCTTTGGTGAGTGGGAAGGTGTTGGAAACCATAGATAAGGACCACACTAATAAGGGAAAAGGATTCCCATGTGAGATAAAAATAAAATTTGATGTTGTGCTTGTGGGTACTTTGACTAGGACCTCTTATTTGAAAAATGACATGAAATTCTATTTTAGTCTCACTCCTCTTCTAAGCCTTTTGGTGAGGTTTGGATTCAAGCCGCCTTGATTGCCTATTCAACTTTATTGAAGGTTTTGGGTTCCTTTCAAAACGTGTTTCCATTTCATTGCTTCAATCAAAAGCATTTTTTGGTCCTTTTTATTCCCCTTTGGTTTTTTTTGTTGGTTTCAATCTCTCTTCTTGTGAGACTCATTGTGTTCACCTTTGTTGTATCCAAAATAATTGTTTGCTTCAATAAGGCATTTTGATTAAAATGGTCTAAATCATGTAAAATTGTCGTCAAAAGTTTGTTTTAGGACAAAAAAAACATGAGATTTTTGAGGGTTTATGTCAAGGATACTTGCAAAATTCTAAAATTTTGAAAATTAGGGTTTCGTACCCTTGTTTTTAGGAAAACCCCTAAAAATAGGACCTTTCTAGAATTAGTTGAAAATGATTTTGATAGGATAATTTGACTTCACAATCACACTTGTCAAGTCAAAATCTTCAAAAAGTTTGTTTTACTCTAGTGGGTCTACTTCATTTTTTAGAAGAAAAGCTAGGACCTCTGCAACCATTAATGGCAGATGGCTAGTACTAGGTGTCTAAATCTAAGCCTCAAAAGCTTCAAGGCAGAATCCATGGCAAAAGATGCTAAAAAAGATGCTCTACAATGGAGGGGATTTTCAAAATTGAAAAATGCTAAAAAATTTCTAAGTCTGGAAGATGGACGCCTTGCTACATGCTAGATGCTACACAGTCAATGCCTTGGTGAATTTTTCAAGCACCCATACATGCAACATGGTGAAAGAAATTGCTACGGTGAATGCGTTTGCATCGTCAACAATGGTGATCAAGTCAGAGCTACAATAGTAAATGCAAAACATGAAGAGATGAAGATCTTAAAGGAAATGATGAAGTTGCAGTCAAAAGAGCCTCTACTGACCAAGGGCGCTCATGAGTTCAATAGGTCAAAGGCAGTCATCAATTTTTTCCAAGACAATCATATCCTTCATAATTCTATTGGCTTTCCAACACATCATCTAGCAGGTTCACCTGATTCATCAATCACTGGAAAACAAAGGCAAAGTCAAGAGATGTTGAAAGAAAGTATCATAAAAAACAACAGTCAAACATAAAAGAAAAGTGCCCCTATAGCTCAAGGGCACCCAAGAATGAGATGATCCAAATGTCATTTTTTTAGAAAGCTTGAATCCTTCAGGTGATCTGCTCGGCATTAGCTCAGCTTTGCAATGAACTTGTTCACCAGTCTGCAAGACACATCAAATGATGGAAATTGTTGATCGTTCAAGCATACAAAATATAGGATAAATCAGTGCATATCAAGGAAAAAGTGCCCCTGTTGGCTAGGGGCACCCATCATTTTAAGTCACCTGTTGAACTTTTCAACAACTTCTTTCTTCAAGGCATATACTCAACATCCTTTCAGCTTCATGACCAATCCAATTGCAATCTCACAAGACCTGTCAAGCATTCACAAATGAAGATCAAGCAAAAAACACCAAATCCAAAGGCGAGACATGAAAGACATGAAAAATTGGTTAAGTGTTAAGGAAATTGTACCCTCCTAGAAATAGGCACCCAATGTTTTGGGAAATTAGATGCAGTCTACAAGCTCAATGACCTCCAATAAGTCCTTCTCCGTCTTGATAAATCTCAACAATGACACCGTCAAAAAATTCAATAGATAAATCAAACACCTGACAAGAGAGATCAAACTAGGATAGTTTGTGAAAGATTGCAAATTGAAAATAACAAGTCAAAAGGTCAAAGGAACCCCTGCAAGCCAGGGGAACCCAAGCCTTTGAGAGACCTAAATCAACTTTCAAGATTCGTGAAACCAGTCATCCTTTCTGGGACTGAACTGGTTATCCATCCCATGTTTCAGCAAGATCGCCAAGTTCATCAGTCATCGATGATCTCAGATCAGGGCACTGAGGGTCAAAATGGAGGAATTGAAGAACACTCAAAGAAACTGAATAAGTCTAGTGAAAAATGCATCTTCTTGGGAAAAGGTGCACAAGAATTAGAGGCATTAGACTCAGGTTTTGAGCTTTGCAACACCCAAGCACACTTCTTCAGAGTTGTTTCATCTCAACAATGGATCTGACAACAACACCTAAGGATCAACTAAGAAATCAAAATTAGAGATCAAACGAAGGTACTTCGTCACAAAAAGAAGAATGAAAAATGTTCAACTCCTCAACTTGGATGCCTAAAGTCAAACTAGGCCCAGTTGACTGACAATTTTGAAATACTTTTCATGTCTAAAATGTCCCCAAATTGGTGGAAATTAGTTATGTGAACTCCAGATCAAGTTAATTAACTCCTCAATCATGTGTTAGCACCCAAACTTGAGGCATTCAACATCAATCACTATTAATCAAGTCTAGGTGTCATAATTCAACATCTTTCTTTGCAAGTTGAAGCTCAATAACAAGTATTTTTCCTCTCCAACATCTTTTGAAGATTTAACAAAGGATTTTTCATTATTCTTCATGATTTCAAGAATGAAGTTGCACAGAGGGATAGTTCATCAAGGTCTACATTTCCAAGCATAATTTTCCTAAAGATCCAGAGAGGTAGTTGATAACTTCCAAACTTCTTGTTTTTTTCCTCTATTCTTACCTTATATATTTTTGCATGTTCAAGAAAACAACAGTTATTCATAGATCTAACCTTTTGGGTATGATCAACATAGTTTTTTCAACAAAACCCACGTGCTAGATTTTACCCAAAAAGTTGCCCTGCTGTCCCTTTTTTAGGGTTTTCCAAAAAAGTCTTAATTTAAAAAATCAGACAAACTAGGTTTGTTCAACTTTGAAGTGCCTACAATACCCATGTGTTATATTTTTTCAAGAAAAATAAGCTTTTGCTGCTTCTAACACCCCGACCCTAAAAAAGCTCTTGCATGTACAAGGAAAATTAAATTTTTTGAAAATTTTGATGTTCTAGGTCCATTAGAAAATTATTACCAAGAAAACCCACGTCTCATAATTTTTCATAAAAAGTGCTTCTTGACAAGGCTATTTTTAGCAAATTCAAAAAAGTTTTCTGAACAGTATCATGTGCACATCAATCTTCAAGGTTTTTAGAATGTAGTTCTCCCAAGTGGAATACAAGACCAAGACAGTCTTACTCCATGAATTTTTTAAGATGACTGACACTGATATGCATCGGGCACACCTAGAGGTCGATTTGGACAGATTGACAAGCATATACACTCAAAGTCCACAGGTTCCATATGGCTTCACCTTGTATATTTGATAGCCTTCCAAGGCCAGTTTAGAGGGTTGAATACCGTTGGAGCTCTATGTGTGCAACGAGTTCATGTGCATTTCTCATAGCTAGAGTGTTCATAGTCAAACTTAGCGGTTTCATCATACAACACTCTTTCATTGAGAAGAATCAAGAAAATTTTCAAAAGTGCAAAGTTGTGGGAGAAACAGAGGTCATCACTCCAATTATAGAGCTACCAAAGTTACCAATCAATTACTTGCTAGTATCAAACGTGAAGATGGTGACTACGTGACTCTTGATGCTGGTTGCAAGTTAAGTCAAATTGCAGTCATGTCAACCAGGCTGGATGACACAATTGCAAAGAAGATTGGATATCAAGAGCATATTGCAAGTGGCAAGGAGATGCTACAATGACACACCATCATTATATAAAGCATCAGTTGTCTAGAAGTAGAGGCAGTCAACGACTAGTAAGAGGAATTTTTGACTCGAGGTGATGAGGTGTAAACACCCAATTAGGACGTCCTACCCCTCCAAAATGGTGTTTATGACAACAAGAGTTAACTTGATACCTCTTTCTAAGTTAACTCACTGTCCCACTAATTATGGATGTCTATTTCCACTAATTATGGATGCCTATGTTGGAGGCACTTTTATATTTGAAGTTCTCTTTTAGTTTAGTTTTAGTTAACTGAATTAGATTTAGTTAACTGTTAGGTTATCTAATTTTAGACATAGGAATAAATCTTGCAGATTGGCAAGAACTCTTTGTTAACTCAAGGAGATTTTAGGGTTTCCTACTCCTTTGAGCTTCTATAAATAAGAGCCTTTTCTCATTATTTTGTAACTTTACTTCATGACAGCAAAACACTAAGCTAAAAATCCTTCGACTTTGTTCGCTTAGTATATGTTCTTGAATCGTATTTTTTATAGTTAAATGCCAAGTACAACTTGTGTTCTCTCTATTTAGATAGGTGTGTTCAATTTGTGATCATGTATTCTTGGTTGATTGCTTCATGTGTGATTGTCTCTTTGAAACAAGTTGTCCCAAAGTGTAATCTTTCATTGAAGTTGGGATAATAAATCAGGAGAGCCTTGGGCCTTTAATCTAAAATTCTCAAGATTTGTCATTGTATGTTGTTCTTAATAATCTTCCTTTCGATCTACACCTCGGAAAGAGCATTGTCTCTCCTTGGGAATTTAGAGAGTGGGATTATCATTATTTGTTGTTTCTAGTAGTCTACCTTTCAGCCTACACCTTGAAAAGGACTTGGTGCCTCCTTGGGAATCCTGAGATCTAGCCTACCATTTGAAGATTACTTGTGCGGATTCTATTTTGGTGTAAATATGGAAGTTCAGAGCCTTCAGATGCATTATGAGAGACAGTTCGTCTAAGTGATCAAACCATTCCATTCCCACTCCTATGCCCCTCTTGCTCTATTTATCTTGAGGAGATAGGATAGATTAAAAGTTAGCTTAGTTATAGTTAAGATCTGTAGAAACCAAAGAAAACCTTAGCTACAACACATTGTGCTTTATGCACCCTTGTGCCCCACCATTGAGTATAGGAACATTAGTTTACTTTACTTTTTATGCAAACATTAACAAAAAGAGGGAGCTTCCCCTCCTAATTTGAAGATCAATTACTACACACTGTGCATAGTTGTTCGTTTCCAATAAGCACTCTAGAGGTGCTAATTGAAACACCAACAACCTTCTTGTCTTCTTTATAATTGGGTCGAAGCCCTTCCTGTGTATTTACCTTAATCAAAACTATCAATTGAATACTCATATGTGTCTACAAATCTTATGCAAACTTACCATCTACTAAAAGAGAAATTGCAAGATAATAATTAACAAATCATTTCACATAAATGGAATATAAATTAAAATTTATCTACAAATGTTAAGTATCTTCTAAACTATCTTTCACTAATGTGAAGAAACCAAGTAATGATATAATATCTACTATTTACCATGATTACTCATTAAACATCACTATTGGAAGTATCCCATGCCCATTTATTTACTATGCAGAATAATGGATCAATGATAAGGTATGCTAGTATAATCTCTTAATATTTCTTAGAATTATTTGAGAGCAACTAAGTTATAAGACCAATACCAATTTTCTACCTCCATATCTGTCACCCTTAGGTACACTTTTGATTTTTTTTAAAAATAATATAGATCCATGAGTTAAACTTTCCCCCCTTCAAGACCTAAAAGGCTCACAAAATTTAGGTGTGACAATTATCATTATGAACACAAATACACTTTGGCTTAGAAGAGACATCAATTTATTAGGAAAACAAAGAGATGTTCCCATAAGAATTAACTACTAGTTACAATTTAATTTACATATAGATATAAATATGTTTTACAATGCTCTTATAAAATACTATACTATAATAACTATTTGAAGAACTTAAGGGTATTGTTAATACATAATGATTTAAGTTTTCCAATAGTACAATAAGTCTTCCACTATAATTGACTTGAGATTTACACCATACTTCTAACCTTTTGGACACTTTATGTTAGATAGGTGAACAATGTTTACCCAACATTTCCTATTTATCCTAACTTTTCAGACACTTTATGTTAGATAGGTGAACAATGTTTACCCAACATTTCCTATTTATCCTAACCTTTTAGACACTTTATGTTAGATAGGTGAACAATGTTTACCCAACATTTCCTATTTATCCTCCATGTTTGTTATCTTCATTATAAGAAAACATTTGAAATTTTTAGAAAAGTTGAGGTCTGCTTCTTCTTAATAATCTACATTATGTATTTATGCTCATATTCATATAATTTAGAAAGTTCAAATGATTTCATCCAAAAAGATGAGATAGATAATTAAAACTTATATTATCTCCTTTCATTGTATAAACCATAAGGAATGGAAATACAAATCCACATCAATTGTCCTATATTAAATGGATATTAAGAATTAATAAATATGAATATTTTAACTGGATGACTAATTAAGGTCCTTTACATTAATTGCAGAAATAACCCTAATCTGGCCTAGTTGGTAGACTAACTATCATTTTAAGTTTCTATCTGAAAATGCAATGACATGGTAGACTTTTCTTGAGACTAAAGAGAAACGTAAACTATCAAACTCATACCATTCTAGGATATTTACATGTCTAATTTGCCTCGCCTGTAGGAGGTGGGCAGAGGAAAAAATATATAAAACTTTAATTGTATTGCCTGAATAAAAACGCTTACAACTGCCTCTATTTATAGAGGGCTTAGGAATTCTCTAGATTACATAGCAGTGAAATCATATGCAAATTGCCATGGTCGGTGAGAACTTTCTAGAATTGTCGGTGGAAGAAGTTTCTACACAAGTTTGACCATGTGGGAGAAATTACTCGCCAACACTCCCCCCTAATTTCTACCATGAATTTCATTACATTCTCAGTCTCTTTCACTGATGCTGCGACATCTAAAATCTTCTAGATCTAGGGATCGAACCTAGGAAATCCCATTCTGCAATTGGGATGCTCTAACCACGAGCTCTGGCACGTTTGGTTACTAGTCCATCATCGGTTCAGGTGCTCAACACTTGTATTTTCTCAGCACCTCCCATAGAGTCACACTACGGGTGCTCGGGGATCCTAGTTTTAATGCGCTCCATTTGACTCATACATTGCTTTCATACAGAATGTTGCGGCATTCAACAATATTTCTTCCTTAATCCATTAAGGGCTTCACTTATCTTTTCATAACAGACATTTGCTATCCTCCTTGATGTTCTCACCTCACTTGCCAACTCTTCATTCTTAAATCGTTCTACAGACTTTAGAAATGCTCTTCATAATTTTGACTCTCAACCTAGACACATACTTATCCAATCTCCTCAAACTTCCTACTACCTCAAGATCTACATGACAAACTTTAAGACTGACAATAGAAACAACTCAAACATACTACAACTCTATCAATTTACAGCTTTGACGATCTTCCATACAGATCTTCAATCTTCAATAGGCACTTGCTTTGGACTCTTTCTCTAGTCTACAACCCCTTTCCTTTTGACAATGGTAATGATCAATATTTACCAAAAAATAATGACTTACCATATGTTCTTCTTGGCTGTGAGCCTCTTGCGAATCTCCCCTTAATTACTGCGGTAGTTTTTTTCTTGCTATCAAACTTCTAACAATGTCTTCAGACTGCAATGACTTATATTCCGCAACCTTCATACCTGATCGACAGCCTTTTCTTCTCATCTTTTTTGACACTTGTTGATTGGGCAATCCCTTGACTAGAGATATGGTTGGCAGCGAACAACGAATTGGGCGACTGCAGCCTTACAAATCTTCTTGATTTCTTCGAACCTAGCTTCCTTCTCCAATCAGCAAATGGTTGGACACTTCTACAATCTATTGTGTGCAGCTTCAACCTGCGATCAATCTGCTATCACCTGCACTCTTCTTTAGAAACACATCTTACTCTTTAGAGCAGTAGCTTGCTATCTTTAAAACTGCAACACACCCTCGGATCTCTCTGGCTTCTTTGGCGGCCTTCTACTCATGACATCTCCAGGATCGTCTACCATACGCTCTGATACCATTTGTAGGAGGTGGGCAGAGGGAAAAATATATAAAAATTTAATTGTATTGCCTGAATAAAAATGCTTACAACTGCCTCTATTTATAGAGGGCTTAGGAATTCTCTAGATTACATAGCAATGAAATCATATGCAAATTGCCATGGTCGGTGAGAACTTTCTAGAATTGTCGGTGGAAGAAGTTTCTACACAAGTTTGACCATGTGGGAGAAATTACTCGCCAACATCGCCTTCTACTTCCAAACAGTGACTCTAACTACAAGGGTCTAAATAACTCAATATACAACAGTGATCAACATGAGAATAGATGGAGCTGCATATTTATTTCTAATCCTTAGATGCTAAAGTGTTTCAGATGTATGTCCAACCAATATTCGCCTAGAAACATGCAGGTACCAGGACATCATTCCAAACCAAGGTATGAGTAATGAATGAATAAATTGCAGCTCCATGAATCAATTTTTTTTTAACATACCATCTCAAACACTGACAAAACAAGGTCTACAGACCAAAATCTACAATGCACAGTAAAAATATATTAGAACCTTAGCCAAAGAACCTAAAAAATCTGTTGTCCTATATTTTGAGATCAATCAACATAAACCTGAATAAAAATAATGAACTCCATAAACACCAAAATCAGATAACATCCGTGACAATAAAACACATCAAAATATAAATGAATCAAATGTTTAAATGTCTTAATAGTCAAAAATCTTTTTAAAATACTAGCTGAATTGATGGACTGCAATTAAAGATGAATCACCATGGTATTCGCCCTTCAAGCAAGACATCCAACCAACACTTGGGAACCCCATAAAACCTCAGATTCAACGATTAAATCTAAGAGTAAATGGAAAAATTGAGCATGTGTAAACCAACAAGAGAAGAAGGAATGAGGTGTTCATCAATGATGGTCATTAACATCGTGACCGATATTAGAAAGTTCTTCCACCTTGTGCTTGTAATCCTTGATATGTTTCACATTCTAATAATTGCCCTTATACTTGAAGAATCTAATCTCCGTAGACTCTTTTACGTTGTTCATTGCCTTCCAATACTTGCCTTTGAGTGGAGTTATCTGGTACGGATGGTCTACAAGTGACCTTGACCTAGCCTTGACCACAATTATGATCCTAAAACTATCATTTTATTAGTTTCTTTATTCCGTTTTCTTGCAACAGTCTAAACATTGAATGCATCAAAAGATTTCAGCAAGTCCGAAATCCTGTCTATAGGCTCTTAACATAGGGTTGGAAACACATATCACAAATTCTCATTGATTAATGAAGTTAAAATTCTTCCATCTGAGTGCAACTATGTCCAAAACCTCAAGAGTGTGATCCTTAGCACACCAACAGTTTGACAAAAGGCCTCATTGATGTGGTTACATGGAATGCCATGATTACTGGTTATGCACAGAATGAGCTTGTTAAAGAAATACCAATGAACGACCTCTAAGCCCTGATCAACCAGACTCACCAAAGAGAACCCAAATGCAAGGATCAGAATTTGAACCTACTACTTTGCATGGCTAGAAGGAAAGATCTAGAAAAAAGATTAGCTAGAGGTTGTCTCCATTGATTTGAAAATTTTAATAAAACAAATTGAGATGCCCAAGCCTAAAAGAAGGTTTAGAATTTTATTATCTATTACCAAAGATGCCTCAAGGTCAAGGATAGCATAAGTTGCTATTCTTGTCAAGTATCCAAAGATGAACATGATATGACTCTAGGTGAATATCATATTTCAACCATCAACCTCGGTTATTCAACGAGAGAGTAGGAGATTGTAAAATTAAAATCCAATGTTGACGCCATTGCCTCTAAACTACAAAGAGATAAGAAAAAGAAGCAATAAATTAAAAGGAAAATTGCTGAACTCCAAGGTTATATAAAGCAATTATGTGGAGTGTTGGTCTCCAACTTCCCATGCAAGATTTTGGTCTCCATCTTCACTTTGCAGGATATTTGTAAAACTTTTACTTTCATCAGGTATTTACGAAACATTTATGCCTAAGGAAATATTTACCAACAGTCAGCCAAATATGTCGATCCTTTTGGAATATTATCTTCTCATGCCTTTTGAATTGTAGCCATCTATCTTTGAGATGTAATCTCAGCGCTTGATCTGTAACAAACTTTGGCGCCTTGTGTGTATAAGAGGGTCACCAATCCTCTATTTTAAAGATAGGAAATTGTTGATAACCATAGAGTAAATAATGAAGAAATGTCATTGTTTCACTTCCTTTTGTTCAGATATACCTGTAGATTTGTAATTGCAATATAAATCAAGCCATTCATTTTATGCAATCTCAAAGTGAATTATAAATATTTTTAATTTTATGAAATATTATAAAATTCTTTTGAATTCTATACTTGTTTATATGTAATTGTGAGTAATTCTAGTGAAATACAAATTAGTTATAATATTAAATTTTCTCTGTGCAATATGTCTAAAAATTAGATTCCTAACCATTCTCTCTCTCCCTTTCTGTTTTTCATTTTCTTCATTTTTTCAAAAGTCCAATCTCAGCATTATTAAGCTTTGAAAATACTTTAAAATAACATTTGATTCAAGTATTTAGGATACAATTCTATAATTTCTTCATAAATCTTTCATAAATTGATCTTGTTCTTAGACTCTTCAACAATAAAACTCCTTGGTTAAACATTACACAATGAATATTTGAGTTATTTAGTATGTCAAGGTTCGACAATTGAAACTTTGGGATAATAAAATTTTGTTTCAGAATGTAATGAATAAATTTCTTTTTTAAATTTTATCTAAATTGATTGTGACTGAAAAAACACATCAACAGAACAAATAATATCTATTGGTGTGAAATTGATAATCAAAAAACAGGAAATTAGGTACAAGAGAGTTGTTTACAATTTAACAAAGTAGCTAGGTAAGAAATTGAACAATATAGCTAACTATTCCATTCCAAGGCCTATGATGAAGGAGGCAAGGTCAACAAAGAGAAAATATTTTATGTTACAAGGCAACTATACATAGAGCACGGCTCTAAAGACAAGGTAAAAACATTGTCACAGAAAGAGACTGATGAAAAAGTCACATTGGAAAAGGAATAATAAAATTTGGAGCATCAGACAAGAAAAAGCCTCAGGATGACTATGATTATATTTTAAGGGATCAAACTGAATTTCTCAGATATTAGGGAATGATGTATTGGAAAAGAATACTGGGCAGAAAAGAATGTCTCACAACATTAAGGATCAAACAAAAATGCTGCCAATCCATGCTTTCAAAGGTGATATTGGCAACAAATATAGCAAAATCCTCGTTGACTATTGATGGAATAGAGTATGTTATTGATCCTGTATACTGTAAGGAGGAATCATATGATCCTCATACATGCATGGAGTCCTTGATCGTCATTCCAACTTCCAAGGCATCTGCTCAGCAGAGATCAGGCAGAGCAGGAAGAAGAACATCAGCTAAATGCTTTCGCTTACACACTGCTTGGTCATTTCAAAACGAGATGCAAGACAATACAATTCCAGAACTACAGCGGGCAAATTTAGCCTATTTTGTTCTTGTGCTCAAAAAGTTTGTCTGTAAAAGATCTGTATTTTTTCCCTTGTCCTGAATGACAAGGGTGAGTTTGACAAAATTTGGGCATCAGATGGCAGAGTTTCCACTCGATCCAATCCTTTCTAAAATGATAGTTTGATCAGAGAAATACAAATGTTCTGAAGACATAATAACTATTGAACTTTGACATCTCTAAGATTTCTATTTTAACAAACTTTCAGAATTCATGATAACACACAAATACATGTGAATGTTAGATGTGTAGTTATCTCCAACAATTCATAGGAGTGGTACAAGGCCTCCACAAAATAAGACATTCAGTGTCACAATAGTGTGAATGAGATAGTTTAGACTACATGAGCTTTATTTTATGCTCAAAGTGTTATTTCAATACGTCAAGATGTATTATGTTTATATAAGGTAGAGGTAAAAAGTGTGTTTGATAAGCAAGACTGAGACACTAGTTTGGTGTGTAAGAACTTCTTTATAGAGTTATAGAGTCATATTGTTGGATAAGAGTTGTATATTTTTCATGTTTAATAATCAGAATGGGATCAAACTTGCTAGTCTCGAAAAATTATAAATTTCAAAAATGATAATTCTTTTCTATTTTTTCCTTGTTTTAAATCACTCACATTTATCTTTTGCATGGCTTCATGTAAAGTATAAAATCACTTTCAATGTGTCTATTTATATCTGCACATGTTTAAAAGTGAAGTAAGAGAAATTATTATTATATTAGAAAACAGTTTAATTTTTGCAATAGTAAAAAAAATTATTGTACTAAAACTTCTATAAAAAAAAATTCACAAATAAAAATACTATGTATAGTTTTTTGTTTTCTATTTATTCTATTATCATTTAAAATTGTATATACACTACTATTATATAGAATTATCTAACTTTATTTTTTCCTCAACATACAAAACACTTTTCCAATTTCCATTCTATTGCTGAAGAAATTTGTGGGATCACTTTTTACCTCTGCAATCTTCACAGTTTTAGGAAGGGGGACAACATCATGTGGATAGTAAAAGTACATCGTGCCATTTTATTCATGAAGAGATACTAATGAAGTTTTAACTTGATTGATTGAGGTGGGCATCATTCAACAAAGTATGTCCCTCATATTGCTCATACTTTACAAATCAATTTGATGTTTAAATTATGTATTCATAAAACTGATCAAATCATTGCATATGAAAAAACCATTAATTCATGGTAGGGTCAATGTTTAAGGGTGGACAGTCTCTGGATTTTTTTTTAAAACCTCCGTACGGTCTATATTTGTACAAAATTTGTACAAGTCATGATATACTTTCAAAATTATATATATATGTACACTAACTATTAGGTACATCCATAATAATTGTCTTCCATGGTGCATATGAACATATCTTTTTCATTAGACGTACATTTCAGTTGAGAACTTTACCATCCTCTACATCTGCAGGGAAACTGCTCCCTAAATTAGAATAAATTTTGTAACAGGCGTATCTTTCATGCCTGGAGGTTTCTAAGGATCCAGAAAGTATCAGCAAAGCAATATGTAGGGACAAATCTTGATGTCTATAATCTTCAATAATTATTACTGTGGACTTTAATGATTTTCTTACTGCTTCTATGCTTCTGCTATAAAATATAAACAAGGCCTTGTCTTTCTCTATTTATGTCAAATCTACCTTGCATTTAGTTACTCTTTCACATCCTCGTATGGATGATATGGGTTAAAAGCTTAATTTCTACTTTGATGTTTCTATGATTTTCTCAATGCAGTATGAATGTTTCATACACTCCATTTTATAGCATTGACTGTAATTACATTTCAACTAAGAAACTATACCATTTACTGGCAAAAAATAAATAAAAAATAGTATAGACAACTAGTGCACCTACTCACTATAGAATTCCTTTATAAGGTGCTAGTAAGTGAGGGTTATCATCCAAAATCTCAAACCAATTCAACTTCTAAGATGGCCATCAAACATGCATATCAGGTCATATGATGAATTTAACTCAAAACTAACGTATAAGGGAGAGGAGTCGATCGTGGGACAGACACCAATCGTAGGTATAGATCTGGACAGCCTGGGGTCCAATTTTGGGTAGTTTGGGGCTCACTTTTGGGCAATAAAAGTGTCAATAAATTTACACTTAATATCCAACTACCAATCACTTTAATTCAAAAACTACACAAACTGACCAATCATGTAATGCCACATCAGCATACCAATATTACATGACTTAGTGACCCATTATCGGTGCATCAATTTTTTTGGCTCTTTTTTTGTGGTTTTTGAAAAATGGTCTGAAAACATTGATAAACATGCCCAATTTTCGCCAAAAAAAAAGGGGGGGATGCCAACTCGACGGTCAAGAGACGTGGCAAAAAAAAGTTGTCCGACTCAGACGTTGATGACGTGTACCCCTCGCTCAAAGTTACACTACCCACGATAGGCCCCTCTCCCTTATGATAGTCCATAAAATTAAATGGCATACTTGAATTTTTCTCTTGATATCATGGGAGTGGTGAAAAAATACCCTACTAAAACTTTTTTTTAAACTTTGAAGGCTCAAATTTATGCAAATGCTTTTAAATATTAGTTATAGAGCTTTCCTCAATTGCACTTAGACTTATCATGTTCCTATTGACCTAAAAACTAGGCTAGAGATTGGTTTGGATTATGTTTTGGATGTTTCGGCTTTGTACTAGAAAAGAATGGATTATATATGCAAGTGACGTACTAAATCAAACGAAACTATACATTACATATTCATATATATAATTAGAAACCATAAGATAAGTTCTCATATAATTCCTTTCAAGATTATACACAATATCTCATAGATAGTGTTTTCATATATTCATCATACTCTAGTATATTCAGTTATCCATCATATCTCTCATATTCTCTCATTACATATTTTCAATCATGTTCATTATACAGCCTCTTTATGCCTCTTCCTCATGTCCTTGCATACTAACTCATAGTTATCCTCTTCCTACAATTCTACCTCTTCCTTCATGATATTATGAACTTTTATTGTTTATTCATCTATATACTAAGTGATTAGGGGTGTTTAAATGCTATAACTTATGTATGGGTGTTTCAATCATGTTCATTCTTGTTTATTCATCTACATACAATTTCAACGAAGGCCTGGTTGTGGTTGGCTCCCACATTGCATTTAGTATGGACAACATTTCCAAAGGGTTTTATAGAGCTCCACGAGCTCCTCCTCTGTGCATTCCCATGGGAGATTCCTACACACCCCTCCCTCACGAAATTCCTCTATCCTTTTTGCTTATGTGGGCGTCCATATCCTTTGGCAGGAAAAAGCAAATAAATCGATGCATTTTTATTCCTGAATCCCCCCTCATAGTCCCTTCCTTGTGTACTCCACCAGAATTCATCTATCCTTTATGCTTTGATGGAAGTCCATAATCTGTTCCAACACCCCCACTTCGCACAAGCAGTAAGGATGCCGCTAAAGGCTTTGGAGTCTAGCTTCTACGCCTCCATTTGCATTTCCATGAAAGTTTTTCCATCTTTTCAACATATAGATTTCTTTCCATTCCATGCTTCCACTAATTTCAACTCATCGTGTTCCTCTTCTCTCTTCTCCTTTCTACAGGGTTTTCTGCATGCTCTTTTTCTTTTCTCTCTCTGCAAAATTTCCACTCCCTTTCCTGCATGACTCCTTCCCTCTACTCACGTCCTTCGTTCCTCTTTTTCCCTCGGCATTTTATCTGCATGACTCTCTCTCGCTCACGTCATTATTCTTCTTTCTCTCTCTTTGCATTTCTGTCTCTGTTCTCCCTCTCAAAACAGCGCGTCCCCCATCAAAGGGGTCGTAGGAGGGTTAAACAATGGATTTGCACGCCATTTCTCAAGCCCTGCAATATTTTATTTCCTGAATAAGGGACGCTGTCTCTTTTACTGCGCAACCTCTCCACAACGTACCCGCATCATGCCCAGTTAATTTTTTGGCAGCCTCCTTTGCTGGGTCGTTGGTAATTGCAATGACTTTGACATATCCCTTTTATTACTTTTCGGTTACCCACTGCGTTGTCTTGGAATTTTCTTAAGACTTTAATGGGTGTCCATACATTCACATGGTGTCCGTATTGGCACCATGTGTCTTGTCCCTCTCAATTGCTTCTTTTTCGACACCTAGGGTATCCTACAGGGACATTGCTGACGGAGATGTGACAATTATCTCCATAGGCTCTTTTAATTTGTTCACTGTCTTCAAATACTTGCCTGTGAGTGGAGTTATCTGGTACGGATGGTCTAAAAGTGACCTTGACCAAGCCTTGACCGCTATTATGAGCCTACAACTAGCATTTTATTAGTTTCTTTATTCCTTTTTCTTGCAACAGTCTAAACATCGAATGCATCAAAAGATTTCAGCAAGTCCAAAATCCTGTCTATAAACTCTTAACAGAGGGTTGGAAACACATATCACAAATTCTCATTGATTAATGAAGTAAATATTCTTCTATCTGAGTGCAACTATGTCTAAAACCTCACACCAACAGTTGACAAAAGGCCTCATCCATGTGGTTACATGGAATGCCATGATTATTGGTTATGCACAGAATGGGCTTGTTAAACAAATACCAATGAACGACCTATAAGCCCTGATCAACCGGACTCACCAAAGAGAACCCAAATGCAAGGATCAGGATTTGAACCTACTACTTTGGCATGGCTAGAAGGAAAGATCTAGAAAAAAGATTAGGTAGTGTCTCCATTGATTTGAATTTTTTTTTAAACAATTTGAGATGCCCAAGCCTAAAAGAAGGGTTAGAATTTTATCATCTATTACCAAAGATGCCTCAAGGTCAAGGATAACTTAAGTTGCTATTCCTGTTGTATCCAAAGATGAACATGATATGACTCTAGGTGAATATGATCAACTTCAGTTATTCAACGAGAGAGTAGGAGATTGTAGAATTAAAATCCAATGTTGATGTCATTGCCTCTAAATTAAAAAGAGATAAAAATGGCAATAAATTAAAAGGAAAACTGTTGAACTCCAAGATTCTATAAAGCAATTATGTCTAGAGTGTTGGTCTCCAACTTCCCATCCAAGATTTTGGTCTCCATCTTCATTTTGCAAGATATTCGTAAAACTTTTACTTTCATCAGGTATTTGCGAAACATTTATGCCTAAGGAAATATTTACCAACAGTCAGCCAAATATGCCGATGCTTTTGGAATATTATCTTCTCATGCCTTTTGAATTGTGGTCGTCTATCTTTGAGATGTAATCTTAGCCCTTAATCTGTAACAAACTTTGGTGCCTAGTGTCTATAAAAGGGTCATCAATCTTCTATTTTAAAGATAGGAAATTGTTGATAACTATGAAGAAATGTCATTATTTCACTTCCTTCATGTTTTCCATTAACTTAGGTCACTGAATATTGTTCAGATATATAAATCAAGTCATTCACTTTATGTAATCTCAAGTGAATCATAAATATTTTTAATTTTATGAAATATTATAACATTGTACTATTGTTTAGGTATGCATAACCTCTTTCATAGAATGAAAATTTTCTTTGAATTCTATACTTTTTTGTATGTAATTGTGAGTAATTCTGATGAAATACAAATTGATTATGGTATTCGATTGCAAATTCCTTGTGTGTTTGAGCAATATTTCTAAAAATTAGATTCCCAACCCTTCTCTCTCTCCCTTGCCTTTTTTCATTTTCTTCATTTTTTCAAAAGTCCAATCTCAACATTATTAAGCTTTGAAAATACTTTAAAAATAGCATTTGAGTGTTTAGGATACAATTCTATAAATTCTTCATAAATCTTTCATAAATTGATCTTGTTCTTGGACTCTCCAACCATAAAACTCCTTTGTTAAACATTACACAATGAATATTTGACTTATATAGTGTGTCAAGGTCCGACAATTGAAGCTTTGGGATAATGAAATTTTGTTTCAGAATGTAAAGATAAGTTTCTTTTTAATTTTTTTCTAAATTGACTGTGACTAACAAAACACATCAACAGAACAAATAATACATATTGGTGTGAAATTTGATAAACAAACAAGAAAATTAGGTACAAGAGAGTTGTTTATAATTTAACAAAGGAGCCAAGAAATTGAACAATATTGCTTACTAATCCATTTAAAGGCCTGTGATGAAGGAGCCAATGTCAAAAAAAGAGAGAATATTTTCTGGTACAAGACAACCATACATAGAGCACGGCTCTAAAGACAAGGTAAAAACATTGTCATAGCAAGAGACTTGAGGAAAAAGTCACATTGGAAAAGGAATAATAAAATTTGGAGCATCAGACAAGAAAAGGCCTCAGGATGAATATGACTATATTTTAATGGATCAAGTTGAATTTCTCTAGATATTAGGGAATGATGCATTGCAAGAGAATACTAGGCAGAAAAGAATGTCTCACAACACTAAGGATCAAACAAAAATCTGGAAAAGAATACTTAGGCAGAAAAGAATGTCTCACAACATTAAGGATCAAACAAAAATGCTGCCAATCCATGCTTTCAAAGGTGATATTGGCAACAAATATAGAAAAATCCTCGTTGACTATTGATGGAATAAAGTATGTTATTGATCCTGGATACTGTAAGCAGGAATCATATGATCCTCATACGTGCATGGAGTCCTTGACCGTCATTCCAATTTCCAAGGCATTTGCTCAGCAGAGATCAGACAGAGCAGGAAAAACAACATCAGGTAAATGCTTTTGCTTATACACTACTTGCTCATTTCAAAACGAGATGCAAGACAATACAATTCCAGAATTACAGCAGACAAATTTAGCCAATGTTGTTCTTGTGCTCAAAAGTTTGTGTATAAAAGATTTGTATTTTTTACCTTGCCCTGAATGACAAGGGTGAGTTTGAGAAAATTTGGGCATCGGATGGCAGAGTTTCCACTCGATCCAATGCTTTCCAAAATGATAGTTTCATTAGAGAAATACAAATGTTCTGAGGACATAATAAATATTGAACTTTGACATCTCTAAGATTTCTATTTTAACAAACTTTCAGAATTGAAACTAATATTGTTAGTTCGTCAAATTCATGATAAAACAAAAATATATGTGAATGTTGGATGTGTAGTTATCTATAACAATTTATAGAATTGTTGTAGAGTGGTACAAGGTTTCCACAAAATAAGACATTCAGTGTCACAATAGTGTGAATGGGGATGAGTTTAGACTACAGGAACATGAACTTTATTTTATGCTCAAAGTGTTATTTCAATGCATCAAGATGTATTATGTTTATATGAGGTAGAGGTAAAAAGTGTGCTTGACAATAGTTTGATATGTGAGAGTTTCTTTGTAGAGTCATATTGTTGGATAAATGTTGTATGTTTTTCATGTTTAATAGTTAGGATGGGATCAAACTTACCAGTGATCAAAAAATTATAAATTTCAAAAACATTAATTCTTTTCTATTTTTTCCTTGTTTTAAATCACTCATATTTATCTTTTGCATGGATTTATGTAATGTATAAAACCACTTTCAATGTGTCTATTTATATCTACACATGCTTAAAAGTGAAATAAGAGAAATTATTATTGTATTAGAAAACAGTTTAATTTTTACAATAGTAAATTTTTTTATTATGCTAGAACATTTATCAGAAAGAATTTTCACAAATAAAAATACTATGTATAATTTTTTTCTTTCTATTCATTATGTTATCATTTCAAATTGCATATACACTACTCTTATAGAAAATTATCTAATTTTATTTTTTCCTCAACATACAAAACACTTGCTTAAAATGTACAATTTCCAATTTCCATTCTATTGCTAAAGAAATATGTGGGATCACTTTTTACCTCTACAATCTACACAGTGGGCCAGTATCATGTAAAATGGATAACAAAATTACATCGTGCAATTTTATTCATGAATAGATACTCATGAAGTTTAACTTGATTGATTGAGGTGGGCATCATTCAAAAAAATATGCCCCTCATATTGCTCATACTTTACAAATCAATTTGATGTTTAAATTATGTATTCATAAAACTGATCAAATCATTGCATATGAAAAAACCATTAATTCATGGTATGGTCAATGTTTAAGGGTGGACAGTCTCTGGAAAAAAAATTCTCTGTACGGTCTATATTTGTACAAAATTAGCACAAGTCATGATATACTTTCAAAATTATATATATATACACTAACTATAAGGTACATCATAATAATTGTCTTCCATGGTGCCTATGAACATATCTTTTCATTAGACGTACATTTCAGTTGAGAATTTTACTATCCTCCACATCTGCAGGGAAACTACTCCATAAATTAGAATAAATTTTATAACAGGCGTATCTTTCATGTCTGGAGGTTTCTAAGGATCCTGAAAGTATCAGCAAAGCAATATGTAGGGACAAATCTTGATGTCTATAATCTTCAAGAATTATTTTTGTCAACTTTAATGATTTTCTTATTGCTTCTATGCTTCTGCTATAAAATATAAACAAGGCCTTGTCTTTTTCTATTTATGTCAAACCTAGCTTGCATTTACTTACTCTTTCAAATCCTCATATGGATGATATGAGTTAAACACTTAATTTCTACTTTGATGTTTCTATGATCTTCTCAATCCACAAACAAATAGTGATAGTATGAATGTTTCATACAATCCATTTCATAGCATTGACTGTAACTGCATTTCAACTAAGAAACTATAGCATATACTGGCTTAAAAAAATAGTATAGACGACTAGTGCAACTACTTACTATAGAATTCCTTTATAAGGTGGTAGTAACTGAAAGTTATCATCCAAAATCTCAAACCAATTCAACTTCTAAGATGGACATCAAATAGGCATATCAGGTCATACGATGAATTTAACTCAAAACTAACGTATATGATACTTCATAAAATTAAATGGCATAATTGATTTTTTCTCTTGATATCATGGAAGTGGTGGAAAAATAGCCTACTCAAACATTTTAATAAACTTTGAAGGCTCAAATTTATGTTGGCGATTTTAGATATTAGTTATAGAGCTTTCCTCAATTGCACTTAGACTTATCATGTCCCTATTGACATAAAAACTAGGCTAGAGATTGGTTTGGATTATGTTTGGGATGTTTTAGTTTTGTAATAGAAAAGAATGGATTATATTTGCAAATAACATACTAAATCAAACGAAACTATACACTACATATTCAAATATATATATATAATTAGAAACCATAAGATAAGTTTTGATATAATTCCTTTCAAGATCATACACAATATCTCATAGATAGTGTATTCATATATGTTGTTTTGATTCATATATCCATACATATAGAATTGCTAGAAGACTCTAGTCTGCAGGCAGCTAAGGGAGTAAATATTGTGTTTACGGCAGAAGATAACAGTCAAATCAAAGTGACTATTTGGGCTGAGTTGGAAGCCACTTCATTGGCTTCGGGTGATCCCACAATAGTGGTTTACAATTTTTGGCTAAACTGGACACTGAAATAATTTTTTTAACTAAATCTTCACTTTCGGGCACTTATAGTGGTTAAACTGTGAGGAATTTGAAGATGATGCAAATTAGAGTTTCGTGACATTTTGTTTGTAGATTCTAAATATACATTTTTCAAAAATTTTGGAATCAGATTGTACTTATTTTTCCATCTCCCTCGAAAACTAGTTTTTTTTCAGAAAACAACATTTTAAAAAAATGACGCTCACTGTATAATGCATAATTTTTTTTCCATG
>VDFB02271358.1:1149262286-1149424680 GCA_007258455.2 Sequoia sempervirens
AGGGTTTAGGGTTAGTTGTAGAGGGTTGAAGTTTTAAGGGTAGATGGATTAAAGGTTGTGGGTTGAGGGTAGAGGGTAGATGGTTTAAGGGTTTAGGGTTGAGGGTTTAGAGTTGAGGGTAGAGGGTAAAGGATTTAATGGTTAAGGTTAGAGGGTTAAGGGTAGAGGGGAGAGAGATAGAAGGAGTGAGTGAGAGAGAGAGACTTGAGAGAGGGAGAGGGGGTAGGAGGGAGACACTTGAGAGAGAGAGAGAGGGAGGGAGTGGGAGAGAGATAGAGGATAGAGGATTTAAGGGTAGAGGGTAGAGGGTAGAGAGAAAGAGAGAGAAAAGAAACCTATAAAAAGTCAACTTTCTCACAACATGAGTGGGTTTTGAAGTAGTAGAGATATGGTCATTATTTTAGCAAGGCATAACACACCTACATTATAACCGCAAGCGTGTTATAACATGAATGTGTTATAACATGAGTGTGTTTTGTCTTGCTCTAAAAATGGTAAAAAAATCAATATACCAGTGATCTCAAGGCCTAGATTCAACATATTCTCCTAGTTCTATGCGTGCTCTGACAAAAAAATCTTTTTTATGATTTTGTGAAGTGTGCATGCATGTTTTTCACATTCCACCACCTTTTTCATGATCTTTCCACCACCTTTGCATGAAATAGTAGAGTTTTCATGTTGAAAGGAATATAATATCAATTCAACTTTGAATTCCATTCAAGAGTGATATACAATTGAAGTTTGGAGGGGAACAAGCTTTTGGAAAAGTCAAATTTTTGAGGAGTTTGAAGAAAGAAGAAGCAAAGGCTACATAATTGGGTAGAACTCCTCCATTTGAAACTATGGTTTTTTAGGTATGTGAAGTATTTACACATTTTCTTTCATTCTATTATGGCTCACTTTCATTTTTTTTATTTTTCATATTTCATGTTGATTATTGTTTTTTTTTCATTATAACCTTAGCTTGTCAATGCGCATTTTAAATTACACAATTCTTTACACTTGCCAATTACATTTTTAAACCGCATCTCTTTGAGGAATTTTGTTAAACAATTAAATTACCTTTTGTATGCTTCCACATTTTTTATACACATATATATGACATAAGTTATAAGGAAGTAAAATAATACATCTTTTCTCAATCCTTTACCATGGATGTGCATACCACTCTCCAAAGCTTTCATTTTGGTATAGGCATGGAGGATGTTGGAAAATGTAGTTGAATTTGGTTTTACACCTACAATTTGCATATGCTTGAAATTTTCTATATCCTTTTCAATAAATCTATTTTGTGCATATCCTACAATCATTATAGTCTATGAGGACATATCTCATTGAGGTATTTTTTCAAATAGTTATACCAAGTAGTTGATTGCCTTGTCTATGCTACCAAATTTTCCATACACGTCTCTAAAAAATTGGAATATACTCCTCCAACATTGATAGATCTTTGAATCTATTTTTTTTTCATCTCTATTTCTAAATTTACCTCATCACTAAACTTACCTCATCACTTATGTTGTGATATATTTTAAATGTTTCCTTGATTAGTCCACCTACAAAGGATTCTAACCCTTCTCTCCACTATTTCAAGACTCTTTATTAAGGGTTAAGTTAGCAACATAGGGAAATGTGCAACCTATCTTGCAATTATGGCTCAAAATGGAAGCATGGACAAGGCATTTGAATTGTTTGACAATAATGTTTTCGTATAAATGTATGCAAAATGTGGTAGCATTGACAAGCTAGTGAGCTCACTAGCTTTCCAATTCGGTAGGATTGACAAGGTAGGGCCAACGTATGCCTCATAGAAATGGGAACTCATAGTGATTTTTTATGAGGCATACACTACCCCTACCTTTTCAACCCTACCACATTGGAAAGCTAGTGGTAGCACCACTAGCTTTCCAATACAATAGGGTTGACGAGGTAGGGGCAACATATGCCTCATAGAAATGGCAACTCACAGTGATGTACACATCACCATGAGTCCCCATTTCTATGAGGCATACGCTACCCCTACCTTGTCAACCCTATTGCATTGGCAAGCTAGTATGAGGAATATGCTTCTCCTACCTTGCCAACCCTATTGCATTGGAAAGCTAGTGGTGCTACCACTAGCTTGCCAATGTGATAGGGTTGACAAGGTAGGTTCGTAGCGTATGCCTCATAGAAATGGGGACTCACAGTGATATACATCACCGTGAGTCCTCATAGTATATCACCGTGAGTCCCCATTTCTATGAGGCATTGTAGGCCCATAGCGTATTCCTCATAGAAATGGGGACTCACGGTGATATACCATTTCTATGAGGCATACGCTACCCCTACCTTTTCAACCCTACTACATTAGCAAGCTAGAGAGCTCACTAGCTTTCCAATTTGTTATGGTTGACAAGGTAGGGGCAGTGTATGCCTCATAGAAACATGGTAATGTGGCATGCCATGATTGCAAGATAGGCTCAAAATGGAAGCATGGAAAAGGCATTTGAATTGTTTGACAATAATGTTTTTGTAGAATTGTATGCAAAATGTGGTAGCATAGACAAGCTAGTGATCTCACTAGCTTTCCAATTTAGTAGGGTTGACAAGGTAGGGGGAAAATGTTTTTGTAGAATTGTATACAAAATGTTAAGGAGTATGTACCTAGGAGAACACCACCTAGAATTTTGCATAGAAAGAAAAAATATTTTATTAATATTGATGAAGATATTTTGCAGCACATGGAAGGTAAGATTCTAGCACACACTTGTAGAAGATATGCTGATAAGACTTGGAAATCATTCTTTGAAAGGATAAATGAGACCTCAAGATATCAAATATTTGTTGAAATGATGCAGGGTATAAAGTATAGAAACATCATGAAGACTCTAGGGTTGAGGACATCGAATGCTTCAAGTGAAAAAACTATTGTGAATAATCTAATGGATGCTTATGAGAGTGTGGGTAAGACCTCACACTCAAAGGATAGTAATGTCACATGATGTGTTATTACATCAACTTTGGTAAGTAGTCAAACAAAGAGATTTTCTCATTAGAAAGATGAGTGAAAAAATGCTAATTAATAGAAAAACTTTATCAAGAGCCATTCAAAGGTGACAAAGAATTGAGGGCACCGATTAAAATGAATTATGGGCATTCTCGAAGAGATTGCCACAAAAAAATAAAAAATTGTTGAAGCATTGAAAACACTAATTGAAGAGTATTGGAAGAATAACACAAGGCCATCTATGAATCAAAGGGATGTGGTAAGAAGGAGAATCGGTAGTCGGAACCATGAGCCACATCCAAAGCATTTTTTTATATGACTCAAACCCAATTTTTTCATAAATTTCAACAGGATTATCCTCAAATTAGTATTTTTTAAAGATATTTTGAAATGATTAAACCTTGTTATGTCAAGATAAGTCACACACACACTACTTGTTGTGGTATACTACATATTTAATTCTCTAACGATTATGATTTTTATCGTTCTATATGTTTAGATTTGCATACTAATGATGTTTTGCAGGATTGTGGCATACAGGCGCCACCAACATCTTCAAGAGAGTTCTTATAAAAAAAGTATGTGAAATAGAGGATGGCCAAATATTCTATAGGACACTATGCTTGGATGGTTCATGTCAGTGTTGTGGTGGCTTGCAGTGTATGCCAGTATGTCAACATATGGAAAGCATAAATGAGGTGGGACATAAACTAGTACAGTTCGAGAAGTATAAAACACTGGCATACATTGAAAAATATGGAAATCAAGCAAAATGGTGTGATTTGGTTATTTAGAAGATTCCAGTGTATCAATTTATGTCCATGTTTTGTGACAATATAGTTTAGGAATACCCATAGAGCCTGATGGTTGGACACACAATTCAAGCTATGCAAGGAAACCTTTCCATTTGGCAACATAGTTTCAGTGGTTGAATTTGCAGAGAACTACACTCTATAGCCATAGAATGAGGTACAATCATAATATTACAACTCCACATAGGTTTTGATACTTTTGCACATAGCATTCATTCATGTAGCTGATAGTATAGAGAACCAAAGGAAGCTATTGAGGGAGTATCACTTTTATATTATTGATGATTGCACACATTCTCTAGAGTTTGTGCAAGGTTGCTTCTAGATGTTCTACAGTGATTTGGATCAGAGGGGCATATCATACAGTCGACATATAATATGGTCGGATAATTGTGCAACACAAGTTTCAAGAACTTGTGCATTTTTTACTAGTTGTGTAGGATGCATGTCATTATAGGTGTTCAACATATGTGTAAATTTTGTGAGCTCAGCCATGGAAAGAAGGAGCATGATGGTGTAGGAGAATGTGTGAAAAGAGCATTAGCATGAGAAGAGTTAAAGTATAAAGACTGTGAAGTTAACAGATGCAAAATCAATCGTTGAGTGGTGTAATGCTTCGATGGGTCTAGGTAATGAAGGCATGTCTTCAGTTCATAGATTTTTTTGGTTGATGGATGATACTAACATTGCACCATATGAATATTTTTGTACACTAATAGGATCGAGTGAGCTACACTCTTTCCTTAGCTTAGATGCAAGTTCATGGAGTATCAATACATGGAAGATGGCATGCTTTTGTTCTTCATGTACAATGCAATCCTGAGATGATTGTGAGTCAAAGGAGTGGGTTGAGAAGTTGTTGTTAAGTTATCTTAGCCCACTTCACATGTATCACCCTCCAACGAAATTGGAACTAACACAGATGGATTCATCGATCAACTTTGACCACATAACAGATCTAGTTCAACTAGGTAATATATCTACTTGCTTAGTTTTTGAAATTCCTATTGTTATCTTACTTTCTAGTGTATATGTAATGCTGACTAATTTCAAGAGATTTGTTGTACATATCAATGTAGGCCATGTTTATGTAGTTATTGCAAACGAAGACAATAAAGAGGGAAAAAAATATTACTTGTGTCATTGTGTTGAGGCCAGAAAGAAATTGGATGCCCCTGTTATAGATGGAGAAAACATCGAATACCCTACAGGCTTAGTTGTTGTTACTAGAATGTGGCTTAGAAGGTACCCACATAAGAGTATTAAATACTGGTTGTTTGAAGACTTTGACATGCATAGAAAGATTATTCATTACTCGAACCTTATCATGGCATCCAATTTTTGTTTGACCAAATATTAGGGTAGACCTTTGAACAAGACCTTGTGGAAGGTTTGTGAGTCTGACCATGAGGAAATACTTGACACAATAAAGAGTAGAGTAGACCCGAATGGTTTGTTGGATTAATTTGTAATTATGCACATTGGTTCTTATTAATTTATACTTGTATGCACATTAATTTGTATGATGCCAATGCTATGATGCAAATTCTATCATCTAATGCTTATATCATGTATGTAGGTGATTGATGAAGTTATTAGACTTGTAAATGTAGCACACTTTATGTTTAGAACTGTGGAAAAGGATACAAAGTTCAATGGTATTTTTTTTTCTCAAAAATAAGCAAAAAAAATGATGTAGGATATTCTCAATAGATAAGTAAACTAAGTGGAAGATTAAATTATGTTGTTTTTATAATAGGTTACAAGTTTCCAAAAGGTTGGAAAGTAATATTTTGGTTATGTTTTATTCATGTTCTATTCATGAGAGGTTGTGTGCAATAGGTATCTTGGAACTCCCAATGAAGATGTATGGCCAGGAGTGACTAAGTTGAGAGAGTAGCATGCCTATCCTCAATGTAAGCATCGATATTTAAGCTTTGATGTTCTTGAGTTGGAACCAAATGGTGTGGATTTGTTGTATGTAAGTGCCTTCCATCTATTTTCATTTCATTTCCATTTTGGATGCTCTTTCTTGTTCTTCTTTTACTTTTCCTATTTGTAAGTAACCTACTAAAAATTGATTGGTGTCCCCTTGCAAAAAATGTTGATTTACGAGCCATCCAAGAGAATCTCAGCCAAAAAAACAATTCAACATCCTTATTTTGATGATCTTGACAAATCTCAATTCTAATTTCAAGCCATTATAAAAGAGTGTGTGAAGCTTAGCGAGGGAATCTCAAGTTATTCATTTGAAGTTAACCTCATCATGAGAACCTATGATGTAGACATTATAAGAGAATCTCGAATGTATGAGTGACATTGTAAAACATCTATGATAACATAGTACCTAAGGCATTGTGCCTACAAGTACAAGCACTTGGATTTCAAAACGGTGTATGAAGCATATTAGACAATTGTAGCACAAACAAAATAATTACGACAACCAAATAAATCTCATTTTATTGTAAACATCATATTATTAATATAGTGAGTGTAATAACCATTGATGGTTACTGATCATTCTTTTTCTTCTTTTATTCTCTCCCTATTATAACTAGCAACAATTGACTAACTTATTATAAAAACTTCATTTATTAAAAAAAATCAATCTAATGATTATATATCAATATCAATATAGCAATACAGTCTATTCAAATAAACACTTGTACTGATATTTACTCAAAATTTGAAATTTATTATTTCCCTCAAACATTTGTAATTCATGCAACACAATCCCTTCACAATCTAAATTGCAAAAGGGAAACAATCTTTGACAACCTATTACTTGGATACTATATCAATTATGGGAATTCCATATGAGGAATTGGGATCATGAAGGGAACCTCTACAATAACCTCTCTCATTTTTTGTTATCTCAAAGTCATTTTTTCGTGGTATCGAGTTTTGAATTGATGGAAAAAGTGTCAAATGTAAGCAATGTAAAGTTGCAAAGTGGTGCAACTTTTATTCTACAACTCGTGTGATCAAACGAACTATTCCAATGTGTCCAAATGGGTATGTTTACACTAGGCATGGTCCTCTTTTGCACCCAAACACACTGGATTTCTCTAAGCTACGTTCAACCGGCTCGATCCCTTAAGAGTCTAAAGTGAAAAAGGGAAACAATCTTTTACGGGCTATTACTCGAGAACCGTGATTCTTAAAAACTCTCTATCTAAGCCTACACGATCATGTTGGGCCCCTCTATAATAACTTCTCTTAGTATTTGTTATCTCAGAGTTATTTTCCTATGGTGTCCAATTTTCACTTGATGGAAAAAGTGTCAAATGCAAACAGTGTAAAGTTGCAAAGTGGTGTAACTTTCATTTTGCAACTCGTGTGACCAAAAAAAATATTCCAACGCATCTAGATGGGAACATTTATGCTAGGAATGGTCCTATTTCACACCCAAACATGTCGAATCACTCTGAGTTACATTCAACCGACTCTATCCCTTAAGGGTCCAAAGTGCAAAAAGACAACAATCTTTGACGAGCTATTACTTAGAAACTGCGATGCTTACAAAATATTTGTCTGATCCTACATGATTGCATTGAGCCCCTCTACAATAACCTCTCTCGGTTTTTGTTATCTCAGAGTCATTTTCCTGTGGTGTCCAGTTTTTATTTGAATAAAAAAGTGTCAAATGCAAGCAGTGTAAAGTTGCAAAGTGGTGCAACTTTAGTTTTGAAACTCTTGTGACCAAAAAAATTATTCCAACACATCTAGATGGGTACGTTTATGCTAGACATGATCCTCTTTCACACCAAAACATGTCGAATCGCTTTGAGCTACGTTCAACCGACTCGATCCTTTAAGGGTCAAAAGTGCAAAATGGGAACAATATTTTACAGGCTATTACTGAGAAAATGTGATGCTTCAAACTCTTTTTTTGATCCTACATGATTGCATTGGGCCCCTCTACAATAACCTATCTCAGTTTTTTTTTAATCTCAGAGTCATTTTTCTGTGGTATCCAGTTTTCACTTGAAGGAAAAAGTGTCAAATGCAAGCAGTGTAAAGTTGCAAAGTGGTGCAACTTTCATTCTGCAACTCATGTGACCAAAAAAAATATTCCAACACATTCAGATGGGTATTTTTACACTTGGTATGGTCCTCTTTCACACCCGAACACACTGAATTTCTCTGAGCTACATTCAACCTGCTCGATCCCTTTAAGGTCCAAAGTGCAAAAGGACAACAATCTTTAACAGGCTATTACTCGAAAACTATGACACTTAAGAACTCTCCTTATGAGCCTATGGGATTAAATTGGGCCCCTCTACAATAACCTCAATTTATTTTTGTTATCTCAGATTCATTTTCCCGTGGTGTCTAGTTTTCATTTGGTGGAAAAAGTTTCAAATGCAAATAGTGTAAAGTTGCAAAGTGGTGCAACTTTTTTTCTACAACTTGTGTGACCAAACAAACTATTCCAACACATACATATGGGTACATTTATGCTAGGCATGCTCCTCTTTCACACCCAAACATGCTGAATCACTCTAAGCTACGTTCAACCAGATTGATCGCTTAAGGGTCCAAAGTGGAAAAGGGTACCAATCTTTGACAGGCTATTACTCAGAAATCGTGATACTTATGAACTCTTCATCCAAGCCTACGTGATTAAATTTGGACCCTTTATAATAATCTCTCTCAGTTTTTGCTATCTCAGAGTCATTTTCCCGTGGTTTCCAGTTTTCAATTGATAGAAAAAGTGTCAAATGCAAGCAGTGTAAAGTTGCAAATTGGTACAACTTTCGTTTTGCAACTCATGTAACCAAATGAACTATTCCAACACATCCCAATGGGTATGTTTACACTAGGCATGGTCATCTTTCACACCCAAACATATTGAATCGCTTTGAGCTACCTTCAACTGTCTTGATCCCTTAAGGGTCCAATGTGCAAAAGGGCATAAATATTTGATGGGCTATTACTTAGAAACCATGAAACTTACAAACTCTTCATCTAATCATATGGGATCATGTTGGGCCCCTCTACAATAACCTCTCTCATTTTTTGTTATCTCGGAGTCCTTTTACCCATGGTGTCCAATTTTCACTTGATAGAAAAAGTGTCAAATGCAAGCATTGTAAAGTTGCAAAGTAGTGCAACTTTCGTTCTGCAACTCATGTAACCAAATGAACTATTCCACCATGTCTAGATGGGTACATTTATGCTAGGAATGGTCCTCTTTCACACCCAAACATTCCAAATCACTCTGAGCTACGTTCAACTGACTCGATCCCTTAAGGGTCCAAAGTACAAAAGGGAAGTAATCTTTGAAGGGCTATTACTTGGAAATCATGATGCTTATGAACTCTCCATCTGAGCCTAAGAGATTGCATTGGGCCTCTCTACAATAACCTCTCATTTTTTGTTATCTTGGTGTCATTTTCTCATGGTGTCCAATTTTTCACTTGATGGAAAAAGTGTTAGATGCAAGCAGTGTAAAGTTGCAAAGTGGTGCAACTTTTGTTTTGCAACTTGTGTGACCAAAAAAAATATTCCAACATTTTTGGATGGGTATGTTTATGCTAGGAATGGTCCTCTTTTGCACCCAAACACGCTGAATCGCTTTGAGCTACGTTCAACTGACTTGATCCCTTAAGGGTCCAAAGTGCAAAAGGGAAACAATATTTGACGGGCTATTACTCAAAAACCATGACGCTTATGAACCCTCTGTCTGAGCCTACTAGATCACATTGGACCCCTCTACAATAACCTTTCTCTATTTTTGTTATCTCAAAGTTACTTTCCTGTGGTGTCTAGTTTTCACTTGAAAGAAAAAGTGTCAAATGCAATTAGTGTAAAGTTACAAAGTGGTGCAAATTTTGTTCTGCAACTTATGTGACCAAACGAACTATTCCAATGCATCCGGATGGGTATGTTTACTATAGAAATGGTCTTCTCTCACACCCAAACATGTTGAATCACTCTGAGTTATGTTCAATCGACTCGATCCCTTAAGGGTCCACAGTTCAAAAGGGCAACAATCTTTGACAGGCTATTACTCAGAAACTGTGATGCTTAAAAACTCTCTGTCTGAGCCTACGGGATCACGTTCAACCCCTCTACAATAAGCTCTCTTGGTTTTTGTTATCTCGGAGTCGTTTTCCTATGGTGTCTAGTTTTCACTTGAAGGAAAAAGTGTCAAATGCAAGCAATGTAAAGTTGCAAAGTGGTACAAATTTCGTTCTGCAACTCGTGTGACCAAATGAAATATTCCAACATGTTCGAATGGGTATGTTTACACTAGGAAAGGTCATCTTTCGCACCCAAACATGCCAAATCGCTCTGAGCTACATTCAACTAGCTTAATCCCTGAAGGGTCCAAAGTGCAAAATGGCTGCAATATTTGACGAGCTATTACTTAGAAACCATGATGCTTACGAACTCTTTGTCTAAGCCTATAGGATCATTTTTGGCTCCTCTACAATAACCTATCTCAGTTTTTATTAACTTAGAGTCATCTTCTCGTGGTGTCCAATTTTCACTTGATGGAAAAAGTGTCAAATGCAAGTAGTGTAAAGTTGCAAAGTGGTGCAACTTTCGTTATGCAACTCATGTGACCAAATGAATTGTTCCAACATGTATCGATAGGTACATTTACGCTAGGAATGGTCCTCTTTCACACCCAAACACATCGAATCACTTTGAGCTACGTTCAATCGGCTCGATCCTTTATGATGGCATGCAAAACAATTAAAAATAGAAGCATTCACATGACAGTTGAGAAGTCCGAGTTTTCCACACAAAAAGAATATAATCATCCTTAATTCTAGCAAGCACAAGACGCTTTTAATTATCCTCCTTGCCCTTACAACAATATACAACCAATTGTAAATGCATACAATGGTGAAACTTGGAAATTTTTTATTTTTCCTCAATTAACAACTTTTGTTGTGAAGCATTTTGTCATTTTTATTTGAAATGATTTTCTATGCTTGAAAATTGGAGTCTAAGAGAAACAAGTGATGCTATCATGTACATTTATTATTTGGTGTGATAAATAAATTTTTCACCCTTGAGTTCATTTATTATTTACATATTATAAATTATAAAGCTTTCTCCCAAGTCCATTTCCTATACAAGAAATAATATTGCAAAAAGTTGACATATACATCTTTCGACGTGTTTATATGGTGATGGATCAAGAACATAACAATTCATTCTATATTGTGAGGATTATGCTGTGAAAATGTTTACAAACTATTCAAGATAAATTTTTGTATGCTAATGTGTCAAGAAGTTAAATACTCATCATCTGCTATGAATAGTATATTTTGCAAGTGTTGTGAAGATTATGTATCCTTGCCGATATTGGCATGGTGTGATGGTTTATAGGTGGCATTGTTGTTCTTGCCACCAAGGTTCAAACCCCGTTGGGGTGGTATTGTTGAATGGTTGTATCCGGTTCATAGCTTTGGTCAAAAGCGTTTACCCCGTGAATAAAAAAAAAGATTATGTATCCTTTGCTTAATTGAGTTTTTCATTCAAAATATTAAATATACTGGAATCTTTTTATGAAACATATCATGGAATACCAATTGAAAATGTGTTTTTTTCTTTTAGATAAAACATTTGATGGAACTCTTTGGATTAAACTGAATTGAGATATGTAAGAACAAGGGATCATTAAGAAATAAATTTCTCAAGGATCTGAAATAAGCCTTCTCTCCTATTGCAATTTTGGGTGGATTATTGCTTTCAAGGTATTGTGAATGCTTTGTCTATTTTATAGTTGGTAGTTTCCATTCTAGAAGGCTCATCTCTTGATATATATTATACTTATTCTTAATCAATTATCAAGATAATAATCAATGCATTTATTTATAGTTAATCATTTCTTTCCAATTTGCGTAATTTTGTAATTTGTAACTCTACTAGTATTCCTAGAAATATTGAAGTTGTTTAGCATCAAGCAATAAATATTCATGAAAAACCATGAAGGACAACAATGATCAATGCTAGGGCTAACCAATTAATAATTATACACGTGAATAAGTCAAACATACATGTGAATAAGGGAAGCACAAGTACTCAAAAATATGTAAGCCTTGAAGTATACACACGAATACATAGTATACACAAATTAATACAAAGTATATGCACGAATACAAGGTATACACATGAAAACATGTAAGTCGAAAAGTATACATTGGAATACACGTAAGTCACAAAGTATACACGTAAGTTGTAAAGTATACACTTGAATACACGTAACTCATATCTATTGAACCATGGATTTATAATGCAAATATGGACACCATCAATAAAAAAGATTTGTATTAACCAAATAGCCATGTAGGCATACATCAATATATATCAATATAAGTATAAAATATATACAAAATAGCCATATAGGCTTACGGGAATGTCATATATGTATACAATGTCAAATATATCCAATACAAAATATGTACAAAAATGTCATATAGGCATGCAACAAAGGGCTCTAGAATCAAAAGTCGTTGCTCTCCATGCTCTTGAGATAAACTCTTGCCCTTTGCTTGTCGACCAGATGGCGATAAATATGTCACTCATTTGTTCTGAGGTCGAGGAGTGCTCCTGGTGCTCCTTCTAGGGTTTAGTTCTTGGTCAATCCTTATCTGTTAGAATAACAAGCAAAGACATTAATATATAGAAATTATATTAAAAAAAATGATATATTTAACAAAATAATCACTTACCGCCATCTGATGATCACTCTCCTCGAGGGAAGTATTCAAATTCCCATGCTAAGGCATGCTGAAGCCTTGTCAAAACCATCCAAAGAGAAATTAAACTAGGAATCAACAATGGTTTCATTTTTCACTAACTAACAACTATAACAACAAATGTAAATTGAAATTTAGTAATATGCCTCATACCTCTATGAGGGGCATCAAGGAGTCTATAGTAGATGAAACACCAATCTCCATTATCCTATGAACATTTGGAGATGTGTTCACTTCCAACATCCGAAAATAAAACAACAAATTATTCAATCACGAAAACTACAATAGTGATGCACATCATGGCTTATAATGTATGAGATAATGAACAAAATTTTGAGTACTTATTAAACTATATATTTCTTACTATCATGCTTACTATTTTCCCTATCCATAGCTTGTTTGAAAGCACTTGTTTTTAGGCTTTTATCCATAGCAGCAAGGCAGTGAGCCGTTTGATAAAATTCGTTGGTAGACATGTACAATAATTGTGGTAGCATAGAGAAGGAAGTGAACTATTTGAAAAAATTCCTCAAAGAAATGGGGTCTCATGGTGATGGAATGCCATTACAAACAAATGTGTCATGGCATTCCATCACCATGGGACCATATTTCTTCAAGGAATTTTTTAAAACTACTCAATACCTTGACTATGATATTGCTTACTATTATGCTTTGATATATTTTTTCCAAGCATCCATAGTTTGTTGGAAAGCACCTATTTTAGGATTTTAGCCATAGCAGAAAGGAAGTGAGTAGTTTGATAAGATGATTTGGTAGACATCTATGCAAAATGTGGTAGCATAGAAAAGGCGATTAGCTGTTTTAAAAAATGCCTTGAAGAAATGTGGTCTAATGGTGATGGAATGGCATTCCATCACCATGAGACCACATTTCTTCAAGGCATTTTTTCAAATTACTCATTGCTTTGTCTTTGCTATTGCTTAATGTTATGCTTTGATAGATTTTTCCCAAGCATCCATAGTTTGTTGGAAAGCACCTTTTTTAGGATTTTAGCCATAGCAGCAAGGAAGTTCAAGTAGTTTGATAAAATGCTTTGTTAGACATGTATGGAAAATGTGGTAGCATAGAAAAGGCGGTGAGCTGTTTGAAAAAATACCTCAAAGAAATGTGGTTTCATGGTGATGGAATGACATTCCATCACCATGAGACCACATTTCTTCAAGGAATTTTTTCAAACTACTCACTACCTTGTCTATGCTATTGCTTACTATTATGCTTTGATAGATTTTTTCCAAGCATCCATAGTTTGTTGGAAAACACCTAATTTAGGCTTTTAGCCATAGCAAAAAGGAAGTGAGTAGATTGATTAAATTCTTTGGTAGACGTGTATGGAAAATTTGGTAGCATACAAAAGGTGGTGAGATGTTTGAAAAACTGCCTCAAGGAGATCTGGTCTTCGGTGATGGAATGGAATTCCATCACCATGAGACCACATTTCTTCAAGGAATTTTTTCAAACTACTCACTATCTTGTCTATGTTATTGTTACTATTATGCTTTGATATATTTTTTAAGTATCCATAGTTTTTTTGGAAAACACCTTTTTTAGGCTTTTGGCCATAGCAGCAAGGAAGTTCAAGTAGTTTGATAAAATGATTTGGTAGATGATGAGCCTAGTTTTTGGTCCAATTTTGGGTAGAATCTATAGTTTATTTGTTGGCAGCTATCATGGACTTTGATGTTAAATGTTGATATTTCCATAATGTTTCCCCCAAACCATAGACATTGTGCTTAATCCTATTTTTGCAAGTTTTAATGACATTGGCATACTATGTGGATTATTTATATTGATTTTCTATGTGGTTAATGAATGTTCCTTAAGGTGGTTATAGATATGTAGTTATTGTGCATATTGACATTGCCATGCAGATTTAATTTGAGGATGCTAAGTTTAGGAAGACACCGCTAGCTAGGCATGCACTGTAACGTCCAACAAAGGAATCGCTCAAAGTCAAAGGAAGTCGACAACAAAAGATTCCTCATGAAAACTAAATGTAACCACCTTGTAGTGGACTTTAAATTTGGTTGAGCAAATGCGAGCGTTACTGTTGTGCTAAATCTACGTTTGAACCTGCATGTCTGAACAAATTCCATGCACGTGTAATCGCCACCGCTCCACTTTCTCTATTTTCCCTAAATGGCATCCTCCTAGTTGTGGATTTGACTGCCTTGTTTAGTTGATAGTATAAATAAACATTTGATGCTCCTTCTTATGAGGTTGCACAATTTGATATTGTACTTGCACTCTCAAGTTTTCAGTAATATAGATACATTACTCTTTTGTACTCATGATTTATAGTAAATAAAATAAAGTTTTGAGTACAAGCATCTGAGTGCTCATTAGTTTTAGAGGATACTTATCCAAGGGGGCCCACTTGGTGAGTAATTTGTCCTTTTAGTTTAGTATTAGTTTAGTATTACTTGATGTCTAGTAATTAGTTAGAAATCTGGCATCGACTATTCCTGCTGCCACTAGAATTTCATTCTGTGACTGTTCCTACAACCAAAGCAGATAGAGTAGTGCCCTGTTTGTTGCTTAGATTTTCATTTCTATTATGCATTTTAGTTTGATGTAGTTGTTGATTGATGATTGGAATTTATGGTATTCCCTTCTAAGCAATTCACTTTCAACATTGTGTGTTCCTTAGCTGTAGAATGAAAATGGCTACTTTGGATTCCTAGTGCACATACTGTGCTGACCCATTTCAAGTTCACGTCCCTGGGTTGACAAGTTAAATGTACCTTCATGATGATTTAAATAGTTATTTAGGTTAGGTGTCCAATCTCTGAATCATGGTTGTAATGAATTAGTTATTAAATCATTGTAGGAGGCCAACATTTTTGGTGTCATTGTTGGGGATGGTGTCAAACTAGGGAGTTCTTTGGAGTCATTGGAATTTTTTCTTGTTGTAGTGTTTTTGGAAGTTTTTCTTAGTATATTCTCATTTAGGAAGTATTGACCCCCCGTATTCTTTACCAATTCTTTATGTGAGTTGGCTGATAGTGAGTGATAGCGCATGCATAGAGGGAGGAGAAGGGATGCTTATGGGAGATTTCTTCCTAAAAATCCTAATCCATTCCAGCTAGTTGAGTATCAGAACCTACCAAGAGAAGAAGAATAAGAAGAAGAAGAAGAAGAAGAAGATTCACACCCCTTTGTTGATGCATTTCTTGAACTGACTAGCTCTGAAGTTTCCTCTAAAGACCAAAATCAGCTTGAGAACCCCTTTGCTTTGGAACTACATCAAGCAAGCATGGGTGATGCAAATAGGAACAAACCTAACCAACCAACTTTTCCTTTCCACATTTCCCATCAGAATGAAGTTGACAACATCAAGAACATCCCTTCTTCAACCCTCCCCAAGTTTTATGGAATTGTCATAGAAGATCATGATACCTTTTTGTTTTAGTTTGACATACTATGCAGGAGTTATGCTTATACCACCGATGCCCATAGGCTTAAGCTATTTCCTACCACTCTGAAAGAGGCTGCATTAAGATGGTTCATAAGCCTAGGAAGAGATACTGTGGAAACTTGGGAAGACATGAAGACAAAATTCCTTGAGAAATACAAGGAATATTGCAAGGGTAGCGGCATGAGAGGAGGTGACATTTTCAAGATGTAGCAAAAGGAAGATGAGAGCCTGGAAGATTATATTGCAAGGTTTATTTTTTTCCTACAAAAATATCCACACCATACACTCATTGAAGACTCACAAAATTTTCTTTTCCTAATAGGAATCAATGATAGCTGCACTGATTCCTTGGACCTTATGGGAGGAGGAGATATCTCCCAAGTTCCTTGGGAAGATATCAAGAAAATATGCCAAAATTACTCTAGGGCAGCTTCAAAGAAAGGGAGAGCTTACCAATCTTCCATGGGTAAGTCAACTACCGGTGGAGTTTCAAGAATGGAGATTACTCATTTTCTGGAAGACTTTAAGTAAGACATTATAAATAATCTAACTACTCAGCTAGATACACTTCAGGCCAAGAAGAAGCAAGAGGTGGAAGAGGCAATGTTGACAGAGTATTTCCCCCACTGCTGACAAAAGAAGAGGGACTGCAGATGCAAGATGGTAGCTAATCTTGAAAGCAAGCAGATTCCACCTGAGTTCAAACCAATCCAGATTGAAGAAGACCAAGTCTATTATGTTGCACAAAGGAAGCCTTGGGCTTTAAGACAAGGTATGCCACCGGATCCACTATCTTATGTTGGGTCATATTTTAATTCCTATGCATCTGGTAACCAATGACATCCCCCATATCCATCTCGCTATGGAGGATATCCACCATAGCATTGGAGTAACCCTCCAAATGCTTGGCTCAATCATCAAAACTCTCCACCCTAGTGGTAGCAACCTCAGGGGAATTGGCAACAATTTCAAGGGCATTGGCAACCGCCTACAGGAAATTGGCAACAAACAAATCAATGGAGGAGAGGACAACAATGGTCTATCTAGACAACCACTTACATACAACCACCTTCTTAGCCCCAAAAACCTACTATAATGACTCCACCTGCTAATCCAAACTCAAATGCACCTAAACCTACTCAGCTACTAGCTCAACCCACACCCAATCCAAATAACAAGCCACAACAATAGCTTGCATAATTTGCTTATTAAAATCAATTCCCTACATATGTTGTAAGTGTAAGTGACATCCACTTGCCTTCAGGAACTAATCTACCAGCCCCTTCCAAGCCCATTATCATTGAGCTTCCCATGGAAGAGGAGGAGGAGCCTTTGAATGATCCCATTCATCCAAGTGTACCTAAAAATCCTGAACTAGTCCAAGTCAAGCAGATTGGACAAGAATCACCATTTCCTCAGAGATTGGAAGTTACTAAGAAGAAGGAAGAAAAGGAGGACACAATTTTTTACATATTAGATTAGTTGAAGCATATATGTGTCTAGATACCCTTATTCTAGGCCATAAAGATGTTCCTATATATGGAAAAGCAATCAAGGAAGCATGCCTCAAGAAGCCAGGTAGGAAAAAGAAAGACCCAACTACAATTCATGTGGTGGGACAGCTAGTTGACATCATACTGGGAAAAGTAACTATCTCCAAGTATAATAACCTAGCTAGTCCTGTGGTAGTAGTTGTTATAAATAGGATCTAACTAAAGAATGCTTTGATTGATTTAGGGGCAGCAATAAATTTAATGACTAAGGACATCCTGCAACAACTAAATGTTGCAAGCATGAGATCTACTCCTACTGTCTTGTAGCTTGCTGATAGCTCTACTGTTAAGCCTGATGGTGTAGTGGAGGATCTTGTGGTAGTTTTAGACTCTTGGGAGTACCCAATAGACTTTATGATTCTTTCTCCTAAAGCTACACTAGGTGGATATCCCATTATTCTTGGAAGGCCATGGTTAGCAACTGAAAATGCATAGATTGGATATCGGTTAGGTGACATGACCATTTCAGATGGGAAGAGCACTAAAAAGTTTGTTCTTTATCCTCCTACTTAGCCATCTCATGATGAAGATAATCTCGTATGGCCACATGTTGGTGAAGAGGCTGAGGAAGTTAATTATATGGTGAAGCTTATGATGTTAGGAAAAATCTCTTTCATCTAGCTTCAAGATGAGGATGAAGTATTGGCTAACATCATTCATAACCATTACGAAGTAGAGGAAGCATCATCTTCTCATTCTGCTACTCCAATCAAGACACTTCTGCTTGCTCTTCCTGTAGCCACTTTTCCTATAGCCACTTTTCCTACAAACAGACTTCTTGCATCAATAGGTATGTCCCATACATTGCTGCCATATGAACTAAAGGTACCATGTATTAATGAAGTAGCCATGATAGAGTTAACTACACAAGTATAGGTGTCAGAAGGAAAATATCTTAATACTAACAGTAAATTAAGTGAAGAACAACAATTGTTATTGGAAAACTTATTAAGGACCCATTAGTATGCATTTGCATGGGATTATCATATATGAAGGGATTGGACCCTAAACTTTGTACACATAGAATTTATATTAGATATTATTGCACCCCAATAAGACAACCACAAAGAAGAATTAACCTTGCACTAAGAGAAATTGTAAAAGGGGAACTATAGAAATTACTAGATACAAGATTTATCTACCCCATTTCAGATAGCTAGTGGGTGTACCCATTAGTTATTGTTCCCAATAAAGGAGGGAAATGGTGAGTTTGTGTTGATTACAGGGAACTTAATGTTTCCACCAAGAAGGACCACTTTCCCTTACCCTTCATTGATCAAGTTTTGGACACACTTGTAGGAAAGTGATACTTTTCTTTTCTAGATAGATTCAACGGCTACAAACAGATCCAAATTGCACCATAGGACCAGGAGAAGACCACATTTACCTGTCAATGGGGGACCTATGCCTACTCAATACTCCCATTTGGCTTATGCAATGCACTTGCAACCTTTCAGAGGGCAGTTATTAGCATATTCTTAGACATTTTTCATGATTGCATGGAAATTTATATGGATGACTTTACCAATTATGGTGTTGATTTTAATCAAGTGTTGGAAAATATCAAGAGAGTCCTACATAGATGTGAAGACCAAAAATTGTCCTTAAATAGTGAAAAGTGCTTCATGATGATGAAGGAAGGTGTAGTTCTTGGCCACTACATCTCCCATAAGGGAATTCGAGTAGATCCTGCAAAGATTGAGTAATCACAAATCTACCCACACCTACAAAACAAAAGGATGTTAGGAGTTTCTTGGGTCATGCAAGATATTATAGGCATTTCATCAAGAATTTTAGCAAGGTAGCAGCACCATTGTATACTCTTCTCACTAAAGATATTGAATTCCAATGGATTGAAGCTTGTGAAAAGACATTTTCTGACTTGAAGGTAGCTTTGAATCATGCTCCTGTACTCAAAGGGCCTAATTGGGAACTTCCTTTCCACATCCATACTAATGCGTCAGATTATGCCATAGGACCAGTCTTAGGACATAAAGAATGAACTGTTGAAAATACCATTTACTTTGTCAGCAAAAATTTACAAGGAGCTGAATTCAATTATATGGTGACAAAGAAAGAAATGTTGGCAGTAATCTATGCACTGAACAAATTTAGACATTACATAACAGGTTATGAAATATTTGTGCACACTGATCATGTAGCCATTAGATATCTCATGAATAAACCTTTGATCATAGGTAGGCTGGAAAGATGGTTATTGTTGATGCAGGAGTTTGATATAACCATTATGGATAAGCTAGGGAAGGCCAATGTTGTTGCAAATTTTCTTTCAAGGCTGACTACATCAAAAGACAATTAGGCCATAGATGACTCTTTTCCTGATGAACATCTATTCTCCCTCAGTATACAAACACCCTAGTATGCTAACATAGCTAATTATTTGGTCACAGGTAGAGTTCCTTCTCACTTCTCTCCAAAAGAGAAAAGGGCACTCATTGAAAAATCTTTTCCTTTCTCCTAGATTGTTAGATGTTTTTTTTATACTACACCAGACCATGTCATGAGGAGATGTGTGAGAGAAGGTGAGACATATGAAATTTTTCATTCATGCCACAACGAACCATGTGGAGGACATTTTGCAGCCAAGAGGACATCAATGAAGATTTTGAACATAGGATATTACTAGCCAACACTCCACAAGGATGCAAGAAGGTATACCAGAAAATGTGATAGATGTTAAAGAATGGGAAGACCAACCAGATCTGATGAGATGCCACTTTTCCCTCAGGTAGTAATCACTCCCTTTGAAAAGTGGGGATTGGATTATGTAGGACCCATTGACCCTCCATCAAATGGTAAGTCTTATATCTTGGTATGTACTAATTATGTGACAAAGTGGGTAGAAGTTAAGGCCATGAAGCATGCAAGAGATAACAATGTTGCAAAATTTCTTTACGAGGATATTTTCACAAGATATGGAGTTCCAAGAGAAATAGTGATTGATCAAGGGGCTTAATTCACATCAATCCTTGTTGTAGCACTAGTCAATGAGTACAACATAAGGCACACGAAGTATACTCCTTATCACCCCCAGGCTAATGGACAAGTTGAGGTGACCAATAGAGAAATTGAAGCCATTTTCACCAAAATGGTAGCTATTCATAGAAAGGATTGGGAAAATGGATTACCAAAAGTTGTTTGGGCCTATAGGATAACTTGGAAAACAACTACAGGTTTCACTCCATTTGAGTTGCTGTATGGAAAGAAATTCATGATGCCCATTGAATTTGAATATAAGACTCTTAGGACTACAGTAGATTTTGGGATGGATATTTCTAAGGTGCAAAGAGAAAGAATCATGCAACTAAATGCTTTGGATGAGATAAGAAGTGCAACCCTACATCATACAGAGGTAGTGTAGAATTAGAGAATCAAGTGGCATGAAAAATTTATCAAGGACAAGAAATTCCAACCAGGAGATTGAGCTCTGCTATATGACTCAAGATATAAGGACAATGTAGGAAAATTGTTGACAAGGTGGCTAGTACCATATGAAGTTGTTGAGGTCTTTCCTAAGGGAGCTATTCAGCTTACTACCATTGACCCTATCAGATTCAAGTTACTTGTCAATGGTCATCACCTCAAATTATATCACAATCCAACTTCCAAAGAAGAGTTCTTGCAACAATTCACCCAACATTCAACACCCGAGCTTCCTGCAGCCAAAGGAAGTGGACCTAATGTCCCTCCTTCTAGCTAATTAAGGTACGTACTTGTCATAATAAAGACTTTTTCTCTTGTGGAAGTCCATTTCTTCACCCGTCCATCACCACCTTTCTCTCTCTTCCATCACTTCATTCCACCTCACCTCATTCCACTTCATTTTCATTAATTACTCAATTTATTCTCTAAAAAGGTGAACGGTACTTTTTCCATGATCTTTAAAATAAATCCTCCACACATTCAGGTATGTGTGCATTAATTGCTATCTTTTAATCATCTTTTAAGTGAATTCATTTAATCACTATATGTTATTATAGACATTCACATAATATGTCATTATTCTCTATCAAATCACCACTCCCATCTTGCATGTGCGGACACATGTCCAAATTTAGGTTGGGGAGAAAGAAAAAAATGCAAATATATTTTCCATGTGTCAATTTATGCTAGGATACATCAGAAAATTAAAAATGAGCCAATTTGAAATTTGAGTGAGAGGATGGCTCGCATGTGTGAAGTGACACTAACTATATGCGACACTAACTGTAGCTGCCATTTATTCCCATCATAATTCTCCTTTATCACTCCTTTTCTTGCCATTATTGACCCTATCATAATCTTGAGTTGTAAGAAAAAAGGTAAAACAAAAGAAAGGGAAAATTCAGTTGATATTGGCACTGGAAATTTAGCAAGTATTGCAGGAAGGTGTTTGGCTTTTAGGAAGGAATTACAGGAAGAAAATTTTACAAAGTGATAGTTGATTGCAGATAATGGGAGGGCTAATTCAAAATGAGCCCTTAGTTCATGATGTTTTATTATAGGATGCATAATGCCTGGCCAAATTTAGAAACTGTGGATGGTTAGATTACTTCCTGAAGCTGGATGGATTTGATGAAGACATTGCACTAGAATTCGCTTAGACATTTTTTGAAGGAAAAGCCACAGTAAAAGGGTTGGAGGTTGTGGAAACTAAGGAAAGAATTGCAGAGGTTACAGGGTTACTTGCTAATGGCAAACATTACCCTACCTCCAGAGACGCTAGGTCAGCTAGGGCTGAATTTATAGTACATGGTGACCCTCCAATCAACGTGGATAAACAGGGTGAAAAAATAACCTCTCTTCCCAAACCATGGAAGCAGACAACCATCTACATTATAAGGTATCTTACCTATGAAGGTCATATGTTGAACCTGCATTTAGTAAATTTCAAACTCTTGAGTCACATGAGGCACGAGAGGAGGATGAATGTGCCTAACGTGCTATACAATCTTCTCTCAATCATGGCAAACGAGACCCAAAAAGGTAGGGACAATTCTATTTCCCACCATTGTCTAATTAAATTTCTAGTTGAGAAGTGTCTGCATGATGTGTCTGGAATGACTTGGGAAGAATTTATAAATGTTGATCAAATTAGATCTGAGCACTTGCAACCTATGGTTTTTCCTCAACCTCGTAGGTCTAGCAAGAGATTGAGCATGGTTGAAGCCACTCTTGGTGCTTCAACCTCTGGCACAGGCCCTAGTGTAAACCCTCTTGCAGTAGAAGAAACCATAAAAAATAGTTCTTTTGGAATAGAGCACTCAGAAAAAGAAAGTTCCTCCTCAGATTTTGATGACGATGTTCCACTTGGCACCTTGATGAAAAATAGGGCATAGAAGAGAGAAGTAGACACGAGAAAAAGAAAGGCTAAACGACAGCTGACAAAAAAAGAGGTATTGAGTTCTAAGAAGAGGAAGGTTGACACTGTTCATCTTGCAGCCAAAGAAAAATGTGAGAGCCCTCCTAGGAGATCAAGACCAGCTGGGTCAGCATTTGGTACGCCCCCATAGGAAATCCCTAAGCCTGGCGAGACATCACATGAGGAAATTAAAACTCCAATGGGGCAGGAGAATGTTGAAGAAGAAGAAATATTTGAGAGAGCATCAAATATAACACTGGCCGATCTTGCTAAAATTGCAGAAGAGTTTGAGGAAAATCAAGATTTCTTACAGCATGAGCAAGAAATCCTACAACAAGAGGTCCTATAGCAATAGCTAGAACTAGAGCAGGAGTTCCTCCAACCACAACAAGAACAAGAACAAGAGACCTTGCAACAAAAAGTGGGAGAAGAAACAGTACCCCTATAGCTAGAGACAACTAGACAACCTGAGTCCATGTAGATAGTACTATATAAGGAGCAATCGCATAATCCTCCTGATTTTACAGTACATATGACAATTTTGAATTTATGGGAAGAAATACGGAGGGAGGAAGAAAGGAAAAAGGAAAAATAGAAATTGAAAAAGGAAATTCAAAAGAGGGATGAAGTCATTGAAGAAAATAATGAGGAAATCGCTACTTTGAAGAAGAAAGTGGGTAACATTGTGACCTTGGTACCACAAATCTTGGAATGCAGAGCCCCTCTAAGGGTCTATGCTCTGCACCTGAAAGAGAAATATCTCTCTTTTAGGTTTTCAAGGATTGTCTCAGGTTTGAATCCTTCTATTGACACTCCTAATGAATTTTTCAATGCTTATAGGATTGCTTCCCCTGAAATGAAGAATTTGTAATGTGAGTTTTACTTGCATAATTATGTTGTCACTAAAGACCATGATTGGAATCTGTTGTTGTATGTTGGGGATGTCCAATTAAGGGAATTTATATCTTGGGTGCAAAATGAGATTAGTTGGGAACAACAACATGGGGCTTATAAGAAATTGGAGTCTAACATCCCTCTTCCCATTAGGGTTGGATAGAGCAACCCAAGGGATATTTATAGAGAATGGCACAAAATGCTTCTCAGACCTAGTTATGGCAATAGGATTATGCTTTGGATTGAGGCAGTTTATAGTGAGTATGGGGTAAAGGAAGCAACGAAGGAGGAAATTATGAGAAGATACCTATCACAAAGATGGAATAGCCTAACTGATGAGCTGAAACAAGTTGAACCCCATTCCATCCAAAATTATGCTGCAACATTAAAAAAAATTGATAGGTATATTCAGATTGGGAGAATGAAGGGGCGATTTTGGCTTCCCTTGACTTTTCAACCACCCATTCTTATGTGGCCGATGCCAAACTTCAAGTTCTACCAGTATGACATTGCTGCAGAAAAATAGAGATGGAGTAGATTTGACAGATTAAGAGGATTCTATTGGGACCCTAATTCACGCTTAGTAGAAACTGATGTTGGACAACTATCAGTTGCAAATTTTAGAGCTTTGACCAAGTAGAAGAACAACCCTTCCCCTGTTGGAGGACCAACAAAACGTTAGGTTGGGGGGAGTGATGAGCCTAGTTTTTGGTCCAATTTCGGATAGAATCTATAGTTTATTTGCTAGCAGCTATCATGGACTTTGATGTTAAATGTTGATATTTTCATAATGTTTCCCCCAAACCATAGACATTGGGTTTAATCCTATTTCTACAAGTTTTAATGACATTGACATATTATGTGGATTATCTATATTGATTTTTCATGTGGTTAATGAATGTTCCTTAAGGTGGTTATAGATATGTAGTTATTGTGTGTACTGAAATTTCCATGTAAATTTAATATGAGGATGTTAAGTTTAGGAAGACACCGCTAGCTGGGCATGCACCATAATGTCCAACAAAGGAATTGCTCAAAGGTCAAAGGAGGTCAACAACATAATATTTCTCATGCAAACCGAATGTAACCACCTTGTAGTGGAATTTAATGTTGGTTGAGCAGATGCAGGTGTTACTGTTGTGCTAAATTTGTGTTTGGACCTACATGCCTAACTAGATTCCATGCACACATAACCGCCACCACTCCACTTTCTATGTTTTCCCTAAATGGAATCCTCCCAGTCATGGAGTTGACTGCCTTGTTTAGTTGATAGTATAAATAAATATCAGAAGCTCCTTCTTAGGAGGTTGCATAATTTCATATTGTACTTGCACTCTCAATTTTTCAGTAATACAGATACATTACTCTTTTGTACTCATGATTTACAGTAAATAAATTAAATTTTGAGTTCAAGCATCTGAGTTCTCATTACTTTTAGAGGATACTTATCCAAGGGGTCCCACTTGGTGAGTAATTCATCCTTTTAGTTTAGTATTAGTTTAGTATTACTTGTTGTCTAGTAATTAGTTAGAAATCTGGCACCAACTATTCCTGCAACCACTAGAATTTCATTCTGTGACTATTCCTACAGCCAAAGTAGATAGAGTAGTGTCCTATTTGTTGCTTAGATTTTCATTTTTGTTATGCATTTTAGTTTGATGTAGTTTTTGATTGATGATTGGAATTTATGGTATTCCCTTCTAAGCAATTCACTTTCAACATTGTGTGTTCCTTAGCTATAGAATGAAAATGGCTACTTTGGATTCCTAGTGCACATACTGTGCTGACCCATTTCAAGTTCACGTCCTTGGGTTGACAAGTTAAATGCACCTTCATGATGATTGAAATAACTATTTAGGTTAGATGTCCATTCTCTGAATCATGGCTGTAAGGGCTTAGTTATTAAATCATTGTAGGAGGCCAACAATAGACATGTATGAAAAATGTGGTAGCATAGAAAAGGAAGTGAGTTGTTTGAAAAAATGCCTCTAATAAATGTGGTCTCATGGTGATGTAATGGCATTCCATCACCATGAGACCATCTTTCTTTGAGGCATTATTTCAAATTACTCACCATCTTTTCTATGCTATTGCTTACTATTATTCTTTGGTAGATTTTTTTCCAAGAACCCATAGTTTGTTGGAAAACACCTTTTTTTAGGATTTTAGCCATATTAGTAAGGAAGTGAACTGTTTGATAAAATGCTTTCGTAGACATGTATGGAAAATGTGGTAGCATAGAAAAGGTGGTGAGATATTTGAAAAAATTCCTCAAAGAAATTAGGTCTCATGGTGATGGACATCACCATGGGACCACATTTCTTTGAGGCACTTTTTCAAACAACTTATTATTCTTTCATATATTTCTTCCAAGCATCCATAGCATAGACAAGGCAATGAACTGTTTGAAAAGATGCCTCAATAAAAAGTGGTCTCATGGAATACCATGACAAGCAAATGCAATTAGCAGTTGTTCCTAGTTATTACTTATGATATGTGAAGTAATAGCATCACTGCTTATGTTGACTTTCTAAACTTGACTATATTGTAGTTGAAATTTTGTCATCTATCAACATCTAGTTATTAGTTATGGAATGTGAAGTAATTCTTTTACTTTGAAAGATGTGCAATGCAATGTAATTAATGATATGAATATAAGCTACACAAATATATTAAGTACAATTCATTAGTTAAACTCTTTATTCTATTACCTGCGTGAAGGTTTGTCCAACTCCACTAGCACTCGGAGGTGTTCCCATGAAACCTCCAATATTAGCCTATTCAACATCCAAAATCAGATATTAGAATACCATTCATTTAATAATGCTATTAACATGTAATAAATTTATAATTGTTTACTAGTTACATACCTCAATGGTAGATGTTGTGGAGTAATAAGCAGGTGCAGTGCCGGTGTATCCAGTATCAACATTGTGACCCTAAAATTTTATTACACTCATAAAAATAAATTAAATTCAATGAACGTGCTAACATTTACCTGAGTATCAATGCCATAAGCCTAATTCAAAATTTCAATTTCCCTCGACATCTCTGTAGCTGTAGACATATCCTATGTAGAAGCCTCCTTAATGTCGGTGGGGTCATATGTACAAGTCACCCCACAAAACTAACACGAATGGGGTGGAAGCCTAGCACTCAAAGACTCCCCTTGATGGCCCTATACTATAGGACTAGCATGTTGGATGACACTTTGGGTCAAAGAGGTGATAGCCTGCAAAGTTTCTACCTTAGCACTCTCCTTTGCAATGGAAGGGATAACGATGTGCTCATGATCCGGCCTAGCGAGAGCTCATCTCACTTACCGCTTAGGATCCATTTGTGCACTGGGTCTATCTTGAGCTGACCCCCCACCTCTCCCCTAGAAGTCCCTCATAACAAAATAATTTAGGATTTTATTCAGGATGAACTCACAGTATAGTTTCCTCAGGAAATATTGTGGGACTTCGCAATTGTTGCATGGTGGGTAATCAAAAACCATGTACCACCTATCCCAAAAATGGTTCCTAATCCCTTGGTGGTGGCACCAATGGATAGGAAACCTCTTCGAATTGAGGCAAATATTTTGATTTGTGTGTGGGTCGGTGAATAATGGGCACAAATCTAATTTTGTAATTTTTTCATCGTTTACATCTTTATATGATAATTTATCCCAGTAAAAATTCCTAGCCACCTGCCTCCTGTCTTGCCAACCACTTAAGTTTTTGTTGATTACATCTACATGTTTTAACAATTCTTTAAGAGAATTTACAAGTTTTCTTCTCTCCATGGTTGAACCTGTTGGATCGTTCAACTTTGTGATTAACTCCTCAATTTATATTTTATTGTTTTCAATTTCACTCATTAAATTTTGTTGAGTGCCAAGAGGATGTTGAGGGATTGGTGGAGGAGATTGTTGTTGTGGTTGTTGAACTTGAGGATTTTGTTGATGTTGTTTTTGCTCTGCTTGTTGAGGATTTTTAGGAGTGTTTTGAATAGGGTTTCTAGGATCATTATCATCTCCTACAAATTCAACATATAAATATCAAAAACAACCTAAAGCTAACAAATTCACAACAAAAAACAAACAATCCTTACCTCTTCGACCTCCTCATCAACGTGGTAGTATCCTAGTGAAGAAATAGCAACAAATTGATCAAAAAATTGCAAGATTCACTCCTCCCAGAATGTGAGCACACAAAAGAAGGGCTTTTGGCCGCATGTAGAAAAAAGCATTCACGAAACAAATGAGCTCAATTTCCTTTTTTTTTATAGTTTTAATGGCTCATAATGCGAGCGTGTTATTCCATGTTCACGTGATAACATGAGCGTGGAATAGGCTCAGTGTGGCCAAGACTTAGGCTAGGCACACAAAGCCATAACGCAAGCGTGTTATAACACACTCGCATTATGAGCTATCAATTTTTTTAAAAAAAATGGCCAAAAATTGGTACCCCATCTTTTTGTACCCAACCATAAGGAATTATTTTCATTTCCTCCTTCTCCTTGTTATCACAAGGGCATAAATCAACACTCAATTTGAAATGAGAAACAAGAGGTGTACTAAGTGGCTTGTCATCCTTCATATTAAATCTATCTAGCACCTTCTCAATATATTTTTTTGTGGCAACCACAATTTCTTCTTCTTCCTGTCATGTATGATCTTCATGCCTAATATTTTTTATGCTAGACCCAAATATTTCATTGAAAACTAGTTACTCAAATCCTTCTTCAACTTATTAATCATATCTTTATCATGTCCAACAACTAACATATCATCCACATATAACAATAATATAATGAAATTTCCCTGATCATATATCTTGATGTAGACACAATGATTAGCTTCTAGGATTTTAAATCCATGCTCCAACATAAATGAATCAAATTTCTTATACCACTGGCAAGGTTCATGTTTCAACCCATAAAGACTCTTTTTCAACCTACAAACCAAGTTCTCTTTATCTTTTACTTTGAAACCTTATGGCTGCTCCATATACATCTCATCTTCCAATTCTCCATAAAGAAAGGTTGTTTTCACATCTAATTATTCACACTCCAAGTCTAAATCAACAGTAAGACCAAGGATGACTCTAATGGATGACATTTTAACAACAGGTGAAAAAATTTCAGTGAAGTCAATACCTTTCTTTTGAGAAAAAACCTTCACTACTAGCCTTGCTTTGTATCTTTTCTTTTTCTCGTTACCCTCATGATTGATCTTGTAAACCCATTTGTTTTGTAGAGATTTTATTCCTTTTGGAAGCTTTACCAACTGCCAAGTTCTATTTTCCAGTAAGTATTTCATTTCTTCCTCCATTGCTTTCTTCCATTCTTTAATATGCCCATCTTTACAAGCTTCTTGAAAACCATTAGGTTCACCTTCATCTGTTAATAAAATATAGTTTGAAGGCTTATGCCTCTATGAAGTCTTATGAGCCCTAGAAAATCTACTAACCAATTGTGGTGTTGTGTTTTCAAGTTGAATCTCTTGTAAAGGCTCCTGCAATATTTCTTCTTGTTTTTTTTCCTCATTCTCCTCTTGTTGTCCATCATACTCTTGATCTTGCTTCCCATTTTCTTGCAATGGTGGAATATTTTCTTGCTATTCTTCAAACCTATCAACAACCTTCTTTACCTCCAAATTACTTGCAATCCTCTTAAACATCTCTAACTCATTAAATATGACATCCCTGCTTCTAATGATCTTATATTTGACTGGATCCCATGAACGATAACCAAATTCACCATCTAAATATCCCAAGAAAATACATTTCATTGATTTATCATCTAGCTTAGCTCTATTTTCTTTTGGAATATGCACAAATGCTTCACATCCAAAGAATTTTAGGTGAGAGTAATCTACCTCTTTACTAGTCCAAACTTCTTTGGGAATTCCACCATCCAGAGTTGTAGTAGGAGATTGATTTATGAGGTAACACGCTATCCTTAATGCTTCTGCCCAAAAATGCTTTTCCAATCTAGAATTTGACAACATACTCCTCACCTTCTTCGTGATGGTACGATTCATTCTTTCGACTGTCCCATTTTTTTTAGGAGTAAGAGGTACAATTTTCTCATGCTTTATGCCAAACCTATCACAATACTCCTTGAATGCATTGGAACAATATTCTCCACCATTGTTTGTTCTCAAACACTTGAGAAATTTATTAGTCTCTCTTTCAAAAGAAACATGAAACTTCTAAAATATATTGAATACCTCATCTTTTCTTTTCATGGGGTAGGCCCAAACCTTTTTAGATGCATCATCTATAAATGTGAAAAAGTATGAGGCTCCTCCTAATGACCTAATGATCACTGGCCCAAATACATCTTAATGTATAAATTCTAACAATTTTTTTTTTTGTTCATGACCACCTCTAAGGAATGAAACCCTTCATTTCCTACCATAAATACAATGTTCACAAAGATCAAAATTATAAGATTTCAAACCTGGTATCAAGTTTTTTCTCATGAGAATTTTTAGGCCCTTCTCACTCATATGACCCAGACGTTTATGCGACAAATATTTCGAGATTTCATCTTTTGCAACAACAACATCTGATTTCTTTTCTATTGCTCTTAATGTATACAATGTTCTTGTCTTGGATCCTTTAGCCATGAGCATTGCCCCTTTACAAAATTTTCAGCCACTTTTTCCAAAACTTGTGGAGCAACCTTCATCATCCAAATGTACTATAGAAATTAGACTCATGAGCATCTCAAGAACATGCCTAACTTGTTTCAGAAAAATATCTTGTCCATCCATTGTCTTGATCTGGACATCTCCCACTCCAACAATGTTACAAAAATGATTGTTTCCCAAGTGCACTCTACCATAATTACCAGGATTATACACAATAAAATTATCTTTGTTTGGGGTTACATAGTGAGATGCCCTAGAGTCAATAATCCAATCAATGCTACAACTGGAGGTATATAAACATGCGTCTTCCATTGAAACAGTAAATAAAACCTCATTATCTGAAACTACAATAGTGGTATCACCTTCATTTTTGCTAGTTGATTTCTTATTTGTATTGGCCGATTTTTGATCCTTTTGTTCTCACTTCTAGATTTGAAATTCCTTTTTCATGTGTCTTGGCTTTCCACAATGATAACAAGTCAGCCTACCTCTTTTCAATTTTGATCTGCCTCTTGACCTTTAGCGCCCTTGATGGTTTTGATCAATTTTACTACCACGATCAGTTGTAGTTAAGGCTTCTCCTCCCTAGTTTTCCATAATTTATTTTCATCATAACTCCTCATTCATCAAGCTGCTATTAACATCATCAAACTTCAAGGTTTTTGAAGGCACAAAAGTATTTATGGCTACAATAAGGTTCTCCCAGCTTTCTAGCATGGAGCACATTAGTAGAATTTCTCTAATCTCATCTTCCAGAACAATTTTAAAAGAGGCAAGTTGGCTAGTGATTATGTTGAACTCATTTAAGTGCTCTGCTACTAAAGCACTCTCATTCATCTTGAGATTGTATAATTTCTTCATCAAGAAAAACTTATTTGAAGTTGTGTTTTTCGCATACAAACCATGTAGCTTTTTCCATAGTTCTATTGTTGTCTTCTCTCCAGCAACATTAAAATACACAATTTTAGCCAGATATTGACGGATGGTTGCAATTGCCTTTCTATCGAGCTTATTCCAATCTTCATCCACCATTGTTGTGGGTTTCTTTGATATTCCCTCAATTGGAAAATATTGATCCTTTAGAATCAATATATCTTCCATTTGGGATTTCCATAGGGAAGCATTAGCCTCATTTAACTTCTCCATCCCACTCAACAAAACCATTCGATGGACTCTAAAACTCTAAAATCCTCCTTCAACACTGCTAATTCTGGAAAATCTTCTCTTTTTATTTGGTTTCTTAATTCAAATTTTGTGAGAACACCAACTCCTCTTTCCTTTCTTTCAGACTGGCATTCTCTCCTTGAATCATTGTGCTCTGATACTAGTTGTTTCAATTCATACATCCATACATATAGAAATTTCTAGAAGACTCTAGTCTATAGGAAGCTAAGGGAGTAAATGATGTGTTTACGAGAGAAGATAACAGTCAAATCAAAGTGACTGTTTGGGCTGAGTTGGAAGCCACTTCATTGGCTTCACACATCATAACAATATATTCATCAAACTCTAGTATATTCAGTTACCCCTCATATCTCTCATATTCTCTCATTACATACTTTCAATCATGTTCATTCTTATTCATTCATCTACTTCTAATCTATGTTTCATGCCCTTATCTCACACTCTTCCCTTTGTTACACAACCTCTTTATGCCTCTCCCTCATGTCCTTGCATACTAACTCATAGTTATCCTCTTCCTACAATTCTACCTCTTCCTTTATGATATTATGCACATTTATTGTTTATTCATCTATATACTAAGTGATTAGGGGTGTTTAAATGCTATAAATTATGTATGGGTTTATAAATGACCTTAATTACATGTGGTATTGGTCAATCTACTATACATTATATTTTTAACTCCTAACCATTTGTGTAGAACTATTAAAACTTTGGTAGCATTTATGAATACTTTTAATTTAGAGAATATATCTAGGAACATCCTCTCTAAGCCTAAAACATTATCATTTCTTAAAAAAAACTTATGAAATTTCTCACAATTTTCTTTCTTCTTACTTTGAATCTATATGCCATGGATGAGCTTCCAATTTTTTATTATGACATAACTTACACAATAGAAGAATATGATATGAAATATGCTGAAAATACTTGATAATAAGTGAGAATAACAAGCCACTTTAAGGGGGAAAACTATTGGAAGAATGAAGAATAATATCTCATTTTTTTGTTTTGTGTTGTCATTAATGTCACCATGTTATATGAGTTGCAATTGCAAGATTAAGTCTGAATTTGATCCAGTATTTTGGACCAGTATCTGAACTGGTATGAAACTTACATCCTCCGGTATTTTGGTATGCAATCGTTTACTGTTGATTATTGTTGCTTGCGGTTTTTGAAGTTGGTGTATGGATGTTGGGAGCACGTACATTCAAAATCTCATGTATTCAGATGCTCATATGTTGTATCGACATTATTCTATTAATTGTAATTTTGTTATTAGGTCTATCTTTGGCTAACATAATGGATAGATGATGTAATGGTGAATTAACTTTGTTTTGCAAATATATGTGTGACCAATCTTAGGTCCATGTCGACATGATGTAGCATGTTGAGAATTTGAATTGTTTTTGGAAATATTTTGTGAAAGCCTAAAGCCGACAGTTAGTGGTTTTGATGAATACGAGTTGTATCTAATTAGGCTAACCTAATTGATGCTTATGGATGGATCTGGTATATATGTTGGAATTTTTTTGAAGATTGATATATAGATGATGGATTTGTGAATGAAAATGTAAAGAAGTGTGAATATGATGAAGTGTGTCAAATTATTTTACTGAGCTTCATTGGAACTAAATCAACACTTGTTAGGTGTACATTATCAGTTCATTTTTTTTCCGTAAGCCATTTTTTCATTGTAATTTTGTAGGTAGCAGGCCTCTAATTTTGGACAGTGAGTCCTAGCAGTGAGCCACCCCATTTTGTAATATCTATAACTGGTTATACTATATTGTGAGCTAGCGCTCACCATAGTTTTTCCCATTTTGGGTTTTCCACATAAAAATCATGGCATTCATGTGTTTTGTCATTTCATGTTCTATTAATGCTCTTATTTATCTTCACTGCTATATGCAGCAGAGTTATTGGATGGTATTTGTTCAGTAAGTTTAAGAAGATATTGATTCACCCCCCTCCCTCTTAGTATCTTAGACACTCAACAATTGGTATCAGAGCTTGGTTCCTCCATAGAAACCTAATAGCTTGAGGAAGATCCTAAAGATGGAACAAATGAATGATAAAGAAGAGATTCAGGCTGCACTTGAGGATCTTGACAAAGTTAAAAGTGAAAATAGAGATCTGAAAGAAAATCTTGAAGATGCAAATGAATGTGCCAAAAAATTAAAAGAGCAATTGGAGAAGTTCAAAGAAAGGCATAGGGAAGTAACTGATCAGTTGAAGTAGGCTAATGAAGAAATTACCAGTTTGAAGGTGCAAGTAGAAGAGAAGAAAATTATTGAAGAATGTCTAAATAAAATGGTGTAAAGCAAGTCTGCTAAGTGCACTAATCTTGAACAAGAAGTGGTGAATCTGAAAGTAGAGCTGGAGAAAGTGAAACTCTATGAAAATAATTTCAAATCTAGCTCAAAAAAGATTGATGAGTTGATTTCAGGGTAGAAACTAAGTAAAAACAAAGGTGGCTTGGGAATGGAAGGAGGTGAAAACTCTAAGGATAATTAGATAACTCTGAATAAAGGAAACTAGAAAGGAAATTCAAGGAACTTTGCTAGGAGATTGCCTGTGAGACAACCTAATGCACAAAGGTATCCATCCTTTAATGGTATTTGTTTTTCATGTAACAAATTTGGTCACAGGGCAACAAAATGTAGGAGTAGGATGAATTAGTTTCTTGGTTCCTTCTCTAGTCAATATTTTGGAAGCAAAAGAATTGGACACAAGGCTAATGAATGCATAACTCAGATGGTGAATTGGTCTAATGGAGGAAGAATGAATCAATCCTTTAATGGTTACTACTATACATGCAACAAATTTGGAAACAAATATAATCAATGTAGATCAAGGGTTAATGGAGGTTTGACAAATCAGAAAAGTGTTGTCTCCTATAGTTGCAACAAACCAAGACATATCTAAAGAGTTTACAAAAGCAAAAAGGGTAAGTAGACTGATCTGGTAAAAAAGAATGAACCTGTGAAGAAAATTGACAAGAATGAGATTAAGCAAGAAATGAATAAGATTTGGAGGAAGAAAGAAGAGCCTGAGATGACAGATGCATCTGTGCCCTCATACGATACAAAAAATTCCTCTAGGAATTAGACCTAGTAGGGTCTTAGGGGGAGCTTTAACAAAAAACTGTTTGAACCCCCTAATGTTTGGCATGTCAGTCTTTCGCACAAAGACATGTTGTAAGAAATGGTTATTTAAAGGTTATGCAAGTGGAACTGGAAGAAAATATGAAGGCATGGTCATTTACAGAGAAAATTAGGGTTTTTCTTAGTAGAGAAGAAGAGTTTTTAGCATCTTTTTGAAATCTGTCGCATTTAATGCATATTAGGGCAGGTCATTGTTTTATAAAGTAAATGCATAAGACATTTTAATCACTTGTGCATTTGAATAAATCAAAGAGAATTTTGGAGCATTCTTGAGGTGATTTGAAGTTCGAGCTATGAAAACCCTAGTTCTGGTTCTTCGTGGAGAAAAGGTATTCTACTTTTCTATGCAGTTGTGGGTTTGAGTGAATCATCTTTTTTAATTGTTTGAGTTCAAAATTGTGAAGAATGAAAACCCCTGTAGTTGTTAAAGTGTCAAAAAGACCTAGAACATCGTATAGGAAATATTCTATGTCTTCGAAGATGACCCTATGGGTGCCTTCTCATCAATCCCTCATGGGGCTATGCTAACCGAGGACACATGAATGTACATCCAAGTAAAAACAGATGAATTCAATCACAAAAAATTGATCAATATTTGAAAAAATGATCTCACTAGAGATAATTTCTTGGTGAAACCTGAATACTTGAACCTTGTTGCGAAGAGATTGGACAGATGGAACTACTTTCCCAATTTCAATTATATGGTTGATGATAGATATGTGAAACCTATTCTTAGTAGAATATATGATAAATTATTGTGGATTGACCGACCTCATCTAATAACTAAGGAGGTGATTAGGGTTGTTACTAGAATTTGTGACATCATACCATTACCCATGCTGAAAGTCGTGAAGAATGAAATGGTGATGGATCTCATTGGCGCTGAATATGACAAGAGACCTCTTACAATGAAGTTGATCACTAATCCAACTATGAAGTACGCCGCTATCATGATTGGTCATAAAATTTACTTCACCAATAGAGAGAAATTTGTTTCTACCATAGCTATTTATACTGGTTTTGATATTGTAGTCAATGGTGCAAACTATGACTTGTGTGAAATTCTCCAACAACAGCTGCTTGAGAATCTAAAGTCGACCAAAGAAAAGAAGTATGCATTTAAATTTGGTTCTTTGATTATGTGTCTTTTATTCTATTTTCTAAAAAGACTTCTTGGAAGGGATGATATGGCATTTTTGGATACATCCAGACCTGTGGCACATCATATTTTTTATCACTTACATAATATGGGTGATTTGAAGAACAAAGATAATTCTCTAACAACATTCTTTGTTGTATTTAAGAGAAACATGAATGAGAGAGAGGATTCCGAGGAAAGTTGTTGAGAAATATAAAAATGACATCATATTTCATGTTTCCTTTGATGAATGCATGATTGAAGTAGTTGAACCCCAGACCATATGGATTCAACCATTGGGATATGAAATTACAGAAGATGACGCTGAGGGTTATGTATAGATGTTGCTAAAAAGTCTGAAGGATCCCAATGAACCTAGAATTGACACTTATGCAGAAAAATCTATGGAGGTCCAAATGGACAACAAGAAGTGTAATGCCCCATCATAATAACCTAAGGAATGTTGCAATTGTGTATAATAGTGATTTTTATTTTTATTTTAAATATAATTATTAAGTTAATTAGTTGCATACATTCATTAAGTTACGCGACATTACACTACTTGAGTTTCCATAGACGACTTTAGTATTTCGCATTGCACATATTATTTAATAACATAAAGATAAACATTACATTTGAAACTCCATTCAAGATAACATAAAGTACTAACATGTTTCATACATTGCTTTTGATAAAATAATACAATACTCATCCATCTGGTGAGGTAGTTCAATAATAATTACATTTTACAATATTCACCTCATAAACAATTGAGGGATGTTTTCAAATACAAGATTTACAATTTACAATAATGAAGTACACATAAGTTTCCAAGTGCGAGCTCTCCATCCATGAAGCTCTCGATGCAATGATCACAAAACTGGGGACCCAACGGAGTAAGGTGCACGTTCCACCCAACCATGTGGTACCCGTAGGTCCACCCCCCGTGCTAGGAGATAGTAATATGGTTATCTAGACATAATCTACTAACCCTAAACACTAGTACATAACAAACTATTGGTTACATTGCTTCCAAATTTAGACAATTGAATGAATTACAAACACAAGGTTAACTGTTACCTTAGGTGGAGTGTCATCACAATATTGCAAAGGTTACCCTGGTGTTTCTTCCTAGGTTCCGGCCTCCAACATGGGTTACCCTGGTAACCTCTTACGAAACCTGGCCCCATTGCTAATCATTGCGAAATCGAATGTCTTTTAAAGGAACAAGACACCGATTTTCCATTCCAGGCCTTCTCATCTTATACTCAAGACTGAACTAGCTCAAGAGTCAATAAGTGAGGCATAAACATCTTGTTAAGAGTTTTATATCTAGCTACTGTGTTCTTTAGTTATCACTGACTTACAAACTCTTTGCAAGTTACCCAGACACCACTTTGTGTGTCGGCCCTTACAAAAAGCCACTCCCCTAAACATAAAAAAGGAATCTAAGTTTTTCTATCTAGGGTAGACAAAGTGCACAAATTCAACATTTAATACCAAATATACCACAATGTACATCACAATTCGTTCACAAAATCTAGTGCACTACCCTAACTTGTTCAATCACATGGAACCAAAGTCAAGTTTACTCCCTTGAAAAGATTGCAACTGGAAGACTTAAAATCACATAAAGATAAATTTCTCCCTTTTACCTAACAAAAGATTAAAACAACTTAAAATAAATACACGTCTATCATTGGGATATATTAAATCCAGTCAAACAAATTTAAAGAGAGAAAATATCTATTTCTATTTTTTTTTAAACAACAGTTCTCAAAACATTTAATAATTATGCTCATTGAAAACATTATATGCATAACTGTCTAAATACAAATAAATTCTTATTTCTTATTTTTCCAAAATTAACTTTTCCACATTAATATTTTAATCTAATATTCCCAACATTAAATATATATTCATAATACATATATATATATATATAAATATATATTTACATATATACATACATATATACATATATATATATATTAATAAATATATATATATATACATATATATATAATATATACTCATATATATAAATATTTAAATATAACAGTGAAACCCTAAATCAAATTAAATATTCGAAATAAAATAAATTTCGTTATTTTCGGTTGGACATAGAATAAATGCCATTTATATAGTCGCGGACTGTGTACATAGTGTACACAGCCCGCAGCTATGTCTATGCAGCCCTCCCCGTATGGGGAGGCGGCTGTGAGATAGCCGCCGCTGCTTATGAGGGTAGCGCCGGCTGCCTCCACAGCCGTCGCCCCATATGGGGGTGGCTGTGGGGTAGCCACGACCCCCTCTACCATAAATTGCAGTGTTTAAACTTTGCATTTTATTTCATACAAATAAATAAATTAAAACCTGCAGAATTTATAAATTCACGGATACGAAAAATTTAATCCATTTTTTAAAAAAAATGCCTGTACGGCGACGATTATGAAATTAAATATATTTGACAATCCAATTTATATATGATGCATATATATATATAAAATATATGTACATATATATATATATTAGATATATATATATATGTATATATATATATTTATATTTCACAGGATTTCACAATAAAATATACAGAAGTTTCATCAGAGTTACAGTAAAGAAATCGAAGAAACTTAATATTTTCTTTGGGGTTTTCATACGGGAATTAGGGGAAATTATAAAAAAATTCAACAGGGATTTCAAAGAAGAATACGCACAATATTTCCGTTCAAAACCTAAATTACCCAGAGGTTTAATTTTCACTTTCAATAAATATTTCCCCCACAAAATTTTAGATACTTCCTACAGAAAAGATTCTATAGAAGCTTTCTGAAATCATCAAATTTTCACACAACAAAATAAAATCTCTTTTCATAGACATTCCCTTTCAAAGAAAATAAAATAATTCACGAGAAGATTGCCTGTTTTCCTGTGCTTCAGAAAACTGACTGGGAAAAACTTTGCCTGAAGCTTTCACAATTCCTTCCTGAGAAACCAAGCCCAAATAGCATCCAAAATACAAACCAAGAAATCTTCCACAAGTATACAGTATTTCCAAAATGACATAAACAGATAGTTTTGCAAAAGCTCTGATATTCTTTCCCCATGAAGAAATTGAATAACCTCTATGATATTTCCAGATCCCAATTAACCTCCGTGAACAATTCTTCAACAATAATCAATAAATGCACTGGCACACATGTCGAGAAGTGCAAAATATCTTCTCAACCACTTCTCGGCAATCTTGCCAATTTCAATTGCATGCAATTAAATTCATTTATTTAAATTTTAAAACTCAAATTTCAATTTACATGCATCTATTTTATTTGATTTAAATTTACAATTTCCATATATATTAATTTATTTATTGAATCTATTCACACACAATTTTAAAACAATTTAATTTAATTAATTAATTTATTTAATTAAATAAATTTAATCTTTTAAGATCAAACCATTTAACCAAACAGGCTAATTAATTAATTAAATAACAAGCAACTAAATTCTTCAACATTTAAAAATTAATTTAAATAACAGTAAATAAAACATAATTAACTATTATTTAAATTGACATTTTCCTTTCAAGCAATTAAACCAAACAGAAAAATACAAAACAATCCTATGACTCTAAACTAAAACAAACGATGTACTAAGACCGGGATTATAGATTAGACTAGGGTGAACCAAACTACTACCTCCCAATCAACATTTCTGTTGAGTCTTGACACGCTCAGACCTGAGTACCCAGGTGGAGTCGGTGTCATGTACTTGCAATTCCTGCAACCAAGCAAATAACATGCATATATATATATATAAACCATTGTATAGGCACACCGTGCGGAGAAAATCACAGATATCACAGGGCACTCGCAAGTGAGTGATGCGATTCCATTCTCCACACCAATACAGGTCACACCAGACTGACGAAATAAATAGCAGTTAGTCCATCATAAACATGTGAATAGCAATAATCAACTGAAATTAAACATCTATGCTACCTCAAAGCATAACAGGAAACAGTAATCACCATACAATGTATCATCATATCACAGAATAAATCCACTATCGCTCAAAACCAGCGATCAAAATATCCAACCAAAGTATCATAGTCAAATAGTATGAAATCATAACAGCATAAAACATAAGCATAAATGGAGGGGTACTACATCCTCCCCCCCTAGGATCAGGCTTGCTCCTGAAAGCCTGGGAACAGATAGGGATAAAGTTCCCTCATGCGTGTCACATCCTCCCAAGTAGCAGAAGCCTCATAGCTAGGATCCCATTGGACCCTCACCTAGTCAACGTCTCGACCCCTGAGACCGAGCGTTCGGTGCTGTAGAATGGCCATGGGCTCCAAAGCCAACTGCCTGTCCTCTACCTGTAACACATTCCAATCAAGTACATGAGAAATGTCAGGATGATATGGTCTAAGAACTGATACATGAAAAACATCATGAATACGAGACAAACTGGGTGGTAAGGCTAGTCGATACGCCACAGGACCAATTCTCTCTAAGATCTCAAATGGCCCAACAAAATGAGGCACAAGCTTAGAGCCTTTTCCATAACAGATTGGACTCTTTCGCGGTCGCACTCGAAGAAACATTCTATCACCAACAACAAACTGTCGGTCTATCCTATGCGCATCGGCATACTTCTTTTGCCTATCCTGTGCTGCTATCAAATGCTCTCTAATACGATCAACCTGTTGCTCCATGTCTCGAAGCATCTCAGGTCCAAGTAGCACTCTATCCTCAAGTCGATCCCAACTCAAAGGAGTTCTACAAGGATGACCGTATAATGCCTGAAATGGTGGCATACCTATGGAACTCTGATATCCGTTGTTGTAAGCGAATTCTACTAAGTACAGATAATCCTCCCAGCGTGATTGTTGGTCCATAATGTACATCCTAAGCATATCCTCTAATATTTGGTTAGCTCTTTCCGTTTGTCCATCTGTTTGAGGATGATACACTGAACTAAAGTTCAACTGGGTACCTAGAGCATGTTGTAATGAAGTTCATAGGGCTGAAGTAAATACGGGATCTCTATCCGATATAATCCTACAAGGAATCCCATGCAATCTAACTATGTCCTCCATAAATATCCTAGCTACAGATGAAGCATTGTATGATGATCATACTAGTGAAAAGTGAGCTACTTTAGTCAATCGGTCAACAGTTACCATAATGGCATCATGTCGACGTGATGACGTAGGTAACCCTACAATAAATTCAACGGATATAATATCCCATTTCCATTCAGGAATGAGATGTGGCTGCAATAATCTAGCGGGATGTTGATGCTTAGCTTTAACTCGCTGGCATTCAAGACATCTCGATACATAATCAGCAATATCACGTTTCATACCAGGCCAGAAATACAATTTCTGAAGATCAGCATGCATTTTCTTAACACCTGGATGAGCTGAATATGGAGCTCGATGAGCTTCAGTCATAATTAATGTACGAAGACCCTCAAAATGTGGTACATAAATACGACCTAAATGTCGTAATACACCATCTGGTTCTAGAATATACCCTGCAAATCAACCTTCTAAAGGTCTACCAGATTCAATTTCCGATCTCACTTCCTGATATAATCTATCAGTAGGAAGTGTTGCTAATATTTGACCTCTCAAATCTACTTCAAGAGTAGTAGCAGAGATCTCATGTCAACGTCGACTAAGAGCGTCAGCCACTACGTTCTCTTTTCCTTGAACATATTTCACTTCAAAATCATACTCACACAAGAACTCCATCCACCGTCTCTGCCTAGCATTCAAGTTAGGTTGCGTAAAAATGTATTGAAGACTATGGTGATCAGTATGAAGTTCAAAATGATGACCTAATAGGAAATGTCTCCACCGAACTAATGCATGCACAACTGCAGCTAGTTCTAGATCATGAGTAGGATAGTTTAATTTGTGGTCTTTGAGTTTGCGAGACTCATAAGCAATCACACGCCCATCTTGCATCAAAACTGCTCCCAAACCCTCTAAGGATGCATCCGTGCATACTACAAAATCCTTAGTAGGATCAAGAACAATCAGTATAGGCGCATTAGTTAACTTTTCTTTAAGTGTTTGAAAAGCCAACTGACATTGCTCTGTCCAAACAAACTTCTTCCCTTTCCTTTGAAGAGAAGTAATAGGATGACCGATTCTAGAAAATCCCTCTACAAACCGCCTATAGTAACCAGCTAAACCCATAAAACTACGAACTTCACCTACATTAGTAGGCGTGGGCCAATCTACAATAGCTTGGATCTTTGAAGGATCCACAACAATACCTTTCCCTGATATCACATGTCCAAGATATTTAATCTCAGTTTGAAAGAAATCACACTTCTTCAGGTTCGCATACAATTGATTTTCCTTAAACATTGCAATACCTGTCTCAAGTGTTCTTCATGTTCCTTCATATTTCTCGAATAAACTAAAATATCATCGAGAAATACCAAGACAAAGCGATCAAGGTATGTACGAAAAACACCATTCATTAAACTCATGAATACAGATGGTGCATTCGTTAACCCGAACGGTACTACTGTGAATTCGTAGTGCCCATAACGAGTTCGGAAAGCAGTTTTATGAATGTCTGCTAGCTACAATTGATGATACCCAGATTTCAAATCGATTTTAGAGAACACATTAGCTCCCTTTAATTTGATCAAAAAGATCATCGATTCTTGGCAAAGGATAACGATTCTTAATCATAACCTTGTTCAATTGACGATAGTCAATGCACAGCCTAAGAGATCTGTCCTTCTTCTTTACGAAGATGACAGGTGCTCCCCAAGGGGAAACACTTTGATGAATGAATCCCTTTTCTAATAATTCCTCTAACTGAATACGAAGTTCCTCTAATTCCTGAGTCGTCATTCTATAAGGAGCTCTAGATATAGGCTCAGCTCCACGAACTAGGTCAACTCTAAAGTCAATATCCTCTTCGGTGGCATTCTAGGTATATCATCAGGAAACACATCTGTGAATTCCCTAAGAATAGGATGATCATCAAGATATACCTCTCGACTCTCACCCTTCCAAATCAGTAACTGTTGTTGCAAACAGTTGACATCCCTGACAAAGACATCTCTTTAATTGCATAGCATATATCATCCACAAGGAGATAGGTCTTTGAACACCTATAATTTCCACTTTCGCACCTAGATCATTAATGCAACTAACTGTCTTAAGTCGACATTCAATTACAGCATGATAAGATGCTAACCAATCCATACCTAGTACTATGTCATACGATCCTAAGGGTGTAACGTATAAATCTACGAAAGTAGTTAACGCACCAATTTTAAGTTCACAATTATGTACTAAGTTTTCTACTGCTACTTTCACCCCTGAGGCTAATTCAACTTGCCACTTACCACCTTGTTTTACCACCACAAGACCACAATGGACAACGATGGTCGGTGAAATAAAGGAGTCGGTGGCTCCGGAATAAAAAAGAATGGAAACACTAACACCATGTAACTTACCTGAAGTTTCGACCACTGTGTTCTAGTGATCGACTTGGTAGTCATTAACCGCAACATATACTGTATGTGATCATCCTGCATCACCCACTGTAGGCTCTGAAACTGTAGGTCGAGGCCCAAAACTAGTAGGACCTCTCATCGGAAACTGCCTAGCTATGTGTCCCTACTGCCCACATGAGTAACAACCTGTGCCTCTACCGAATCCTCTGCCACCCGAAGGTGCATTGGATTACTGGAAACTACCCCTACTGACAGTAGACTGAGCACTCTGCGCAGGCTGATCCTACCTATTATGCTTTGTTGCGCCATTTGCGACCCTTTCCTGTTTGAGGACTATTACCTTGTTGCGGTTGTGGATTATTGTTCTTTTGAGGTGTTCGTTGTTGTTGTTGTGCCCACCCTTTGTGGGTGTCTGTTGGTTCCTAGAGGAACCACCTGTCTGTGCCTGTCCACCCCGTGGACTAAAACCCTGTGGACTGCAGGAGCAATGCCAATCTGCACTCCTGTGTGACCACCTAACGCCATAACAAGGTTCTCCTCCACTATGCGAGCCTTCTCCACCGCAACTTCCATAGTCTTTGGCTCAAAGACTCAGACACCGCCACTAATGCGGGTGTTTAAACCCCTGATGAAGTGTTGTACTAGCATAGGCTCATCATTGCCAACACCAGCATACTGCTTGAGTTCATAGAACCTACATTCGTATTGCTCTACAGAAAGAGCTAACTAACGTAGATCATGGAACTTGTCAGCCCGTCGCTGCCTCCAATGTTTCGATAGGAACCGTGCTCTAAACCTCTCTAGAAACATCTCCCAAGACACTAACCCAATATCCAAGTGGAGCTTCTGCTCCTCTAGGCGCCACCAAGTAGAGGTGAATCCTCTCAAATGCATAATAGCGCATCTCGCACAGGTATTGCTACCATATGGGTGCATGGCGAAGCATCTACCCAAATCTAGTAGCCAGGTCTCTACCTCTAATCCACCTCCTGAACCATCAAAGGTAGGAGGGTGTGCCCTCAGTAAATCCCTCATGTGTCCTGCAATAATAGAATCCTGATGCACTGAGTCATCTACTCTCCTAGGAGATCTATCTCTCTCTCTGACAACCTCCTGCTCATCTTCCTGTCTAGGTCCAAGACGAGCTAGGACCTCCTCTAATAAAGGACGTATCTGAGAACCCTCTACTGCTGACTGTTCGAGATTCTGTCCCTCATTCCTCTGATCCAACTGTTCTGCCTGATCACTGTGATGAGGACTCAAAGGGGGAGTAACTTGAGGGATTGGCCCTCAGCCTCCACCTCGACCTCTACCACGACTTCTTCCTCCTCGCCGAGGCATGTTCCTACACATAACAATAACGAGTCTTAGATACTATTCAACCAAGGCTAACAATTTGTGACACTATGTACTAGGTCAACCTAATGGGCTCGCGATTACCCAGAGCGTCCAGTGTTTGTAACCTTGGCTCTGATACCAATCTATAATTCCCCGTCATAATAACCTAAGGAACGTTGCAATTGTGTATAATAGTGATTTTTTTTTTCTTAAAGGGATAATTATTACGTTAATTAGTTGCATACATTCATTAAGTTACGCGACGTTACACTACTTGAGTTTCCATAGACGACTTTAGTATTTCGCATTGCACATATTATTTAATAACATAAAGATAAACATTACATTTGAAACTCCATTCAAGATAACATAAAGTACTAACATGTTTCATACATTGCTTTTGATAAAATAATATAATACTCATCCATCTGGTGAGGTAGTTCAATAATAATTACATTTTACAATATTCACCTCATAAACAATTGAGGGATGTTTTCAAATACAAGATTTACAATTTACAATAATGAAGTACACATAAGTTTCCAAGTGCGAGCTCTCTATCCATGAAGCTCTCGATGCCATGATCACAAAACTGGGGACCCAACGGAGTAAGGTGCACGTTCCACCCAACCATGTGGTACCCGTAGGTCCACCCCCCGTGCTAGGAGATAGTAATATGGTTACCTAGACATAATCTACTAACCCTAGAAACTAGTACATAACAAACTATTGGTTACATTGCTTTCAGATTTAGACAATTGAATGAATTACAAACACAAGGTTAACTGTTACCTTAGGTGGAGTGTCATCACAATATTGCAAAGGTTACCCTAGTGTTTCTTCCTAGGTTCCAGCCCCCAACATGGGTTACCCTGGTAACCTCTTACGAAACCCGGCCCCATTGCTAATCATTGTGGAATCGAATGTCTTTTAAAGGAACAAGACACCGATTTTCCATTCCAGGCCTTCTCATCTTATACTCAAGACTAAACTAGCTCAAGAGTCAATAAGTGAGGCATAAACATCTTGTTAAGAGTTTTATATCTAACTACTGTGTTCTTTAGTTATCACTAACTTACTAACTCTTTGCAAGTTACCCAGACACCACTTTGTGTGTCCGCCCTTACAAAAAACCACTCCCCTAAACATAAAAAAGGAATCTAAGTTTTTCTATCTAGGGTAGACAAAGTGCACAAATTCAACATATAATACCAAATATACCACAATGTACATCACAATTTGTTCACAAAATCTGGTGCACTACCCTAACTTGTTCAATCACATGGAACCAAAGTCAAGTTTACTCCCTTGAAAAGATTGCAACTGGAAGACTTAAAATCACATAAAGATAAATTTCTCCCTTTTACCTAACAAAAGATTAAAACAACTTAAAACAAATACACGTCTATCATTGGGATATATTAAATCCAGTCAAACAAATTTAAAGAGAGAAAATATCTATTTCTATTTTTTTTTAAACAACAGTTCTCAAAACATTTAATAATTATACTCATTGAAAACATTATATGCATAACTGTCTAAATACAAATAAATTCTTATTTCTTATTTTTCCAAAATTAACTTTTCCACATTAATATTTTAATCTAATATTCCCAACATTAATTATATATTCATAATACATATATATATATATATATATATACATATATACATACATATATACATATATATATATATATTAATAAATATATATATATATACATATATATATATAATATATACTCATATATATAAATATTTAAATATAACAGTGAAACCCTAAATCGAATTAAATATTCGAAATAAAATAAATTTCGTTATTTTCGGTTGGACATAGAATAAATGCCATTTATACAGTCGCAGACTATGTACACAGTGTACACAGCCCGCGGCTGTGTCTATGCAGCCCTCCCCGTATGGGGAGGCGGCTGTGAGACAGCCGCCGCTACCTGTGAGGGCAGCACCGGCTACCTCCATAGCTGTCGCCCCATATGGGGGAGGTTGTCGGGTAGCCACGGCCCCTTCTACCATAAATTGCAGTGTTTAAACTTTGCATTTTATTTCATACAAATAAATAAATTAAAACCTGTGGAATTTATAAATTCACAGATACGGAAAATTTAATCCGTTTTTAAAAAAAAATGCCTGTACTGCGGCGATTATGAAATTAAATATATTTGACAATCCAATTTATATATGATGCATATATATATAAAATATATGTACATATATATATATATTAAAAATATATATATATATGTATATATATATTTATATTTCACAGGATTTCACAATAAAATATACAGAAGTTTCATCAGAGTTACAGTAAAGAAATCGAGGAAACTTAATATTTTCTTTGGGGTTTTCATACGGGAATTAGGGGAAATTATAAAAAAATTCAACAGGGATTTCAAAGAAGAATACGCACAATATTTCCGTTCAAAACCTAAATTACCCAGAGGTTTAATTTTCACTTTCAATAAATATTTCCCCCACAAAATTTTAGATACTTCCTACAGAAAAGATTCTATAGAAGCTTTCTGAAATCATCAAATTTTCACACAACAAAATAAAATCTCTTTTCACAGACATTCCCTTTCAAAGCAAATAAAATAATTCACGAGAAGATTACCTGTTTTCCTGTGCTTCAGAAAACTGACTGGGAAAAACTTTGCCTGAAGCTTTCACAATTCCTTCCTGAGAAACCAAGCCCAAATAGCATCCAAAATACAAACCAAGAAACCTTCCACAAGTATACAGTATTTCCAAAATAACATAAACAGATAGTTTTGCAAAAGCTCTGATATTCTTTCCCCGTGAAGAAATTGAATAACCTCTGTGATATTTCCAGATCCCAATTAACCTCCGTGAACAATTCTTCAACAATAATCAATAAATGCACTGAAACACATGTCAAGAAGTGCAAAATATCTTCTCAACCACTTCTCGGCAATCTTGCCAATTTCAATTGCATGCAATTAAATTCATTTATTTAAATTTTAAAACTCAAATTTCAATTTACATGCATTTATTTTATTTTATTTAAATTTACAATTTCCATATATATTAATTTATTTATTGAATTTATTCACACACAATTTTAAAACAATTTAATTTAATTAATTAATTTATGTAATTAAATAAATTTAATCTTTTAAGATCAAACCATTTAACCAAACAAGCTAATTAATTAATTAAATAACAAGAAACTAAATTCTTCAACATTTAAAAATTAATTTAAATAACAGTAAATAGAACATAATTAACTATTATTTAAATTGACATTTTCCTTTCAAGCAATTAAACCAAACAGAAAAATACAAAACAATCCTATGACTCTAAACTAAAACAGACGATGTACTGAGACCGGGATTATAGATTAGACTAGGGTGAACCAAACTACTACCTCCCAATCAACATTTCCGTTGAGTCTTGACACGCTCATACCTGAGTACCTAGGTGGAGTCGGTGTCATGTACCTACAATTCCTGCAACCAAGCGAATAACATGCATATATATATATATATAAACCATTGTATAGGCACACCGTGCAGAGAAAATCACAGATATCACAGGGCACTCGCAAGCGAGTGATGCGATTCCATTCTCCACACCAATACACATCACATCAGACTGACAAAATAAATAACAGTTAGTCCATCATAAACATGTGCATAGCAATAATCAACTGAAATTAAACATCTATGCTACCTCAAAGCATAATAGGAAACAGTAATCACCATACAATGTATCATCATATCACAGAATAAATCCACTATCGCTCAAAACTAGTGATCAAAATATCCAACCAAAGTATCATAGTCAAACAGTATGAAATCATAACAGCAGAAAACATAAGCATAAATGGAGGGGTACTACAAGAAGCCAATAATAATAAAGAATGTGGAAAAGATGCTTAGAGAAGCTAGATTCACTGATGATCATATTGCGCTAGGAAGGGCTAAGAGAGAAGAGTTGGAGGGAGAATCATCAGGTATGAGGAGATCTGATAGGACTGTTCCTTCTAAACCCTCCAAAACTTCTACAGTAAAAGTTGAACCCAACACTACTGATAAAGGTAAAGTCTGGATTTCTTCTGGACCTACTACTAGATATGGGAAAAGGAAAGAAACTCATTTGGTGGTGCTTGGGAAAAGAGGAAAGAAACAAAAAATTGTAAGGGAGAAAAACCTTAGTGTCATAGATCATCAAGATGAAATCTTGATGCAAAATTGGTAAGGAAGAGAAGATGAAGTTTGTCCTTTGGTGAAGGTGCTTCTAAGGAAGCTGGTATTGGTTCTAAAAGAGTGCATATTTTGTCATCTTCTGATGAAGAGGAAGAATAGGAGTTTGGTGTTCATGTACACACCAAACTGAAGTTGAAGAAAACCAAGGTGTCTGAAGAAGCCTCTCTGGACCAGGGAGAATAGAAGGACATTCTGGTAAGCCCTAGCCCCCATTTCAAATTAGAAGCAACTCTCAATTCTTTGTTACATTTTGATAACATGCTGAAGCCTACAACAAAATATTATGATCATGTTGGAAAAGAGGATAAGAAAACATTAATTTTAGCTATCATTCAATATGATATCATCTTGGAAGTTAAGTGGGATGATGTGAAGAAAGATGTACCTGAGAATATGTCGGTAGCTCTAATGAAAAGGAGATAAGAGGTTGTTGAGTTTGAAGAGAAAATCATGACTGATGAATTTGATAAAATTGGGTCTTCTCTGACCCCCAAATGATCTAGAAACTCTAGAAAAGATATGTGCATATATGTTTTAGATGAAGAAAAGGGTCAATTTTCTGATGACTAGGGATAAAAAGAAAATAAAGAAGATTAAGAAGGAAACTACAGAAGTGATCCAGGATATGACAGAGAAATATGGCATGATTAAGACGAATGAAGATGTTTTTGCTGAAAAATGTTGAGGAAGGTATTCCTCCTAGTATAGGTGATGTAGGTATTTTTGTAGACATTGGTGTTAAAAATGATGTAGGTGTGGAAAATGATCCTCTAAAAATGGAGAAGTAGAATGAAGGTGAAGCTAAGCCTGAAAATCATGATGATGCTCCTTTTAAGCACACTAAAGGTGAAAAGGCTAATGATCGTAAAGATAATGCTGAGGAAGAGAAAGATGAAGGTGAAAGTAAAGGAAATGATAATGAAGGTAACAGGGATGAATACAAGGATGAAGATGAAAAGGGTAAAGAAGAAAAAGAAAAGGAGAAAGAAGAAGAAAAAGAGAAAGTGGAAGAACAAAAGAAGGAAGAAGAGAAAAATGAGGAATCTAGGAAGAATGAAGAAAGTATAAAGCAAGTTGTAGAATCTCAAAGATCTCCTAGAGAATCCTGCTCTGGTGATGATGTGTTGAAGGGATTTCTATCCAAGAAAATCATATTCCAGCTAGTGATTCCTCTAGAGCTTTTACAACTTCCTATGATTCAAGGCTACTTGGACTTAGATAAAAAATTTCCTATGCATAAGATGGTATTAGGAGATGCAATGCACACATCTGGTATAAAGGAGATTCTAGAGACACACTATAAAGGAACATAAATGATTGAAGATTCTCTTAAGGAATTGCAAGAGACAACACCCGGTACTTCAATTGATACATCTCTCACTCTAGTAGAAAATATGAGATTGTTATTGGACTCCTTTAAGGAGTATGCCTCCGGTCTTCGAGAGAAGACTAAATAAGAGGTTAAGGAGAAGTTGGTAGAGAAAGGGTTATTGGCATTGCATGACAAGTGTGCTTTGGCACACACTAATATTGAGAAAAATCTAGAATATGTGAAAATCTATGAGATTGAAGCTAATGTTGTTTTTTCCTTTTGTTTAAAGTTGTCAGATGCCACTCAGAGCATTAAAAATGTTATGGACTCCATTGAGTCCCAGTTGACTACTATCTCCGGTACCTACAATGCATCCAAGGATAGAGACAAATCAACTTGGAATGCTATCTCAACTCATAGAGATAAATTCTTTGTTTTACAGAAGCAAAAGGAAGAAATCATTAGGAAATTTGGTCGGTTAGGTGATCTTGTGAGAATGGAGTACACCCCGATTGCCAATGCTTTGGAAAGCATAGAGAAACTTGGAAAGATAAATCTGACTCCTAGTACTTCAGATGAAGTAGAGGAAATTCTGATGGATTTGGAATCCCTGAACATGATGTTGATTGTTGCAAAGAAAAGTTGGGAGAATGGTAAATCTGCATGGCAAGGTATTGTTAAGGAGCTTTAAGGTTCGCCATCCTTTGGTTAATGTTTTTTTTCTTGTTTTCATATTTTTTGTTGTGTCACCCTTTTTCCTTGATGTCAAAGGGGGAGTGAAGAGTGATGAAATACTAGTGATAGGGGGAGAAGTGTTGTACATAAGAGGTTTTGTAAATTTTTGGCACATGTTCCATCAATGACAAAGGGGGAGATTGTTGGAAGAATGAAGAAGAAAATATCATTTTTTTGTTTTGTGTTGTCATTGATGTCACCATGTTATATGAGTTGCATCTACAAGATTAAGTCTAAATTTGATTCGGTATTTTGGACCGGTATCTGAACCGATATGAAACTTACATCCCCCGGTATTTTGGTCCACAATTGTTTACTGTTGATTGTTGTTGCTTACGGTTTTGGAAGTTTGTGTATGGATGTTGGGAGCACGTACATTTAGAATCTCATGTATTCAGATGCTCATATGGTGTATCAACATTATTCTATTAATTGCAATTTTTCTATTAGGTCTATCTTTGGCCAACGTAATGGATAGATGATGTAATGGTGAATTAACTTTGTTTTGCAGATATATGTGTGACCTATCTTAGGTCCATGTCGACATGATGTAGCATGTTGATCATTTGAATTTTTTTTGGAAATTTTTGTGAAAGCCTGAAGCCGACAGCTGGTGTTTTTGATGAATAAGAGTTGCATCTAATTAGGCTGACCGAATTGATGCTTGCATATGGGTCAGGTATATATATTGGACAATTTTTGAAGATTTATATATAGATGATGGAGTTGTGAATGAGAATTTAAAGAAGTGTGAATATGATGTAGTGTGTCAAGTCATTTTACTGAGCTTCATTGGAACTGAATCAACGCTTGTTATGTGTACATTATCAGGTCATTTTTTGTTGTAAGCCATTTTTTCATTGTAATTTTGTAGGCAGTGAGCCTCTAATTTTGGATAGTGAGTCCTGGCAGTAAGCCATTCCATATTGTAATATCTTATAACCATTTATACTATATTGTGAGCTAACACTCACCATTTTTTTTCCCATTTTGGGTTTTCCACGTAAAAATATTGGTGTTCATGTTTTTTGTGATTTCATGTTCTGTTAATGCTCTTGTTTATCTTCACTATTATACAAATCAAAGTTATTGAATGGTATTTGTTTAGTAAGTTTAAGAAGATATTGATTCACCCCCCCTCTTAGTATCTTGGACACTCAACAGAAACCTCCAAATATCTCCAATGAGAACATAATTCATAGTTTGATAATAAAATAAGACTCACTACCTTCTACATATAGCTTATTTATGCTTAGGATATCACTCAAAACAACTAAGATAACCTTACAGAAGCCTTATGCTGACCTAATTAACTAACTAAAAATATAATAATGATAATATGACTTAATTAAGAGTTAAGATAGTCATAAGTCAATTATTCATAACCCTATGTACACTAATAATAAGGGCGTAGCATGCCTCCCTCTTTAGAGAAGCATTGTCCTCAATTCTAATTAAGTTTGGATGCTTTTGAATGAACTCCTCATCCTCCCATGTGGCATTTTCAGTTGATAAATTCTTCGATTGGATTAGATACTCAGTGAGTGTTTGATGAATGAACTTTGGTTCAAATATGATTCTTCCTTTTTCATTGAGTTCTAGTAATATCATATGAGTAGGATTATTATGTCCAATTACCTTCTTCAAACAAGAAACATGAAAAAAAGGATGTATCTTTGTTGTTGGTGGCAATTACAGCTTGTAGGTGACACTGCCTATCGTTGCATGTTTTGGTATGGGTCATAATATTTTAGAGACAAATTCTTGTTCTTTTTCTATTGCTTCAGTGACATTTTCTTGTAAGCTTGCAATCTCAAGAAGACCCAATCCACAACTTCAAAACTGAGAACCTACTCAAAATTTTCTTGATGTCAGGGAGTGGTGAAAAAATAGCCTACTCAAAAAAATTAAAAAACTTTGAAGGATCAAATTTTTACTAGTGCTTTTAAATATTAGTTATGGAGATTTCCTCAATTGCACTTAGACTTATCATGTCCCCATTTACATAAAAAATAGGCTAGAGATTGGTTTGGATTATGTTTTGGGTGTTTCAGATTTGTAATAAAAAATAATAGATTATAAATGCAAATAACATACTAAATCAAACAAAACTATACACTAAATATTTATATATATATACATATATATATACATGCATACATATATATATATACATACATACATACATACATACATACATACATACATACATATATATATAATTAGAAACCATAAGTTCTCATATAATTCCTTTCAAGATCATACACAATATCTCATAGATAGTGTTCTCATATATTTACCATACTCTAGTATATTCAGTTATCCCTCATATCTCTCATATTCTCTCAATACATATTTTCAATCATGTTCATTCTTATTTTCATCTATTTCTAATCTATCCCATGTCCTTATCTCACACTCTTCCCTTTGTTATACAACCTCTTTATGCCTCTTCCTCATGTCCTTTCATGCTAACTCATAGTTATCCTCTTCCTACAATTCTAGCTCTTCCTTTTTGATATTATGAACTTTTATTGTTTATTCATCTATATAATAAGTGGTTAGGCGTGTTTAAGTGCTATAACTTAGGTATGGGTTTATAAATGACCTTAATTATATGTGGTATTGATCATTCTACTATACATTATATTTTTAACTCCTAACCATTTGCGTAGAACTATTGAGACTTTGGTAGCATATGAATACTTTTAATTTAGAGAATATACCTAGGAACATCCATCCTAAGCCTGAAACATTATCTTGTCTTTTAGAAAAACTTATGAAATTTCTCACAATTTTCTTTCTTCATACTTTGAATCTTATATGTCATGGATGTTCTTCTAATTTTTTGTTATGAAATAGCTTACATAATATAAGAATATGACATGAAATATTTTGAAAATACTTGATAGCAAGTGAGAATAACAAGCCACTTTGAGGGGGAAAACCTCAAAATATCTCCAATGAGAGCACAATTCACAATTTGATAATAAAATAAGACTCACTATGTTCTATAGATACCTTATTTATGCCTAAGATATCACTCAAGACAACTAAGATAACCCTATATAATCCTTAGGCTGACCTAATTAACTAAATAAAATATAATAATGATAATATGAGTTAATTAAGAGTTAAGATAGCCATAAGTCTACTATTCATAACCCTATGTACACTAATATTAAGGGTGTAGCATGCCCCCTCTTCAGAGAAGCATTGTCCTTAATGCTAATTAAGTGTGGATGCTTTTGAATGAACTCCTCATCCTCCCATGTGGCATCTTCAACTGGTAAATTCTTCTATTTGATGAGATACTCAGTGAGTGTTCTAGTCCTTAGCTTCTTTGTGTGTGTTTGATGAATGAACTCAAGTTCTAATATGATTATCCCCTTTTCATAGATCTCTATAAATATCACATGAGTAGGGATATTATTACCAATTACCTTCTTCAAATAAGTAACATGAAAAATGGATGTATCTTTGTTGTTGGTGGAAATTCCAACTTGTAGGTGACACTACCTATCTTTTGCATGATTTGGTCAGTGTCATAATATTTTAGACACAACTTGTTCTTTTTCTATTGCTTCAATGACATTTTCTTGTAAGTTTGAAATCTTAAGAAGACCCAATCCCCAACTTCAAAACTTCTTTCACTATGGTGTTGGTTCGTCTATTGATTTATTCAATTTTGTGACATAGCTAGATTCTCCTTGAGTCATGAGAGTACCTGTTGTTGATGAAGAAAGTGGTCCTCCATCACCTGAACTATTGGTGACACCTTCAATGATGATGTTATGGAAGTATTTTGATATCTGTATAGTGCCATAAATGGATACATTTTTTATGAACTATGAAATGGAGTGTTATATCACCATTATTCTAGTGCCAACCAACCTACCCATTGAGATAGTTTATCTTAAGTGAAATAATGCAGATATCCTTCCATACACTTATTAACAACCTCAATTTTCCCATTATATTGAGGGTGCTGTGAAGAACTATGAGCCAATTGAGTACCCAAACATGAGAATAATTTTTTCCAAAAGTGACTAGTAACTTGATAGGATCATAGTCACTAGCAATAACCTTAGGTGTACCATGTATCTTTTTTATATTCTCTAGAAAATATTTTTCCACTATACTTGGTGCAAAAGGATGTGATAATGCAATTAAATGTGCATATTTAGTGAGGTGATCTAGGATTTCCATGATGTCATTATTACCTTTAGATTTTGGAAGCCCTGTGATGATGTTTTGGATGCATCTTTCCAATGTTGGCTAGAAATAACTAAGGGCTGCAATAGACACAATGTATTAATTGTCACCCCTTTATTTCTTTGACAAACCAAGCATTCAATCACAAATTTTTGAACATCACCTTTTAGCTCTTCCCAAAAATGACTTTCTTGACTCGATGATATGTCTTCAAAAATATTAAATGATCATCAATTGAAGAATCATGAAGATCTATGAGAATATTTTGTTTAAGAGTGGAATTCTTGCAAAGATACTTTCATTTTTTTATACCATAGAGCATCTCCCTTCCAAAAAAACTTATTTGAACTATTGGGATCACTTTTTAATTGTTGAATAAAATTACTTGTAGCAACATCATTATGCCTTTGTTCTTTGGATTATACTACCCCATATACTTGTAATATTAAAATGACATGTAAAATAAAGCTTCATCCTTCTCATCCTTCCTAGAAACTACAGCTGCCACATCGCCCTTCCCTTTCTTATATACAATCTTAAAGTCATATACCAACATCTTAGTGACCTATTTTTGTTTCTCTTCAGAAGACAATCTTTGTTCCAAAAAATATTTTAGGCTATCATGATCTATCTTAACCTTGAAGTGTCTACCTATTAGATAAGGCCTCCATTATTTTACAACATAAATAATATGTTGAATAGGATAACTGAGAGGGGGGTGAATCAGTTGTGATAGATTTTAACCTTTAATTCAATCACGAAAACTAACACTTAAAATTGCTTAAATGATTAATCATCAAATTCCAATGCAAAAATTCAAATCCAACACATAAACACACTAAAACCAGATTTACATGGAAAAAAAATCAGGGAAAAACCACAAGAAGGATTAACTCACACTATAGAGAATATCAAAACTGATTACAAAAGGCTTACTGCCTAAAACAAGGCTCACTTCGTGAGACAAGGCTCACTGCCTGAAATAAGGACTCACTATATGGAACAAGGACTAACTATCTAAGATAAGGCTCATTGCCTAAAATAAGGACTCACTATCTAGAACAAGGACTCACTATCCAACATGCCTACAACCTGGAGGGATCACTACCACAAAGATACAAAGAATACAAAGAGGACTTGTTACACAGAGACTACAATCCCAATGCAATAAAGGATTCCACCACAGTTACTTGATCAACTTGCATGAATGATAGAGTTCACCTTCTACTCATTGCATCTAGAAACTCATCATTAAGCTTCACATTGATCTGCCACACACAACTCACACACACTTTCTAAATAGCATCAATGTCACATCTACTCTTTCACTTCCTTCTTTGCTCTTGTATATTTTCCATTACTAGCTCATCCTGTATTTATACTATCTCCAACTTTGAAAAAGATCCAAAGTCGGCCATCCAACTTCAAATTAAAATTAGGTTGGAACCAAAACATCCTAGGGTGGAATTAGAATGAGGGTGACCCAAACACATGCTTCATTGGGACCCAAAATAGATCCAACACGCTTCATCAACTTCGAAGATAGTGCTTAACACAAGGTTGGCCAAACCAGTATAAAACACATAGAACAATTAAGCTCGATACTTCTAGAAACCAAAAGTATCTTCAATGCACAATCAAAACATCTTAATTCTAGAACCACAAGTCAAAATACTTCATCAAAGAGAAATCTGGACCAACAACATTTCTCCCGGACCTCAACCAGAACATAGAAAAACATAGTTCACAACTGGTGAACACAACTCGAAATTCACAATGAACCAACAACCAAAAAATTGGATATAGATACCTTCAAAAACCATGACCAACATATCTAAATTGCACGAACATAGGGGAAAATACTAGATCATTACCCGAAGCAACAACTGAATACTTGTAAACTTTCTTTAATACAATTTTCTCAATATCCTCAACATATACAACCAACATCAACTAGTAGATAACTAGTTGACCAGTTGACATCAATGAAAACATCTTCATTCCTTTCTTCATTCTTGCAGCAATCTCCCCTTTTGTCATTGATGGCAACACATTATGTGAAAAACCATCAAAGACACCATACCAATTCTGAATATACTTCTCAAGATTTTTCTTTTTGTTTCTCCCCCTCAGAATATCATCTTCCTCATTACCTACTTTCTCTCATTAGTTTTCTCTCCTTTTCACATGCTTTCTCTCCCCCTTCAACATCAATGGGAAAGGAAAAAAATATGTTCATTGAATCTTCCTTTGACATGAAAATAGAATAATTAGAATGACAACACCTAAATCTACCTGCTCCCCTTGAGAGGTAGTCACCAAAACATCAGTCCAAAAAGATAGAACCATGAATCCACCAGATTGATGCATCTCCAAATGCATCTTAGTTTGTGAAAGGAGGGGAAATAACCCCTAACTTATTCTAAAGATACTCTAAAGTATCTTTAGGAAGATCCTTTGCAAATATATTAGCAATCTGATCCTTTGTCAGAACATACTTAAGCTTGAATTCATTCTCCATGACCTTCTCTCTCAAGAAATTATATCTGATAGGTATATGCTTTGTCCTCGAGTGCATCACAAGATTCTTTGAAATGTTAATTGTGCTTGTATTATCATAGAAGATAGAAATAGGATCATCATATAGCACTGTGATATCTTTTAGGGTCAGTTTCATCCATAGAACTTGTTTACAACAAGACACAACAACAATATACTAAACTTCAGCAGTAGAAAAAGAGATTGAATCTTTCTTCTTACTCAACCATGCCACTAATATGCATCCAAGAAATAATGCAACACCACTTGTACTCTTTTTTTCATCTATACATCCAACCCAATCTGCATTTGTATAGGCACTAAATGTAAAGTTAGTATCTTTAGGATACCGTAATCCATAATCTAGAGTTCCATTCAAATATTTGAATATTCTTTTAACTACAACAAAATGTGTTTCCTTTGGATCTTCTTGAAATCTAGCCACAAGACAAACTGCATACATAATATCTAGTCTAGTAGTAGTCAAATATAGTAATCCATCAATCATAGATCTATATTTTCTTTGATTAGCCTTAGGTGAATCAACATCTTTACCCAATTTGCAACTAGTCACCATAGGAGTACATACCAGTTTGAAACCATCCATCTGAAATTTCTTCAACATATCTCTCACATGCTTAGACTGTGAAATGAAAATTCCTTTCTTTGCTTGATTAATCTGTAGCCCAAGAAAGAAATTCATCTCCCCAAACATAAACATTTTAAATTATTTATGCATCTCTTCCGTAAACATCTTGCACATCTTTTCATTTCCTCCAAAGATAATGTCATCAACATATACAACTATAATCAAGATTTTTTCATTTTCAATCTTAAAGTATAAATTATTGTCTGTCGTACCTGTAATCAATGGAAAATTAGATTGTTAGCTTGTTACATAATAACACCAAAATCCAATGAAATAACGAAGCACAAAGGAAATAAAATAAAAATAAAAGGAACAATGTTACCAGAAATCTTCATCTTCCATGGTTGACCTTCGTTACACCTTCTAGTTTGCAGCAAATTGATGAGGCCCTCAGATTTCAAATGAGCAGCCTATGATAATGTCAAAGCCCTATGCAAATGTTGAAGGATTTGATAGAATAATGCCTATGTCTATGCCTATGACTATGACAATATGCTAAATGAAATAATAATTACCAATACTAAAATTACTATAATGCCTAAATTCGAAAATGAAGTTGTCAGATCCTGAAATTATGAGCAAAATTGTCTTTTATAGAAAACACAATTTTGAGTGGACGGATGAGATTGAATTCTAAGAAAGACCTAGAATGAGAGGTCTAGATTAAATATGAGAATCCCTAATTAGGGTTAGGGAAAAATCCTTAATCAAACGTTCAGAATAATGTCTCAGATAATCGGATCGACGGTGGAGAATAAATGAGGAAATTAATTAAAGAAATAAAGATTTTCGAAAAATCAAGAAGATAAGATTGTCTGATTTGTGAGATTCGAAAAATCAGGAAGATAAGATTTGGACTAAAGATCAGATTTGGAAAATCAAGAATCTGCCCGATTACTTGATTTTTAAAAGATTAATTACTAATTTGAATTAAATTAATTCAAATTATGGATTTTATGAGACAATAAATAATTTTTTTAGATTATTTACCAAAATGGACTAACAATTAGGATTGTGATGACATTTTAAATAATTGATTTATTTAAAATGAGAGGAATATTAAATTGGCAATTAAATAATTAAATTTAATTATTTAATTTAGAAGATAATATTAATTAATTAAATAAATTAACCAATTTATTTAATTAAGACAATTAGTGACATATTAAATAAATAAATGAAACTTATTTATTTAATAATCAGGAAGAAATATATGACAAAGGGGAATTAAATAAATTAAGAAATTTATTTAATTAAGGGAAGACTTTAGACAATTAATGACGTATTTAATAAATAAATAGAATTTATTTATTTAATAATCATGAAGAATACAAAGACATGAATTAATTAAACAATTATAAATTATTTAATTAACAGTCGACTATGGACCAAGGACATAATTAAATGTCACAATTATGCTAGGACGAAAGTGGTAAAAATGAAGCTTGCAGGCCTAGGTCATTTTTAGGTGTCTACAGTACCTTTGTTAAATCCTTTATGAATCAAATACCTATCTAACCTTACATACCAAGCTCTAGGAGCTTGCTTCAATCCATATAAAGCTTTCTTCAATCTGCACACCATATCTGGTTGATCTATTAATTGAAATCCTTCTAGTTTTTCCATGTAAACTTCTTTTTCCAACTCACCATTCAAAAATGTTGACTTGACATCCATCTAATAGAATTTGAAATATTTATGAGCAACCAATGTCAAGAACATCCTTATAGCTTCCATTCTTACTACCAGGGAAATTTTTTCTTGAAAATATATACCTTCCACTTGTGAGTAGCCTTTACACACAAGCCTTACTTTGTTTCTAACAACTTCTCTATTCTCATTCAACTTATTTTTGAATACCCATTTTGATCCAATGATATTTTATATGTCAGTCTTAAGACCAATTCCCAAGTCTGATTCTTCTCAATATGCAAAAGTTCTTTCATTTCTTTCTTCCAATGTTCATCTTTACATGCTTCACTTACTATCTTCAGCTCAATCTCAGAGAATAAACACAAATTTACTTCAGCAGCAGCTTTGCTTCTAGTTAACACGCCTTTTGTCTTATCTCCAATAATCTAATTTTCTGAATGATTCCTCTGCACATATTTTGGTGTCCTAGGGGACATCATCGGAGCATCTTCTTCTCTTTCATTCTATTCATCCTGCTTCTTTTTCTCATCTTTATCCTGTTCTTCCACAATTTCTTCTATTCTTGCACAATCATGTTCATTAGACACATATCCATCAATATCGATAGAATTCTTCATTGTCTCATCAACCTTTACATTCGAGCTCTCTACAATATTTCTCAGTATTTTATTGAAACATATGTATGCCTTGCTTTTAGTAGAGTATCCAAGAAATATTCCTTCATCACTTCTTGCATCGAACTTACCCAAAGTTTCCTCATCTCTTCTGATATAGCATTTGCTTCTGAATACTTTGAAATATTTAACTGTAGGAATTCTTCCATGGCATAGCTCATAGGGAGTAATTGTACTATTTTCTATTTCTTGAAATCGATTGAATACATAAACAATAGTATGAATAGCTTCTTTCCAATAAACTTCCAGTAAATCAGATTCAGTGATCATTGATCTAGTAGCCACTTGAATTGTTCTATTTTTCTTTTCAACAACTCCATTCTACTGAGGAGTTTTCAAAGTAGATAACTGTCTCTTTATTCCATGCACTTCACAAAACATATTGAACTCATAGGAGGTGAATTCTCCACCTTTGTCAAATCTTAGACATTTTATCTTCAAATTCACTTCATTTTCAACCATTGCTTTGAATGCCTTGAATCTATCTAATGCATTTGATTTCTCTCTAAGAAATGTAACCCATGTATATCTAGAATAATCATCAATTAAAAGCATAAAGTACCTTTCACCAAGTAGACTTATCACTCTCATATGACCATAGAGATCTGTATGAACTAAATCCAGTAGTTTAGTAGTAGATTGTTCCTTTGATCTATAATGATTTCTTGCCTTCTTCCCAAAATTGACAATTCCGACAAATAGCATTAACATGCTTTCTAATTCTTGGTAAATCTCTCATGGCCTGAACAAAACTAATCATTTCCAAGTTATCAAATTCATGTGACACATTCTCCTATGCCATAACCAATTGTTATGTATTTGAGTCATAAAGCATCATCCATTAGCACCCTTAGGTTGATAGATATTCCCTTTAGATTTCTTTCTTGCAACAATCAATGTTCTGGATCCTTTCCAGATCTCACATTTCTCATCCTTAAATACAAGATCATATCCTTTTCTAAACATCTGACCAACACTCAACAAATTATTCCTTAAACCCTTAACATAGTAAACATCATTAGTATGATACTTTCCATCAAAACTTATTGAACCTATCCCACAGATTTTAGCACCAGTATCATCTCCAAACATAACCAAGCCTCCATCATATTTCTTAAGTTTAATAAACTTAATATTATCACCAGTCATGTGATGTGAACAACCACTATCAACTACTCAAAAATTATTTTCTTTTTTAGCATGTAGGGCAGAGATAATCGTACCTTCATTTTTATCCTTCTCCTTCTCTGGAAGGATTTCCTTTACCTATTTTTCTGAATTAGTAGAAGTAGGTTCATCCTTAATTTCCAAGAACAAGCATTCATTGTCATATAGATCTTGATGTTTTGGATCTTCATCAAAAATACTAGCATTCTCATTCACATAGTAAGCTATGTTAATCTTCTTTCCTTTCTTTTCTTTCTCATATCTTTATTTATTTCTTTTAGCTCTTTTCGGGCATTTTGCAGCATAATGACCTATTTATCAACAACTAAAGCATTTAAAGGGAAGATTACCTTCATACTTACCAAAACCTTTTCTCATTCTTCTTACAAAGTTAGCTTATATTTCATCAAAGTTCTCTTCATCTCGATCTTCAGCTTTTGTATCTTTTAAAGGTAGTCTTTAATTTTCCTCCATTTCTTAGACTCGACTTCCTCATCTCATAAGATGTCAAAAATCCTAACAACGGATCCTTAGTACAAGTCTTATAATATATAGTCTGCTCAATAGCACTCACCTTCTCACTATAAGCATTAGGAAGAGTTCTGAGAATATTCTTTACAATCCTGGTTTCATCTATAGTAGCACCAAGTGATCGCATTCTAGCCATTACCTCATCCAATCTTTGTACATAAGCTTTAACATTTTCATCTTTGGACATATGTATAAGATCAAACTGTGTTTCCAAATTGTACAATTTCACCTCTTTACCTCTTTCATCACCATCATGTGCTCTTTCTAAAGCCTCATATACTTCCTTAGTTGTCTTCAAATTCTAAACCTTAATCAACTTGAAATGTACTAGACTATTCTTCAAGATGAACTTCACCTTATTGTTCGCTTCATGTGCTCTAATCTCTTCAGGGGTACTCAGACCATTAGCAAGAGGAGTGTAAGGATTATTATAAGCTTTCTCCACATCATATCCGCAATACTCTAGATATTCTTTCATCAATACTTTCTAGATACCATAATTAGTTCCATCAAACCTCAGATAATCAAAAACCATCTTGCTAGCCATCCCAGACCTTCCCCAAGTGGTTAAGATCTTCACTAAGGCACCAAGATCTGATACCAAATTTTGAATAGGACAACTAAGAGGGAAGTGTGAATTGGTTGTCATAGATTTTAACCTTTAATTCAATCATCAGAACTAACGCTTAAAACTTCTTAAATGATTAATCATCAAATGCCAATGAAAAAACTCAAATCCAACACATAAACACAATAACACCAGTTTTAGGTGGAAAACCAAATGAGGGAAAAACCATAGTGATGATTAACTCACACTATAGAGAATATAAAAACCGAATACAAAGGCTCACTACCTAAAACAAGGCTCACTGTCTGAGATAAGGCTCACTACCTGAAATAAGGACTCACTGTCTAGAACAAGGACTCACTATCCAAGATAAGGCTCACTGCCTAAAATAAGGACTCACTATCCAAAACAAGGACTCACTATCTAGCAGGGCTACAACCTGGAGGGATCACTGCCATAAAGATACAAAGAAGACAAAGAGGACTTGTTACAGAGAGACTATAATCCCAATGCAACAAAGGATTTTGTGCCACAGTTACTTGATCAACTTGCATGAATGATAGAGTTCACCTTCTGCTCACTGCATCTAGAAGCTTAGCATTAAGCTTCACACTGATCTGCCACACACAACTCACACACACTTTCTGAATAACATCAATGTCATGTCTACTCTTTCACTTATCTTCCTTCTTTTATCTTGTATATTTCTCATTACTAGCTCATCTTGTATTTATACTATCTCCAACTTTGAAAAAGATCCAAAGTTGTCCATCCAACTTCAAATTCAAAGTAGGTCGAGACCAAAAAATCCTAGGGTGGAATTAGAATGGGGCGACCCAAACACACGCTTCACTAGGACCCAAAATAGATGCAACATGCTTCATCAACTTTGAAGATAGTGCTTAACACAAGGTTGGCCAAACCAGTGTAAAACACATAGAAAAACTAAGCTCGATACTTCTAGAAACCAAAAATATCTTCAATGCAATCAAAACAACTTAACTCTAGAACTACAAGTCAAAAGACTTTATCAAAGAGAAATCTACACCAACAACATTTCTCTCGGACCTCAACTAGAACATAGAAAAACATAGTTCACAACTGGTGAACACAACTCGAACTTCACAATGAAACAACAACCAAAAATATGGATATAGCAACCTTCAACAACCATGACCAACATATCTAAATTGCAAAAACATAGGGGAAAATATCATATCATTACCCAGAGAAATAACTGAATACATGTAAAATTTCTTTAATACAATTTTCTGAATATCCTTGACATATACAACCAACATCAACTAGTAGATAACCAGTTGAGCAGTTGACATCAATGACAACACCTTCATTCCTTTCTTCATTCTTGCAACATAATAGCTAGTATTTCCTTGTCATAAATAGGTTTAAGTTGATTCTTACCCTTTAATTGATAACTCTCAAAAGAAATGGGCCAACCCTCTTGCATGAGAACTTCTATACCATTTCCTAAAACATCACATTCCACAATAAAATCCTTGGTGAATTTTTGAGTGATAAGCATTGGAATTATACACGTAGCCTCCTTCAATCTCTCAAATGTTGCATTAGTAGAATCATTCCAATGAAAATAATCCTTCTTCAATAAAGTTGTGAGGGGTGTTGCTATATGACCAATTCTTCACAAATCTAAACTATAGTATCCTATCAATCCTAAGAATCCCCTTAATTTGTTAATGGTTTTGGGAATAGGCCATTCCATGATAGCCTTAATTTTTTTAGGATCCATGTTTACTCCTTCATGTGAAACTATGCGTCCTAATCAATCCACCTCATTGAGACCAAAATAACACTTGGATGTATTAGCATTGAGTTGATGATCTTCAAGAACTTGTAATACTTTATCTACATGTTACAAGTGTTCTTCCCATTTCTTTTGATAAATTGCTATATCATCAAAGAACACTAATAGAAACTTCCTCAATAATTTCTTAAAGATGGTATTCATCAAACTTTGAAATGTAGATGGTGCATTGGTCAGACCAAATGACATCACCAAAAACTCTTAATGACCTTCATGTGTCCTAAATGTTTTCTTAAAAATATTTTATTCCTTAATTTAAATTGTATGATAACCTGATCTAAGATCTAACTTTATGAAATACATATCCCCATTCAATTCATCTAGAAAATCATCAATTTCTAGAATAGGAAACTTACATTTGATGGTGTACATGTTGAGAAATCTATAGTCTAGGAACATGCTCCAAGTTTCATCCTTCTTATGCACCATCACCACTAGCAAGGAGTAAGCACTTTGGTTATTCCTAGTACTTATTACCACTAGCATCTCCTCAACAATCTTTTTAATCTCACTTTCATGTATATATGGGTACCTGTCAAGGCCTGATATTGGGTGACTAGCTCTCTCAAACTAGTTATATGACACAATCATGATCCTCTTAGGAGGAAATCCTGTAGGAATATCTTTGAAAACCATTGAGCGATGATAAATAATTTATTATAAATCTAGATGGGTGGGAACATTATTTTGATATGCTTCTAATTAACATAAGTGAGCCACAAATCCATCAGCTCTTTTCTTAAGCAACTTCTGCGTTTGATGAGCACTTACCATTTTTGGGGACTTTTCCTTCGACCCTCTTAGCTCCACTATATTTCTTTTGATTGAAATATCATGAATAGTTATTAGAATTTTATCTCAATAGTTCCCAATGTAGTAATCCATTGTACTGCCAAAAAAATATATGTTACACCCATGGAGATAACATACATTGGGAATCAAGGTGATAATCTCCCATAGATAAGTTAATGTTGTGGCATTTTCCAAAACATCTAACAATACCACCATTTTAATCAATACCTTAGATATATAAAATAATTTAGACAAATAGCCAACTTTTTGTCGATGAAATTATGAGTGCTACTTAAGTCGATCAACACTGTTACTTTTTGCTTCTTTAAGAAACCCACTACATTCAAAGTTTATGGGGTGCTAAAACCTAAGAGTGTGTGAGAAGAAATAATTGGTTGGGAATCATATGATTCATTATCTAACTCCCTATCAACCTCTAATATTGGTTCCTTCTATTCTTCCTCACCTAGTCCTTTAAAATAGAACAATTTATTTTCATTGCATTTATGTCCTCGACTATATTTTCTATCACAATTGAAGCACAACCATTTTTCTCTCTTCTCAATTTTTTGTGGAGTAAATCTAGTAGGTTGAGGTATTTTCAAGAGTGCTTCTTTCTCTTATGTTTGCATCACCTTGTGACTTGTTGGCCAAAAATTCGCCTCAAGGATCACTTTTGACAAGGAGTATGGTTGGAACAAACGTACCTCATACTTTATATGATCTCTTAAACCTCCTAAAAATAATTCCTTCAAATTTTATTTTGCCACATTCTCCACTCTTAGACAATGGGCTTGAAATTGTTGAGTATAGTCCTTGACCCTACTTGTTTTTTTTTAATTTAGTGAGTTGATAGAAGTAGTTATCCATAAAGTTATCTCCATAATGGGTAGCAATTTATTCTTGAAAAATTGGCCATGTGACCATACAACCGTTATTTATCTTCTCATCACATAACTAATGATGCCATAACCACCCTTTGTTGTCTAGGAACATGATGAAGATACAAAACTGCTCTATTTAGAAAAGCTAATTAGTTGAATCCTTATGATCAAACATAATTCTCATATCCAACTTGGATATGAATTGCTAAGGCATGTGACTATTAAAGGGATGATCCTTCTTGAGATTTGAGTCAAGCCCACAAAATTCATTTTGAGCAAAATTAGTATCTTCCACCTTACTACCCTTATGCTTCATACCATGAATAAGTGATTTTAATTTAGTCATATGGGTGAGTGCAAGATCACGAGGGTCCAAAAAGTGGCAATATGACCAAAAAGTGGTTGATGAAATTTTCTAAATCCAAATTTGATGAAATGAAAAGGGTTTATTGATAAAAAAATTTAACTATCCACCAATATAAGATATGCCTTATTTGGAATTAAATAGATAATTATTATTAATTTTCTACATGCATTCTGACTAAAGTAATGATTGATAGGCTGATTGAAAAACATTTATAATTCTCAAACCATTTCACATTTTTTGAATCCAAAAGATGCAACACATTCTATGCTTCATGTACTATAGGATAAAAAAAATTGAATTTCATAAATTTTTGACCAAGTTATGGTGGTCAGACAACAAGTTTTAATATTTTTAAAATTTTCTAATAAAACATTCATAAATAATTATTTACTTGCAAAAAAATTATAAAAAAATGTGACACATCCAAGCATGTGTCCTCTACTTATATTAAAAGTTTCAAAAAAGTATATTATTTTTTGCTTGTACTTAGGTCGGTTAGACATACACCTGCTTTTTATTTTTTCTTAAAAATTAGTACTATTGTATTGAAATTTCAAATTTTCACCAAATAGATTTACTTTTTTCCAAAAAGGGACTAGGATCTTAGAAATTAAATTAAATTTTCTACAAATTTTGTTGTTAAATATTTTTTAAATTATGTTAATAACCTATTCAAATTTTTATGTCAAGTTACGTAGCTCTATTTTTCTGAATTTTCATTGCCACTTAAGGGACTAGTTTGGACCCCCATGATCCTATACTGACAAAATTTCACCCTTGACCTTGTTGATTTCACCATTAGGGTTAATATCCTCAATTTATGTATCATCCTTATTTGAATATTTCCTTAGTATGGTAGCATTATTTTTGCCTCTTGTTGTAGGCTACATCATGATGAAAGAAAATAATTTTGCAATAAATTACACAAAAAAATTAAAAATAATCTAAAATTTTTATTGTAACTTACCAAGGCCTAGGTTGAACTTTCCCAAAAAATTTCCCAAAATTTATGTATTTTGTAGCCTTGAGAGTGAATTTATTGAGAACCCTAATTCTATGTTGGAATAAATAACTTAATTATACTCTAATTACTTTGAAATTTTTACTATAGGATCCTCTCTTATTGTTTAAAAAAACCACTAAAAATCAGGGAGAAATTCAATAAGATTTGGAAACTTTATGCACCTTCCAAATAAATTGGGTAGAAACCCTCATTTTGCAATAAATTTCTCAATTGTGCTCAAATTCCTCTTAAATCTAGACTGTAGCTACTTGAATACGTTCTTCAAAAAACCTTTTAAAAATTAAAAAATACCAAAATTTGGGAGATGTATTTCACAAAATGACCTCCAAAATTGAAAAATGACATATCATCATGGTGTCAAGATCATCCTTTGATACTACTTGCTATGAAATAACTTGTACAATAAAATAATATGATATGAAATATGTTGAAAATAATTGATAATAATTGATAATGGCAAGCAACTGAGAGGGGGGAAACCTAGAAATATTTCTAATGAGAACACAATTCACAATATGATGATGAAATAAGGCTCACTACCTCCTATACATATCTTAATTATGCCTAGGATACCACCCATACCAATTGAGATAACCCTATATAAGCCTTAGGCTGAACTGATTAACTAAATGACAATATAATAATGATAATACGACTTAATTAAGAGTTAAGAGAGCCACAAGCTGACTAGTAATAACCTTATTTACACTAATATTAAGAGTATAGCAATTTCTTCTATGTTGTTCTAAGTGTTGACACCCAATTTTGTTGTCTCATTTTTTTCCCTCTTATTCTCTAATGGTTTATTATATATCTTTGCTTTCTCATTTTTGATAACTTGAGAAATCATAAGTGGGTAGTATTGAATACTTTTATGTCTTTTCACTATTATACATGGACCTCGTGTCATTTTCTTAGTGAAAAAACCCAAATTCCATAACCCAAAAGATTGGCTAAGTAAAAATGAAGTGACTAAGGTACAAGGAAGGTTGTCGGTGGTTCCTAGTGTATTGGGAATCTTAGGAACACTAATATTTTCTTAGTTCCTACTTCACCCCCAACACACTATTGGGATTTTCAGGCAAGATGGAGCAACAAATTAATCAATTAACCAATGCAAATAATAGAAATTAAATGGAAGAACAAATTACACAAAGAAAAAAATTTAACATGGTTCACTCAATATGGGCTATGTCCACAAAAAAACTATTCAATGTTTATTAATTTTTATTGAAAGTAGAGTTATAATATTTCCTTGAAATCACAACAATATTCCATCTATGTGTAACTCAAAACACCTACAATTTTCCTCAACACACTTTGTGTTGTTGTCTGTTCCCAATACAAACACGGTGATTACCAAAATCTGCCTACTCAATCTACATGCACTACTATATGTAACTACTTATTACACATGTGATTGTAGAATTTTTTTTGAGCCCTTGTTTACTAAGTAAAACTTTGTGTTGTTGCAGGTTAGTGATTCTATTGTTTTGAGTCAATAACTTTATCATCATATATAAACTAGAATGACTCCAACTCTGCTAGGATTCACCATGTGGCATCCTCCACTAGTGTGTCCTTTCATTTTACTAAATAATCACTATAATTATTTCCCCTTTTCCTTCTAATCACTCTAGAATCCAAAATGCATTCAACCTCCTCTCGTTCTCTCTTGCGTAGCTACTCCTATTTTTCTAGTAATGTGTTCTTTTTTTCTTGTTGTTGTGATGTATCTCCCTCATAGAAAGTATATCAATCATAAAAAATAAAAAATAAAGAGATTTCCAACCCTGTAGGTAGCTCCATGTGTTGTGGGTTTAGTGGTAAATCAATTAAAAATAAAGCTAAAGCAATTGGAGTAAGGAATCTCAAAAACCCGCATGAAAAAGATTGATAAAACCCACTAACTAATGAAATTGAATGCTCAACTTAAAAAATGACAATTAACATTCAAATTCAAAATCCAAGAAGTTTAAACCTAATATTCCATTATGAATTGTGTTGATTTGATGTTAGATTGCTCAAACCTTAGCACCCATTATTGCAAAAGCTTGAATTAACCTAAAAAATGCTCAAAATGATATGATTATGATATAACACAATGCACAAAATGACATGATTTCACTACAATGCTTCTAGCTAATTTGAAATGGAGGGAGATGGCTTATTTTATAAATTTTCAAAAATCAAATCAAGGATAGAGATCAGCTCTTAAGATCAATGGTTCATATTGAACCTTTAAGATCAAGGGCTAAGATTAATTGAGAGGTTTAGTTAACTCAAAATATCTCCTCAATTTTAGGGAATTAGTTGAATTATTTTTGAAAAAGAATATTCCTTAGAATATGCTTTTGAGAGGGAAAAATAGATAATTAAACAATTCAAATTATTTAATTATGAGAGGAAGAGAATATTCTTTTTTGAAAAAAGAATATTCTATGTGCAAGTGGAGGGAAGAAAATTAGACAATTAAAAAATTAGAAATTATTTAATTATGGGATATAGAAGAAAATCAAATCTTTCCAATTAAATAATTTAAAAAAATTAATTAGGGGGGAGGAGGAAAAATTAGTAAAAAGTGATGAATTAATTAAATAATTAAAAATTATTTAGTTAATAGAGGAAATATGATGATTTTGAGTGAAAATGATAAAAAAATGGTGAATAACTTGGCAAAAATGATGAAAACAATGAGAACTTATGAGAAAGTGATGAAAATGCATGGTTAGTGATGAAAGTGAGGAAAATGAGGGGTTGGTGATGACAATGATGAAAATGAAGTGTTGGTGTTCATGTGTGATACACTCATGCATTTTTACATGTCTACACTCCAATTCATAAGCATTTGGTAAAAAATTCTTGATAGTTATACACATTCTAATCTTCTTCCACTTGATTTTGTTATAGGCTTGGTTGAGAAATATTTCCTTTCATATATGTTTTAATGCCATATCTCCCACTTAAAAATTATTTTCTATCATTTTCAAATTAATCTTTTCTTTATATTGTTGGCTGCTCCAACTGAGTCTTTCTCTTACTTGTTGGTGTAAATCTTGCATTTGTTTAAAAAATTCTTCTCTTTCAACACTTCTCTTGTATCCCTTAGTATATGCAAGCTCTCTTAGTTCTAAAATACCTCTAGGGTTGTATCCATAAGCAATTTGAAATGGAGTCTTACTTGTACTTTTTTTTACTGAGTCATTATATGTAAATTCAACTTGAGGCAATATCAAAACCCATTGCTTAGGCTTATCACCAAATAAACATATTGGAAATTTTACTAAGCTATGATTAACAACTTTAGTCCACCCATCCATTTGGGGATGATATGTAGAGATAAAACTTAAATTAGTACGTAATTCCTCCCAAAGTTTCTTCCAAAAATTTCCTACAAATTTAGTGTCATGATTGAAAACTACACCTTTTGGTAAGCCATGTAATCTAACAACCTTTGTGAAAAATAAATTTGCTACATGTGTGGCATCATTTGTCTTCTTGCACGCTATAAAGTGAGACATTTTAAAAATTATACCAAAAACTAGAAAAATAGAATGCTTACCTCGTTGTGTTCTTGATAATCCAAGCACAAAATCCTTACTTATATCATCCCATAGTTTATCTAGTATGGATAATGATTAATATAGTCTTGTATTTTGATTCCCTCTTTTGACATATTGACAAACTTGAAATCCTTGCATTTTAAAAAAAAAAATTCCCTCATCCTTGGCCAAAAATATATTTCTCTAAGTTGTGCCATAGTTTTATCAACTCCAAAATGTCCAAATAAACCACCATAATTTTTTTCTCTTATTAAATTGTGTCTCATTGATCCTTGAGGTATGCATAAGTGTTGTCCTTTGAATAGTAGCTTATCTTGTATAAATTAATCAATCCATGGTGTCCTATCCACACTAGTAGGCTCAATATTTACTGTCCATGCATCCTTAAAGTCCAAATCATCTTTATATAACTCTTTCATAGCATCAAACTCAAGTACTTCAGCTCTATTTCAGTCAATAGTGTTGTTCTCCTACTTAATGCATCTACTACTTTGTTTGAACTTTCACTTCTACACTTGAGGAAAAAAGGTATACCATTGTAGGAATTCTACCCATTTGATGTGTCATTGGTTAACTTTGGTTTGAATATTAATAAACTGCAAAGCAAGATGATCTATATAAAGAATAAACTACTTTAGAAGAAAATAATGACACAACTTCTTTAAAGCTTGCACAGTGACATAATTCTTGATCATAAGTAGAATAATTCTTCTTCGCATCATTAAGCTTTTTATTGAAATATGCAATGTGTCTTTCCTCTTGAGTGAGAAAAACTTTTATGATTGTTCCATGCTTGCATCACAATTCACTTGAAACACTTTTACAAAATTGGGTAATGCTAATACAGGTTCATCAGTGACCTTCAAACTATCAAAACTTTTATTTGTAGTTGTTTTCCACTTTAACTCTCTTTTTTCTCCCCTTATGGTTTCAGTTATGGGATCACATATCCCATTAAAATTTCAAATAAATATATGATAGAATCTAGTTGAACCATGGAAAGTTTGAACTTCATGCACACTCCTAGGAGTTGGCCATTAAATTATAGTATGTACCTTTTTCTAGATCCATTCATAGTCTGTGTGGTGAGATAACATATCCCAAATAAACCAAATTCTCCTTCATTTAAAACTATACTTTTTAAAAATTCACCAATAACTTTTCCAACTTGATCCTTTGTAAGACTTGTCTAATATGCAATAAATGTTCCTCCTTGCTATTACTAAAAATGAGAATTCCATCAAGATAAATAATCACAGTTTTTCTCAAAAATGGTTTCAACACTTCATTCATCAATCACATAAACATATTGGGTTCATTTCTTTATTTGATGGGTATTACCAAGCACTCTTATAGCCCCTCCTTAGTCTCAAAATAAATATTCTACTCATCATGGACTCTCTTATCCTAATTTGGTGATAACCACTTTTAAAATTGATTTTTGTAAAATACTTAGCCTTCCCCAAACAATCCATGAGATCATCCATTCTTGATAAATGAAAATGATACCTAATTTTTTTTTGATGGATCTTGACTCCGTACACATCCTCCATTCACCATCCTTTTTTGGTGCTAACACAACTAGTATTGCACATGTGTTAAGGATTTCACTAATCAATCCTCTTTCCAATAGTTGTTGTACCTGCTTATTTACCTCTTTATTTTTAGTCGGTTTCAATATATAAGAAACCTTGTTGGGTAAAATTTTCCCTAGTATTAAATCAATATGATGGTTAATCCTCCTCTAGGTGGTAGCCCTTTTAGTAATTCCTTGGACATAATTTTATCAAATTCTTCAAGAAACACCTTTTCTTCTAAAGGCATGTCACTGTAGTTAGTTGTTATTGTTACCTATTTTTAGCTACAACTCAAAACAGGTAGAGTTGAATTGCATTAATCGTTGAAAGGTACACAAGTGATATCAAAATTTTCCTACTAAGTATTTATTGATCTTAAGAAAATCTGATTACTTTTTAATTTGTAGTCTTATTATGTAAGTAATTGTAACAGAAAAATCATAAAATTGCATAGTGATTGCTGCTTTATTCATATTGTAAAAACCAAAGTCCCACACAAGTCGTGGGAGTAGCTTAATTTGATTTTTATAATCAAATAATGAATACAAAGTAAAGTTGCAAACTACACAATTGAAGATAATGTAAACATGAAAAAGGGAGTGATTCATCATTGCCTGTAATGATCAATCATTTTATACTTTATGGCTTCAAGTTGTTGTGTCTAAGTGTCTCCAAGTTGTTTCGGCTCCAAACTCTATGTTTTCCTACAAGAGTGTTGAAAGGTGGTGTTAGAGAAATGATAAATCACATCCTACCTCATGCCTACATTACCAACAAAAATGTAATGCACATCCAATCAGGAATTCATCAGATGATTAAGTCATCAAAAAGTATAGGTACATGTTTATTTCATGATTCATTATGTTCAGGATTTCAGTATGTGGGAAAAATTGGGCTCCCACAAGGGTTGAGCCCAACATGTTGCATAGTACATTTCCATAAATGTGATAGTGAATAGGCATACATAAGATGCCTCATTTACATCATGTCTCACATCGATTATTGTTGTCATGTTTAGCATCATCTTTGTTGTAAACAATCATCATGAAGAATGTAGATGCATAGTGGAACAACAAAAAAACAATGAAGAAGTTCATTTGATGTCTACACGAGCTCAAGCTTTCAAATTTTCATATAAATATCAAGGAGGAATAGACACATCAAGAGAAAAATGCATCTAAGAGGAAATGTCATGTTAAAGGAAAATAGTCATATTTAACCCTACAATTCAAAATAGTCTTTAATCATAATGAACAACTTGACATAAATGAACATGAGCCTAGGCATCAAACAACGGTCCTTGTTATACATGCATGAAAATGTGAAGAAATTCATAGAAGTGGGAGCATGTTTCATAGAGCAGTAAATTAAATGGTTACTTCAAGTTGGAAATCAATGACTTTGCAATGGGGTGTGATTATTTATGTAGCAGCACCAAGATGTAGTCTCATCAAGAGGGTTGTAAAAGGATATCACTCCATCAGGGTCTTGAGATCATCAAGCAATAGTTCAATGATGTAGACACTGTGAAAAGGTAGCTTGAAGATCAATAAGCATAGTCAGAAAACTTGAAAAATGAAATCATAGAGCTTCCATTATAGTGCTCAATCTAAATGACAGTAATCTTTAAGAAAAGGCAACCCAGGGTTATTGTAATGTATAGTGAAAAAAATATGACAATGCTTAGAGCATAATGGAATACAATTAGTAGAGTAACATTAACAATGCCAGGAGCTTCAACATTCAATAAGCTGCCAGGTAACACAATTGTTAAGGTATCAGGCAAGTACTTTATAGTGAATGAAATACATTATGAAAGGAAAGACTTATACTGTCACCAATCAAAATGAAACAACATACAAAAGGCATATGTATGCATGTTAGAAAGCTACCAGTGAAGGTGCAAATTCAAGACAACATAACAGTCTAAAGGCATAAGTCATGAGAGCTCATTAATTATAAATGCAATGATACAAAGAACAAATCAATCAAACAAAGTAGCACAACAATGTAATAGGTGAGCAACAACAAGATGATGGACAATCATTTCATGGATGAGAAGCCTCAATGTATATGAAACCAACACTATAAGATAGTAATATTGCAATGTGAAATGCTTTCATGACAGTTACATTTATCACTCTTAAAGCGAACATTCCATTGAGCTAAAATTCCATGATGGAAATATTTTACAGAAGGAGGATGTATACAAATAGAACCATGATCTTCATCACACTAATTGTGTTACTATTTTTGAATAGTGCAGAAACAAGACAACAAGCCATTACCATGATGATGATGACTCATAAGAATTAGAAGAACTAGAGGAAATTGACAGCAAGGCTGCAAAGTTGTCAGAAGAAGAGGGGTTTACCAAAGCATAAAGAATAATCTTATTTCCAAATAGAGTTTTCTTCATCATAGTTTCTAAAAAAGGAAAAAATGCACAAGAAGCTCTCAGATACTCAAGCCATGGCTTAGGGTTTCTAAAACCCTCAAGCACATCAATGGAGATAAGCCCATGACCACAAAGCAGTGGTAAAGTGAAGCTCTAATGTGCCACAACCACAACCTTCAAATAAGGGAAATGTACAAAATTTTCATAATTCTCTCATAGAATGGAAAAGAGAAGAGCATATAATAATTTCTACATTTTTCTTTTCTTTTTGAGTCCATTTTATGCTTTTATCAGTAGAAAAATAAGATCATCCAAAAGCTTGAATGATGGGAACTTACCAAGAATTCTCTATTGAAGATTACATTCAGGTATTCCATGATAAAAGGCTTTAGGAAACTCTTCAAGTAGCGGCCTAAAAATCCTCATTCAATTTATCCATTAACAAAAAAATACATATAGGAAAGATGCATATGGAAATGTGTCACAGCCACAGCTTGGAAATCTGAAAATACATTTAAGAAAATGTAGGTCGACGCCAAGATAACACTTACCTTGCTTTATAGCTAAGAATCTTAAAAAAGCCATTCAGAATTGACAGGAAATGGTGTAGGAATCTCTATTTAAAAGCCCAGAAGGAACAAGGAATCTGACATGAAATACAGAGGGATGAAACAATCGAGCTATCAAACCCTTACCAAGCATGGCGGCGTGGGTTTCTTCTAGCAATAGAAGTCTTCAAAGTGCACAAGTGTGAAATGAATGAAATTTTAGGGTTCGAAAGCCTTTTTCCCTAATTTGAATCATGATATTTTTATCATGTTTTAAAATAAAATCATATTTTATTTTATTTCATCATGGTCTTGACTTTAAGTCAATAAACCTAATAATTTTCATAAAAGGTTGTGACTTGTGAAGTCAAATTTTAGAATGATCAAAGGTTTTGAAGTGGAGGAGCCCTTGACTTGTGAAATCAAGACTTTAAAGTTCACCTTTTTTTTTGCATGGAGATAGACCAATAATGTAATTAAATATTAAGGTAGTGTTTCATTGATTACCTTATTATTTAATATGTAGTGAACACAGGTGGAACTAATTGATATTAAATATTAAAATAATCATTGAATGATTACCTTTTAATATTTAATTAAATGGTTTCCTTTTCCAAAATCCATGCAAAAGATATAAGTGAAAGATAATTGAAAGTCAGAGTCATCCAAAAAAAACTAAATTCATGCAAAATATGGAGATTATTGACACTTTGCTTCAGTTTCACATTAGTTTTTGAGATCCCGTTGATCATGCATATAGCGAGTTGGAGTTTGCAGCTTGTCAAGTTCAGTTAGCTCTAGTTTTGAGCCTTTTTTTTGGGGTTTTTTATCTTTGCTTGTGAGAAGCATGATTCTTTTTCTCACTTTTAGTTCACATGGAATTTCACCTCTTGGATGTTTTATGCATGCCTTTATTGTATATAAGGAAAAGACTTAGTCTTTTTTCCTTGGTTCTTGATTTTTACTCTCTTGAATTTTGAGAGAGAAGAGACTTCATGTAACTCAGTTTTCACAGTTTAATAGATTATGCCATAGCTTTTAGAAGTTAATTAAGTTTGTAATTTGCAAGAAGAATTCCTTTTAATTTCCAGTATTTTCAAGTTTTTCCTTCAAGATTTCAGGTGTCATCATTGTGTGGGATTCAATCGAAAGATTATTGTGTTTTAGTTTTGAAACCTTTAATATTTCTATCTCCTTTCATAAATATATGTATGCAATTTAGTTTAAGCTCACTGGTTATACATTGTGCATGTAATTGATTAGTCAATTTAGTCATGAAAACTAAGTGTTTTCCTTCAAAATTGTATTTAATCAAGGCCTCTGTATAAAACATTTAGGTGATTAGGCTATCAGATTAAGTTGTGCAAGGAAGGTACTGAGTAATCATTTGTGAATTAAGTTACAGTTTAGATTTCCAATTAGGTGCATCACCAAAGTTTTAATTTTAGTTCATACATTTAGTTCAATCCTTCTTACCCTTTTCTCAAAAAAAATCATTCAAGTACCTAATTGATCATCATATAGGAACCAACCTAGAATCTGGAGGTTTAGTTTCATCATAGGGTACCCACAACCTGAAACTATTTCAATGTTTCACCGGATGGAAAAACTTTTGAAGGTTTTGTATTACGGTTGCAATCCTGGTGACAACAGTTTTTGCCATGCCTGGTGGGACTATGAAGATCACTTCAGAGAAAGAATTCAAGAGTTTCAAGCTATTGTTCTGGTATATACAACAATTTATATTTGGCCTTTCAGAGGTTACAGTCTATACCTAGCGACTTTGAATACATCTACTGGTTTCAACAAGTTCAATGCTGGTATGTTTGAAATACAAGCTTAATATTCCGATTTCCAACATTTATATGCTTTAACATGACAATTTTTTATGAAAATAGCATGTTTTCACTTCCGTTTCATGAAAATCCTGCCTACCCACATCCTTATCAGCCATATCAGACTAGTCAGCTGCTGGTTGTAACAATAGTATATCAACATGCTCAACATGCTTACCTCTCACCCACCCTTGCTCAACCTTCAGATCAACATGCATATGTCCAAAATCAGCTCCAAGAGGTTGATGTTATGAAGAATAACATGAATAACATGAAGGACATATTGTTAGAATTTGCAAATCAGATAGAAGAGATCAGGAGGAAACAAGAGTATGATCAACAATAGGAAGAGATGGCCTATTAGGCCTATCTCTATGAGAAAGACTTGCTGATGTAGAGGAGACAATATGAAGAAGATCTTGCTAAAAAAGAGGATCAAATTAGAATATTGGTTTCCCAAGCACCGAAGATGGAAGCCTAGTCAGTTTCTTGCATAAAACATCAACCAACAGAGGAAGAGGTTTCTAAGCTTTCTACCCAATTACTAGATAAGTTTCTAGATTTGACATTCCAAGTTATAGGGGTAATAGTCAATCCCATGTTAAAGATCAACCCCTATAGGAGTTCATGAATGAACAAAATATGTCAAATCAATCCATTAATCCTTAGTTTCAGACATGTCAAGAGCCTAAACTAAGTAATCAAAGTACTGAACAGTTATGGCGGCCTTCTTGGACCAAGCATCCTGACTTCAAAGTGCCAAATCTAGTTCAAGAGGCTCCAATTTTTAGAGATCCTCTTCTATTGCAAAATCAAATGCATGCAAAAAATCAAGCTATGAAGGTTCATGAGCAGTCAGCTCAAGCACCTGTTCTTCTTCAAGAGAGCCAACATGCGTATGCATGTCTTGATACCATTTCTTTGTTCAAAGGAGAACTGATTGCTTGTCAAAATAATTGGTTCAATGAGCATGATTAGTTGAAGATAAATAATGCAGAAAAGGAAGATGTGTTTGAAGAGAAGCAAGTAGAAGTGTTTGATATGGATATGCTTATACCTGATGAACAAGATGGAAAAGAAGACTTGCATCAGGAGGCAAATGAACATGATCAGTCGGGACAACAGGTTGAGAAGCTTGAAAAAGGTATCAAAATAAATGACTTCATGTTTTTATTCGATGAAATACCTTCTTTTATTGAGTTGGATGAGCAGGAAAAGGTCAAACAATCTGATGAGTTGCTGATAGAAGACAATCAATGTAATAATCAAGTCTTGGAGTAGCTGAAAGATTAAAATGAACATGAGGAAAGGACGGTTCATGAGGTAAAAAGCACTAATTTTTTATCAAAAGACTAAGAAATATCTTATGAGGTTTCATTTTGGAATGATCTTGAGTCCTTTTTATCAAAATTAGATGACAAATGAGAGCAAATTGAACATGTTTATGTAGAGAAAATTGAAAGTGAATCTCAGAATTTTTTTGATTTGCTTGACAAAATTCCTCAATTTGTTGATGAAAATGAGGATATCACATGCATGATAGCATCTATGCCTAGTATGGAAAAACTAAATGATAAAACTCACCTAGATTTAATGCACAGTTATGAGTTAGATGAGAATATGTTTTCAATCATCATAGAGATTGTTTTCTCTAACATAATTGATAAGCTAGTATTATATGAGCTTACGACATGTGATTAGCCTATTCAGATCAAAGAGGCAATCATTCCTTCATTTCATTCATGTGAACCAACTCTTTCAGATCAGATTGAATTTAAGATAGAAGGTGAAACAACAAGAAGGAAGGAAGAAAATATTACACTGCAAATGGAGCAGTCTAATCAACAAGATAAATAGACAACAATGTATAAGCATGAAGACAACAGTGAGAGGCTAAGTTTTATCCTCTTAGTAGGGTGTCCGATCAAATATTTATCCAAACAGGAGTCTATAGAATTACAACAAGGCATGATTCTTCCAAAGCATGTGATTGCAACTGTAGAGAAGCAGGTTAATCTTATCTATATGCCTCAAAATAACATCTTCAATGGTCAATCAAATGAGGGAGGTGTGATTTTTATGGTGTTCCAAGTTTTACTACAACAGTTAGTCAAATTTTTATCATTTACATACCTCTTTTTGATTGATCTTAAGGATTTGAAGCATCCTTTTTTTTTAAGGAAGGGCAGCTATTTCTCACAACCAATAAATGGTCATGTCTGAGCACTAACATTGTTGGTTAGTGTAGGGTAGGATAGAGTTTTCAGTTAATAAGTGCTCATCACATAGTAGTTTCAGTTTCAGTTTTTTTTTGTACCCCATGGCACATTTCCTTTCAGTACTATTTGCTTTCAATAAGTGCAAATGTTGCACTTGTTTTCTGACTTCGTCTTAAATAGAGTCATGATTAGATTCTTTCAGTTTTGTTTGTTGTTGCTATTTGTTTCCCAACAACTTAGTTACAATATTTCTGATGCAAAAGAGGACAAAAATGGACTCCATGCCCAATGGATAAGCTACATAATTGGTCTATGGTGTTTAGTAGGAAAACACTCCGCAAAGGTCACCAAATTGTTACCTTTTTTTATCTACAACTCAAAATAGGTAGAGCTGAATTGCATTCATCATTGAAAGGTACACAAGTGATATCAAAAAATTACTACTAAGTATTCATTGATCTTAAACAAATCTAATTACTTTTGAATTTTCAATCTTATTATAAAATTAATTGTAACACAAAAACCATAAAATTCAACAATGATTGTTGCTTTATTCATATTGTAAAAACCAAAGTCCCACACAAGCCATGGCAGTAGCTTAATTTGATTTTCATAATCAAATAATGAATACAAAGTAAAGTTGTAAACTACACAACTGAAGATAATGTAAACATGAAAAAGGGAGTGATTCATCATTGCCTATAATGATAAATCGTTTTATACTTTATTTCTTCAAGTTGTTGTGTCTAAGTGTCTCCAGGTTGTTTTGACTCTAAACTCTATGTTTTCCTGCAAGAGTGTTGAAAGGTGGTGTTAAAGCAATGATAAAATCACATCCTACCTCATGCCTACATTACCAAAAAAATGTAATGCACATCCAATCAGGCATTCAACAGATGATTAATTCATCAAAAGATACAAGTACATGTTTAATTGTTGATTCATTATGTTCAGGATTTTAGTATGTGGGAAAAATTGGGCTCCCACAAGGGTCGAGCCCAACATACTGCATAGTACATTTCCATAAATTTCATAGTGAATAGGCATACATAAGATGCCTCATTTACATCATGTCTCACATCGTTTATTGATGTCATGTTCAACATCATCTTTGTTGTAAACAATCATCATGAAGAATGTAGATGCATAGTGGAACAACTAGAAAAAAAATGAAGTTCATTTGATGTCTACAAGAGCTCAAGCTTTCAACTTTGCATATAAATATCAAGGAGGAATAGACAAATCAAGAGAAGAATGCATCTTAGAGGAAATGTGATGTTAAAGGAAGATAGTAATATTTAACCCTACAATGCAAAATAGTCTTTAATCACAGTGAACAACTTGACATAAATAAATATGATCCTAGGCATCAAAATACAGTCCTTGTTATACATGCATGAAAATGTGAAGACATTCATAGAAGTGGGAGCATGTTTCACAGAGCAGTAAATTAAATGGTTACTTCAAGTTGGAAATCAATGACTTTGCAATGGGGTGTGATTATTTATGTAGCAACACCAAGATACAGTCCCATCAAGAGGGTTGTAAAAGGATATCACTCCATCAGGTCTTGAGATCATTAAGCAATACTTCAATGATGCAGACATTGTGAAAAGGTAGCCTGAAGGTCAATAAGCATAGTCAAAACACTTGCAAAAAATGAAATCATAGAGATTCCATTACAGTGCTCAATCTAAATGACAATAATCTTTAAGAAAAGGTAGCCCAAGGTTATTGTAATGTATAGTGAAAACAATATGATAGTGCATAGAGCATAATTGAATGAAATCAATAGAGTAACATTAACAATGCAAGGAGCTTCAACATTCAATAAGTTGCCAGGTAACACAATTGTTGAAGTATCAAGCAAGTACTTTATAGTGAATGCAATACATTATGAAAGGAAAGACTTATACTGTCACCAATCATAATGAAACAACATAAAAAAGGAATATGTATGCATGTTAGAAAGCTACCAGTGAAGGTGTAGATTTAGGACAACACAATAGTCTAAAGGCATAAGTCATGAGAGCTCATTAATTATAAATGAAATGATACAAAGAATAGATCAATCAAACAAAGTAGCAGAACAATGTAATAGGTGAGCAACAACAAGATGATGGATAGTCATTTCATGGAGGAGCAACCTCAATCTATATGAAACAAACACTATAATATAGTAATATTGCAATGTGAAATGCTTTCATGACAATTACATTTATCACTATTAAAGTGAATATTCCATTGAGCTAAAATTCTAAGATTGAAATCTTTTACAGAAGGAGAAGGACGTATACAAACAGAACCATGATCTTCATCACACTACTTATGTTACTATTTTTGATTAGAGCAACAACAAGAGAACAAGCCATGACTATGATGATAATGACTCATAAGAATTAGAAGAATTAGAGTAAATCGACAACAATGATGCAAATTTGTTAGAAGCAGAGGGGTTTACCACAACATAAATAATAATCTTATTTCCAAATGGAGTTTTCCTCACCATAGTTTCTAAAAAAGGAAAAAATTGCACAAGAAGATCTCAGATACTAAAGCCACGGCTTAGGGTTTCTAAAACCCTCAAGCACATCAATGGAGATAAGCCCATGACCACAAAGCAGTGGTAAAGTGAAGCTCTAATGTGCCATAACCACAACCTTCATAAGGGAAATGTACAGAATTTTCATAATTCTCTCATAGAATGGAAAAGAGAAGAGCATATAATCATTTCTACATTTTTTTTTCTTTTTGAGTACATTTTAAGCTTTTATCAGTAGAAAAATAAGAATATGCAAAAGCTTGAATGATGGGAACTTACCAAGCATTCTCTATTGAAGATTACATTCAAGTATTCCATGATAAAAGGCTTCAGGAAACTCTTCAAGTAGCGGCCTCAAAAGCCTCATTCAATTCAGCCATTAACAAAAAAATACATATAAGAAATATGCATCAGGAAATGTGCCACAACTGTGGCTTGGAAATCTGAAAATACATTTAATAAAATGCAGGTCGACGCCAAGATAACACTTACCTTGCTTTATAGCTAAGAATCTTCAAAAATCCATTCAGAATTGACAGGAAATGGTGCAAGAATATCTATTTAAAATCCTAGAAGCAACAAGGAATCTGACATGAAATACAAAGGGATGAAATAATCAAGCTATCAAACTCTTAGCAAGCATGGTGGCATAGGTTTCTTCCTACAACAGGATTCTTGAAAGTGCACAAGTGTGAAATGAATGAAATTTTAGGGTTCGATAGCCTTTTTCCCTAATTCGAATCATGATATTTTTATCATGTTTTAAAATAAAATCACATTTTATTTTATTTCACCATGGTCTTGACTTTAAGTCAATAGACCTAATGATTTTCATAAAAGCCCGTGACTTGTGAAGTCAAATTTCAGAATGATCAAAGGTTTTGAAGTGGAGGAGCCCTCGACTTGTGAAATCAAGAGTTCAGAGTTCGCCTATTTTTTTTTGCATGGAGATATACCAATAATGTAATTAAATATTAATGTAGTGTTTCACTAATTACCTTATTATTTAATATGTAGTGAACAAAGGTGGAACTAATTGATATTAAATATTAAAATAATCATTGAATGATTACCATTTAATATTTAATTAAATGATTTCCTTTTCCAAAATCCATGCAAAAGATATAAGTGAAAGATAATTGAAAATTAGTCATAAAAAAAAAACCTAAATTCATGCAAAATATGGAGATTATTGATACTTTGCTTCAGTTTCACATCAATTTTTGAGATCCTGTTGATCATGCATATAGAGAGTTGGAGTTTGCAACTTGTCGAGTTCAGTTAGCTCTAGTTTTGAGCCTTTTTTTGGGGGGTTTTATCTTTGCTCATGAGAAGCATGATGCTTTTTCTCACTTTTAGTTCACATGGAGTTTCACCTCTTGGATGCTTTATGCATTCCTTTATTGTATATAAGGAAAATACTTAGTCTTTTTTCCTTGGTTCTTTATTTTTACGCTCTTGAATTTTGAGAGAGAAGAGACTTCATGTAACTCAGTTTTCATAGTTTAATAGATTATGCAACAACTTTTACAGGTTAATTAAAGTTGTAATTTGCGAGAAGAATTCCTTTTAATTTCCAGTATTTTCAAGTTTTTCCTTCAAGATTTCAGGCATCATCATTGTGCGGGATTCGATCGAAAGATTATTGTGTTTTAGTTTTGAAACCTTTAATATTTTTGTCTCCTTTCATAAATATATGTATGTAGTTTGGTTTAAGCTCACTAGTTATACATTGTGCATGTAATTGATTAGTCAATTTAGTCGTCAAAACTAAGTGTTTTTCCTCAAAATTATATTTAATCAAGGCCTCTGTATAAAAAATTCAGGTGATTAGGCTATTAGATCAAGTTGTGCAAGGAAGGTATTGAGTAATCATTTGTGAATTAAGTTACAGTTTAGATTTCCAATTAGGTGCATCACCAAAGTTTTAATTTTAGTTCATACATTCAGTTCAATCCTTCTTACCCTTTTCTCAAAACAAATAATGCAAGTACCTAATTGATCATCATATAGGAACCAACCTTGAATTTGGAGGTTTAGTTTCATCATAGGGTACCCACAACTTGAAACTATTCCAATGTTTCACTGGATTGCAAAACTTTAGAAGGTTTTGTAGTACGGGTGCAATCTTGGTGACAACAGTTACATATACCTATAACACCTTGGGAACCACTCAAAAATGTAGTTTTTTCTACTTGATATTCTTCAAAAATTGCTTTCTTATCACTAGCAATGTTCCTGGATCAAAATTGATCTCATCTTCCTTAGTTACCAATGGTGTAAGAGTATGTTTCCTTCCAATTTTCTCCATAGTGTAAGTGTTTTCTCTCCCACCATGGATTTCCTTCCTATCAAATTACCATGGTCACCGTAAGATTAAGTGGCATACATCCATAGGCATGATATCACACCACACATCATCTTCATAAGTGCCTATTCAAAAATTGACTAGGAATTGCTAATCAACCAAGACTTGGTTCCCTCTTTGTAACAATGGCACCTTTTAAGGGGTGGGGTGAGTTGTTCTTTTTAACCCCAACTTATCCACCATTTCAATTGTAACTAAATTATCAATGTTTCCACTATCTATTATGACCTTGCAGTATTTTCCACCCACCTTACATATCGTCCTAAATAAAAACTTTATTTAAATAGGTTTATCTTCTCTTTTGGTTGGCTTTAGCAACATCATCTTCATTATAAGTTTTTTTCCATTCTCAGGTTCATCTAGTTGACTAACAAAACTTGTAGAATTGATATCCCCTTTGACTACGTGTAGTGATAACTTAAAGAAACCTACTCTCAAGAAAAGATATAAAATCTTGGAAAATATTTCATTTTTTAGAAAAAATATTAATTTCTATTGACAAATATTTTGCTTTTTCCAAAAAAAAAAAAATTATTGGTGACTTTTTTACGTCACTAAAAATTTGTAGAAAATATGTTTAATGCACAAGACAACTGAGAGGGGAGGGGTGAATTAGTTATATATTAAAACTTCAAAACTCTTATAAACATTCAAATTCATAACAACTTAATTAACCCTTAATTTGATAGAATGATTTAGCATGAAAGCAATTAACAAAAATTCAAACACATCAACCCCATACACAATAAACACTGGATTTAGGTGGAAAACCCAAGAAAGAAAAAATAGTGGTGAGGATTATCTCATAATATAAAGTAAGAACAACACTTATTACAAAGGGCTCACTACCAGAGGGCACATTGCCCAAAAGAAAGAAGGGCTCACTACCAAGGGCTCATTGTCGGATTATAGAAAAGAAGATAGAGAAGATTGTTATAGTGAGAAGTCCATCTCAATGCAATAGAAAAATCCACCACATTATCACCAACACATCCATAGCCTTACTGAATATCGTAGACACCTTCTGCTCACTACTTCCAGTAGCCTAACTCATTAAATCTCACATTGCACTTCACAACTCTACAATCACATCTCTCGCATTATACTTTGATGTATATATATTCCTCATCAACTCAACAATTATTTATACCATATTAAGCCTTGAAAACAATCTCCAAGGTTGGTTATGCACCTCAACCATGCACATTCAAATTAGGTTGGCACCAAAACATTCTCGTAGTGGAAAGGAATGAAGGAAAACCATAATATGCCTTAGCTAGGACCTAAATCCACTCATACATGCCACACCACACTTCCACAATCACCAAAGAAAATTTGAAATTAGTGTAAACACCCAAGGTCATCCGAACATATGCAAACACCATTAAAATTTTAAGTACATGATTCCTTTGATCTAAAGATGACTTGTGGACAACATCACTTGAATATAATCTAGAATATTCCACATACACTCAAAAATTCAACAAATTCATTCGTACCAACTTTCACCTGAAGAATGTACCCACCTAGTATGATGCAGAGCATGGAGGATTCACTCAAAAAAACACAATACAAACAATTTGGAAAAATCTTTCAATCCTTAAAACTCTAACTTGACTTTGTTTCACAAACCCTTCATATTCTTCGTGTAGCATACCAAACAGAGAAATCTAAGAATAGCTTTCAAAATACATGTCAAACCCACAAACCAATTATCATTTTGAGTACCTTTTTTTTCTACTTTAACATATTTTATTTTTTCATATACTTGTTTTAGAACATAACATTCAAAAAAGGACTGTCACGATGTCCTAAGGTCTAAAACAACAAAAAATCATCTTTTTTGGTTATAACTTGCAGAGAACATATCAAATCCATAATCTAAAACATGTTTTGGATACCCTTTATTGAGTACTTAGACATATCTTAAAATATCAAGGGGTCACTTTGTACCATCAACCCTGAATAACTGTTGCTACGTTGCCCCAAGACCTCAAATAGGTCACTTTTTCAAAGCATCATAACTCCAAACACTTTCCCATTCCAAAAAATATACTCCAATGTTCTAGGAAGGTCTCAAATAAATTAAATCCACAACTTTTATCAATAGAAACCTTTACAAATTCACCCAACTCCAAAATCTCACTTTTGGCCTATTTAGGCTTGCATACAAGAGGGTTTATTGAAACTATGAACTCCCAACCTTGTTTCACATTACCAATAGATAAAACACATACCATATGGTTTTCACATGCTCTCCAAATGATCACCCAACCTTTATCAATGCATTTGAAGCAAACTCCTATTTGTAGCCAAAAATTTCAAACCAAAACTCATGCAATTTCAACTAGGGCAGCAACCAAAATCCTTCAAAATCTTACTCTTTGCTCCTAAAACCTATTTAATCTTTTAAATCATCCCTAAATGTATCATTACACCAAAAATTATCTTGGCCCACTGGTGGAATAAGCCTAAAACTCCATTTTTGTCTTCAAGCACTAACTACTTGGGGTTTACAGAGTAGTTTTGGTAAAATTGCAATAAAATGCTTCAAACTCAATGGATTTGCACAAAACCAAAAGAAAAAGGTTCTTAACACATTATACTATCAATTCCAAGCATTATTTGTACAGTTTCAGGCCATACGGGGCTGTACCAACACCTGGAGCAGCAGATTTTCCAAAAATACACAGAAAAATGAAGGCTTTCTTATTGCTTTTTTCATCAAAATCTCATCCAGAACCTTTCCTTTGAGTTTGTGAGGCATATTTAACCTTTTAAAAGCAATAAAAAACCCACACAACTGACTCAAACTGAATTTTTAGTTACTTGACCCTTCAACTTCCACTTTTTACATTTTTACAGTATGACAACATTTCCCAAGATTGACAATTTTTCAATATTTGACATATGACTCAAAAATTACCACCTAGGCCTCAAAACCAAAATAAAAAAGTTCAACATGGTCTATTATAACTTATTTGCATAACTCTTCACATTCCCATTTCTTGCATTTGTGCAATTTGACAATATGACAACTTTTGCATTTTTTAGACAACTTTTACAAAATTTGCAAAATGGACTCAAACTGACCTCCTAGGACTTAAAACCAACTTATACAAGTATAAAATGGTCTAGATGACCTTATTTAATGATCAAAACACCAGAATTAAACCAAAATTCCAAAGTTGTCTCATGGAGGCATATAATCCATCATCCTGCACCACAATACACTAAGACAACCTTCCATACACTAAAACTCAAGAAACTGACTTGCGGAACACCAAACCATGAAAAAATTCAATGAAAGATAGATATGAGAAATATCAACACACCTCTAGATCCACAAGACTAGAAACCAAACCACGGATAAATGCAGAGCAAAACCATTTCTCTCAAACATCACTACAATACATAGTTCACACACTAGTGAACACAACTTTCTTTGCACAATGATCCAACATACCAAATTTTGGATATAACACCTTTGAACACCTATAATCAACATATCTAAACTATAGAAGTATGTCTTCAACCCAAAATAAATGCAGAGAAAAACCATAATGCTACTCTATATCACATAACACCTCTTAAACCACTATTTCCCCTTTTATTCAAATTTTCTCAAAAGAACCTTGAAACCAAGCACCAGAGATACATACTCATCATCTTCAGAACTTACTCATAGCCTCTAGACCAACTGCAACATATCAGCTTCAACCATACATCCATAAACAAAATATTATCAAATAAACACCAAAGGTTGACACTAGTAACACTTACTAATAACAACATAATGCAACTAATCAAAGCATCACCACAAACATCCTTCTCATCAATGATAACACAATCTTGTTGACATCAATTACAAAACCAACTCAACACCAACAACTTAACACCAATTTATCATACTTGCAACAATCTCCCCCTTTTCATTGATGGCAACACATGATGTGAGAAACCACCAACAACAAACACAATAGCTCTGATAAAAACACATTGCTCCATACCAACTCTTATCCTATTATTCTTTCTCCCCATTAGTAACTTATCTTTGACATTAATCATACTTTTATCTATTCACCATTATTCTACAACTTCCTTTTGTTTTATTGCTTTGTATACTCCCCCTTAGGAGCACATACCATACTATACCAATCAACAACCACTACACATATCCTCTGACACAACGTACAAAAGACAACACCAACCAACTAATAACTCCCCCTGATTGTAACAACCAATAATGCCACACCTACTCCCCTTGAGAGGTATCCAAAAACATTAGTCCAGAGAAAATAATGAATCTTAAGATCCACTAGATTGATGCATATCTTTATGTATCTAGTTCAAATAAGGAGGGGAAATGACCCCTAACTTCTCCTAGAGATACTCAAAAGAATCCTTAGGAAGATCCTTAGTGAATATTCCAGCAACCTAATATTTTGAAGGCACATATTCAAGATTCACTTCATTCTCTACAACCTTCTCTCTCAAAAAGTGATACCTGATTGAAATATGCTTTTTCCTTGAGTGCATTACTGGATTCTTTGAAATATTGATAGCATTTGTATTGCCACAAAAAATAGAAGTAGGTTCATCATATAATATTTTGATATCCTTCAAGGTTTGCCTCATCCACAACACCTATGTGTAGAATGATGCCACAACAATGTATTTTTCCTCTACAGTAGATAATGACACTAAATATTGCTTCTTACTTAGCTAAGAAACCAATCTATTTTCAAGAAAGATTGTACCACCACTTGTACTTTTTCTATCATCCACACATCCTACCCAATCTACATCTATATAAGAACTTGGAGAAAAATTGGTATCTTTTGGATACCATAAGCCATGTTCTAAAGTTCCCTTTTAAATATTTGAATATCCTCTTTACTACTACAACATGTGATTCTCTAGGATCTTCTTGAAATCTAGCCATAAGACAAACTGCATGCATGGTATCCAGTCTAGTAGCAGTTAGATATAGCAGTCCTCCAATCATTGATCTATACTTGCTTTGATCAACCTTAGGCAATTCATCATTCTTGCTCAGTTTGTAATTAGTAACCATAGGGGTACATACTAGTTTAGAATCTTCCATTCTAAATTTCATTAACATTTCCTTGACATATTTTGATTGTGAAATGAAAATACCTTTATTTGTTTGATTGATTTGAAAACCAAGGAATAAATTCATCTCTCCAAACATTAACATTTCAAATTCTTTTTGTGTCTCTTTAGAAAATATTTTGCACATAGCTTCATTACCTCCAAATATTATGTCATCAACATACACAACCACAATTAGGATTTGATATTTTTCAACTTTGAAGTAAATATTGTTGTCTGTGGTACCTTTATTGAATCCTTGTTGTAACAAGTACCTATCCAATCTTGTATACCAAACTCTATGAGCTTGCTTCAGTCCATATAATGCCTTCTTCAATCTATAGACCATATTCGGTTCGTTTGATAACTAAAATCCTTTCGATTATTCAATGTATACTTCTTCCAATTCACCATTTAAGAATGTAGACTTCACATCCATATGATACACTTTGAAATATTTATGTGCTACAAAAGCCATAAAAATCCTAATAGCTTCCATCCTTTCCATTGGAGAAAAATTCTCCTCAAAATTTGTTACTTCCACTTGTGAGTAACCTTTACACACAAGCCTTGCCTTATTTCTAAAAACTTTTGCATTCTCATTCAGTTTGCTCCAAAACACCCACCTAGTTCCAATCACATTTTTGTTAGTTGGTCTTTGGAAAAGTTCCCAAGTCTGATTCTTCTCAATCTACATTAGTTCTTCATCCATAGCCTTGATCTAGTACTCATCATTGGATGCCTCAATCATTATTTTAGGTTCAAATTTTGAAAGTAAACATAGGTTTACTGTTGGTGTAATTAATTAATTAATTATTACACTAGCATAAGTTAACTTACATCTTGCATTTAATCATTTAGTCCTAGGTTGCAATCATTTAATAAATGGGATAATATTCCCTTCCTAGTTTGTGGGATAAGATTCCTTCTAGAACTTATCTCATCATTTAATGATCATCAACATAGGGTTCACATGTTGTCACATGTTGTTAGATTTTAACACTTGGAAACATCTCATGCATATTAGGTTTTACCTCTTGCCTATATAATCAAGCATCTTGTTCATTTGTAAAATATCATATCAATATCATATCAATCATATTATCAATATAATCTTTAATCAGCATTCCATTGTTGCAACACTTCTCTTTGTGGTTGATTATCTTTCATGGCTAAAGTCTTGCATTCAAGATTTCGGAGCTTCAGGGGTAGTGCAATCCATCATCTCAACATGGTATCAGAGCTAGTCCATTGAAACATCAACCCTAGATCCAAGAAGTTTGGAGTGCAAGATTCAAGCAGGCTTGGAGTTTTATGTTGTAGGCTAGTTGGCTCTACCCGGGAGCCAAGCTGATTTCTGGTGCAGATTAGGACCTCTCCGACCTCTCCATTGCGACCAGAAGGCCTCAAAACCCATAGATCGCCTGTTCATTTGCCAAAATCACAGTAGATTCAACCAGGAGCCTGTGAGGTATTATCTAGGGTTTGCAATTTTTTGTACTATCCGTACAGTTTTGTAGAAAAAAATCCCCCTTTCAGTCCTACATCAAGGCAAATTTTTTTTTAGAAAAATTAAAAAAATTTCTGGCTATTTTTTTGGGCATTTTTTCTATAGTTATTGCAAAAATTAATCTTTTGTAGAGTTCGACCTGCTATTATATTCTCCATCGGCATAAAAATTTTAATTGGTGGCTATAGTCTATTCTTCAGTTGGCGTTTATATTTCATTTCTGTAGGGTTTAATTTGTTCTATCGGCATTTGTTTTTTGATTTTTTTTGAATTGCAAATTATTTGCAATATTCAAAAAAATCCTATTTGTCGTCGGGCTTCGCTGACTTGTCGGCCCCTGTCACATCTGCATCATCGGCCCCTGTCTCATCCGGCCGCCGGCCCGTCCCATCACCGGCGTCATCGGTTGCCGCTCCGTTCACCTGCTCCCGCCGACCACCGTTTGACACTCCTGACAATCACCATCCGTCGGCTATGACTATTGGCCTCCGGTCATCGTCCGTCCACTTCAACGTCGGCACCCAATCTTCGGGCACTGCTTCGCCGACCTCCGTTGCCGAGCATCCTCCCGACCACACCACCGATGAGCCACCCTCCTGCCACCGGACCTCCGCTCCGACACCGCCCATCTGGCCAGCATTTGTTTTTTCTTGCCCCTACTCAGCCCGTGGTCACATCAATGACCTACGACTTATTTTTTTAAGCCCCGGGTGCTATATTTTTGCACCTCATTAGCCATTACACATCCAATCTAGTAGTTTTTTTTCTAAGGGCCATATCTTCACGGCACGATATCAAAAATTCACAAACAAGATATCGACGGAAAGAGAATTCAGAGCACTATCTAGTGGTGCCATCCATTTTGCAGGATTTTTCTGCTATCAAATTCTAAAGTCAATTGAATTCAACCCTCTATTTTGGACTCATAAGCGCATATCTTCGCATCAGATTGTCAAATTTCGGAGATTCCAACGGCATTTAGGAGATATTTCAGTGCATTTTTTCAACAGTCTAGTCATCTTCTTTGGTTTTAGCTCCAGGTATCTTTTATTGGTTTTTTTGCAGTTTGTTGCATTTTTCTGATTCCTGAGACATCCTGAAGCTTGAAGAAGAATCTCTTGATCTCAGAGGCATATTCTCAGTTGCATATCTATCTGGAAGTCTTCTATTTGTCGTTGAAGATCATTGTCTTTGTTTTCTTGGAGAAATTTTCATTATGGGGCTTGCATATTACTCTCCTTCTTTGGTTATGTTGCACAAGGGTAACTATCCACAATGGCGAGATGGGATCTGCCACCATCTTCATTCACTTGATTTTTTGCCACATCTATTTGGTATAGTTCCTCATCCGAGTGAAGGTATTCATGAACTTGCTTGGAGTTGCAGCAGGTACACTATTTTGGAGATTCTTGAGATGCAAGTTGATTGCGATGTTTTGAGATCTATTGATCATTGTGATTTTCCTCACCTTCTTTGGATTAAGCTTTGGGAGATCTATGGAGATTTAGATACTCCACCATTCCCTGATGATCATGCTTCAGAATGTCATTGTTCAGATCAAGTACCCCATGATGTTATTGTTGTGCAAGAAGTTGATTACCTTGATCTTTCCGAAGAGGTTAACAAGGTTCCTTTCGGTGCTTCTTCTTCATCAGAGACAATTGGTATCCCTTCACATTCAGTGATTCCTTGTCCAGAATCATTGATTCAGGCTTCCACTATCATCATCCATCAGGACACATTCAGTTTTTTAGACTTGACATCACAAGATGGCTTTGTTTCAGGTATCACTAACTTGGCTACTTCTATAGGTTTGGAGGACATTCTTGAGGGGATATCACTCCTCTATTGAGATCACACCTTAGAGAGTTTTCTTGAGTATCCACATTCATTTGTCTCAACCTTGATTGGGAATTCAGAGACCATCTTGGAGGCACTTGGATTCTCTTCAGAGATTTCATATCCGAGACTTCTTCCCTATCATTCCATTCAGGATTGGAGGTTTCTTCAGCATCCACCATTGGATTTGCTTCTTCCTAGTAGGAGATTTGTTGTTTGGACACCTTCGATGCTTCAGACTTCCTTTAGTGGTTTTGAGGACACTTCACTTAGGGGGGGCTATCAAGTCTCCATCACATCCATCATATCCATTCTATCTTTGTCTTTGGATATTGTTCGACATCAGTTTCTGCATCGTCTTGCTTTGTCACCCTCTTCATTGATTGTGGCATCTTCATCAGGAAAGGAGACATTTGAGCAGTGTTCAAAGACATCATCATCCATGTTCATTCTTCCTTCCTTCAATTCCTATCCGGAATGGGAAGCATCTCTGCACTTGCATTTGGTTTTGTTTCTTCTGAAAGGGAGACAAGTTGTTTGTCGGCATTGGATCTTGTTTTGTCTTCAGACACTTACCTTTCTTACAGGTGATCTTATCTTTTGGGGGGGCTATATAGTCTCTCTATTGTATCCATGTGACGAATGGTGTCCTTGGGGGGTATTTGGGAGTCCTCCATCCTTCCCATCCTATCTCACATTTTTTATTTTTATCTCCTTTTTGGAGAGGGGTTTTGTTCCTACTGGGTTTTCCCCTTTTCTCCGGTTGTGGGAGATTTTCTGCATCTTCATGTACATGGGTACCTAATATGGCCTCGTAGCCGAGACCCATCATCATCTTGCATAATCATTGCATTTTCCTCCCTAAGTTGCACTTATGGGGGGGTGTTGGTGTAATTAATTAATTAATTATTACACTAGCATAAGTTAACTTAGGTCTTGCATTTAATCATTTAGTCCTAGGTTGCAATCATTTAATAAATGGGATAATATTCCCTTCCTAGTTTGTGGGATAAGGTTCCTTCTAGAACTTATCTAATCATTTAATGATCATCAACATAGGGTTCACGTGTTGTCACATGTTAGATTTTAACACTTGGCAACATCTCATGCATATTAGGTTTTACCTCTTGCCTATATAATCAAGCATCTTATTCATTTGTAAAATATCATATCAATATCATATCAATCATATTATCAATAGAATCTTTAATCAACATTCCATTGTTGCAACACTTCTCTTTGTGGTTGATTATCTTTCATGGCTAAAGTCCTGCATTGAAGATTTTGGAGCTTCAGGGGCTGTGCAATCCATAATCTCAACATTTACGTGTGGTTCTAGCATAGCAACCTTTCTTCTAGTCAATACACCTTTTCTTTTTTCACTAATGATTTGATCTTCAAAATGATTCTTCTACACATACTTGGGGTTTTTAGGAATTTCTTCTGGAGTTTCTTTCTCTTCAACCTATATTTCAATTTCCTTACCTTCATCCTTCTCTTCTTCTCTATAAGGGGGGTCATCTAATTCATGTCCATCTGTCATCACTGAATTTTTTATGTAAGCCTTCATCAACTTTAACATTTTCACTTTCAAAAATTCTTCTCACCCTCTTATTGTAGCACCAGTAGGCTTTTCTTCTTACAGAGTATCCAAGGAAGATACCTTCATCAAATCTTGCATCAAATTTTCCTAAGCCTTCCTCATCTCTCCTCATCTAACATTTGCTTCCAAATACTCTGAAATATTTAACAATAGAGTTCTTCCATACCATAACTCATAGGGAGTCTTTGACTTATTTTCTCTTGCTTTTACTCTATTAAGTATGTAGACTACAATGTGAATTGCTTCTCTCCAATAGACTTCCAATAGGTTTTTCTCTTTCATCATTTTTCTTGTAGCTTCCTGAATAGTTCTATTTTTCCTTTCAACCACTCCATTTTGTTGAGGAGTCCTAGGGGCTGAAAAATAGATTTTTATCCCTTGATCTTCACAAAATAAGTTAAACTCATTAGAGGTGAACTCTCCACCTCTGTTAGGCCTCAAACATTTGATTTTCATATCCATTTCATTCACAACCATAGCTTTACATGCCTTAAACTTATCTAAAGCTTCTAATTTTTCTTTGAGAAAATTAATCGAGTCATTCTAGAATAATCATCAATTAACAACATGAAATACCTGTGACCTTGAAAAATTCTTGTTCTTGTAGGTCTACAAAGATCTGTATGCACCAATTCCAAGGGACCGATAGAAGATTTTTCTTTGACTTTGAAACTCCTAGTTATGTTTCCAATTTGGCATTCCTTACAAACAACATTGATAGGCTTTGTAATCTTTGGCATACCTCTCACAACTTGAATTGAACTTATCCATACTAGGCTATAAAAATTGATGTGACACATTCTTCTATTCCATAGCCAACTTTCATTAATCTGAATCATGAAACACATACCATTTTCACCTTTGAGCTGATAAATATTACCATCTATTCTTCTTCTAGCAGCAATCATAGTCCTAGAGCCTTTCTTGATTTCACAGCTGTTATCCTAAAACACAAGATTATATCCTTTGCTACATATCTATCCTACACTCAAAATATTATGTTGTAGACCTTTAACATATAAAATATCATCTATATATTATGCTTGCCATCAAAACTCATTGAACCTTTTCCACATATCTAATCAAATGTATCATCACCAAACTTGACTGAACCTCCTTCAAAATTTTCAAGCTTAACAAACTTACTCTTGTCACCTTTCCTGTGATTTGAGAATCCACTGTCAATAATCTAGTTTTTCTTCTCTTCCCTATCATGAAGAATAGTTACCATTGCTCTTGTCTCTGGAGTACTATCCTTCATACATCTTAGATTTAGAAGAATTAGTTCCATCATTTAAAACCATGAACAAGCATTCATCATCTTCATCATTAGGGTAATTAGATTCACCATCGGATATACTGGCATCTTCTCTAATATAGTAACTTTTCTTAATTTATTTACCTTTATTTTCCTTAAACTTGTATTTTGAAGCTTTAACAAAACATCTTGAAGCATAATGACCAATATTTCTATAGTTAAAGAACTTGAAAGGTTACTTATCTCTATATTTTATAGTGCCCTTCTTCATTTCCCTCACAAAGTTTGCTTCCAACTCATCAAATTCATTTAGATCTAATTCCTCTTTCTTTTCTACTTTTCCAACTTTAAAAGCATTCTCTTTCTTTGAATCACTTATACCAAATTCTCCTAATTAAAAAGTGGTCAATGTACCAAGAAACTTATCACTAGAATAACTATTTAAAATTTGAAATTATTCAATAGCAGAAACCTTATGACTATAGGATTTAGGAAAATTTCTCAGTACCTTCTTTACCACCTCATCATCATCGAGAGTTCCACCAAGACCTCTGATGGAGTTGAAAACTTCATCCACCTTCTACATGTAGCTAGTAATTGTCGCAAGGTGTTTCCCTTGGTCTCTTCGGTGTGGACTAGCATGACGCTCAGGTTCATGACATGGCTTAATCGCTTCCTATGGATTTTGTATAAATCTAGTAGTTGTATCAGGAATTAACAAGTTGATATTTTGGTGTAACGACAACCACCAATGTAACAACTAGTATTAGAGCCAAGGTCATAGGTTCAAACCCCTCCTTGAATTGGGGGGGATTGTTGCAAGGCATCACCCTTGATATCCTCAGCATGGGCCAGTGCAACACTTGGGTTCGTGACATGGCTTAACCACCTCTTGTGGATCTTGTATAAATCTTACGGTTGTATCGAGCATTAACAGGTTGATATTTTGGCATAACAACAACCACCAATGTAATAGCAAAGTCTTCATCCTTTGACATCTGTAGGGTTTCAAAATTGATCTTTAGATTCTGCATTTTAGCTTGCTTGACCTTTTTATCTCCTTCATAAACACTTTCCAACTTTTTTCAGATCTCATTAATAGTTTTGAGACTCATGACTTTCAAAAGTTCAGTATTGGAAAGATTACTCAAAAGATCATGCCTAGCTTTCCCATTCTTCTCATACGCCTTGATTTCATCAGTAGTACTCAAACCATTTGTAGGTATAGTATATCTTGATTCAACAGACTTCCAAATCTCAAACCCTAGTGAAACAAGAAAACCTTCCATCTTGGTCTTCTAAAAAACATAATCATTTCCATCAAATAGATGAACCTCCTTCTTGTGCGCCATCCTAGATCTACCTCAAGCGATTAATCTCTCTTTCAAGGAACCTTGCTCTGATACCATTTGTTGAATGCACAAAACAACTGAGAGGGGGGGTGAATCATTTGTACATTAAAACTTCAAAACCCTCGTAAACATTTAGATTCATAACAACTTAATTAACCTTTAATCTCTTAGAATAATTTAGCATGAAAGAAAATAATAGAAACTGAAACACATCAACACCATGCACAATAGAACACTAGATTTACATGGAAAACCCAAGAAGGGAAAACCATGGTTAGGATTAGCTCACAATATAAATTAATAACAAGACCGATTACAAAGGGCTCACTGTCGAAGGGCACACTACCTAGAAGAAATAAGGGTTCATTTTCATATTATAGAAAAGAAGATAGAGAATATTGTTACAGTGAGAATTCCATCTCAATGCAACAAAAAAATCCACCACAGTATCACCAACACATCCACAACCTTACTAAAGATTGTAGACACCTTCTACTCACTACTTCTAGTAGCCTAACTCATCAAAGCTCGCAGTGCACTTCAAAAATTCACACTTCACAACTCTATAATTCACATATATCATATCATACTTCTCTGTATATATATTCCTCATCAACTCAACACTTATTTATACCATCTTAAGCCTTGAAAACATTCTCCAAGGTCGGATATGCATCTCAATCATGCAAATTTAAATTAGGTCAGCACCAAAAAATTCCCACAGTGGAAAGGAATGAAGGAGGACCACAACACACCTTAGCTATGACCTAAATCCACTCATACATGCCACACCACACTTCCACAAACATAAAAAATATATAAAATTAGTGTAAACACCCAAGGTCGACTGAATTCGTGTAAACACCATTAAAACTTTAATTACACACTTCCTTTGATCCAAAGATGACTCACAAACAACATACATCACTTGAACATAATTTGGAATATTCCATAAACAACTTGATATCCAATAAATTCCTTCACACCAACTTTCACATGAATAATTTACACACCCAGTACACTAAGACAACCTTCCATACACTAAAAATAAAGAAACTTATTGAATGTTTAAGACAACTGAGAGGGAGGGGGGTGAATCAGTTGTACCTTGAAACTTCAAAACCCTCACAAACATTTAGATCCACATTAATCCAATTAACCCTTAATTTATTAGAACGATTAATCATGAAAGTAGATAATGGAAATAGAACCAAATAAACACCATACACAATGAAACACTAGATTTACATGGAAAACTCAAGATCGGGAAAACTATGGTGGGGATTAGCTCACAATATAAAGTAATATCAACACTGAATACAATAGGTCTCACTATCTAGAAGAAAAAAAGGCTCACTTCTAGAATAGAAATAAGATAGAGAAGAGTGTTACAATGATAAATCCATCTCAATGTAATGGAAAAATCCACCACAACATCACCAACACCTTCACAGTCTTTCTGAAGAATTGTACACACCTCCTACTCATTGCATTTAGTAATCTAACACATGAAAGGTCACATTGCACTTCACAAATTTACACCCTGCAACTTTGTAATTCACATCATTTGCATCTATCTTATCATCCCTCAACAACTCAACAATTATTTATACCATCATCAACCTTGAAAAAATTCCCCAAGGTTGGCTATACACCTCAACCATGCAAATTCAAATTAGGTCAGCACCAAAAAGTTCCCGTGGTGGAAAGGAATGAAGGTGGACCACAACACACCTTAGCTAGGACCTAAATCCACTCTTACACACCACACCATGCTTCCAAAAACATCAAAGAAACTTCATAATTAGTGTAAACACCCAAGGTTGTCCAAACCTGTGTTAACACCATTAACACTTAAGTACACGCTTCCTCAAATCCAAAGATGACTCATGGAAACCACATAACATTTTAACACAATGTAGAGTATTCCAAAAACACCCTGGAAACCAAAAAATTAATTCGCAAAAACTTTCACTTGAAGAATATAAACACCCAGCACATTTAGACAACTCTATCATACACTGCAACTCAAGGAACCAACTTTCAAAGCACCAAACATCAAACAACTTCATCTGAAGAAAGATATACACACTATCAACATCCTTCTAGATCTGCAAGACATGAAACCACTCCATGGAGAAATGTGGAGCAAAAACATTTCTCTTAGACACCTCTGCAATACATAGTTCACACACTAGTGATGTTACACCCCAATTGTGTAATTACTATTTACTATTACTATGTAGGGTAAAATTTGAATGTAATGTGAATTCTAAAGATGAATAAATTGTGCTTGCACTTTGTTATCAAAAGAATTATGAATAAATGTTATCTCATTTAAATGATATGTGGAGAAATGCATATATGTGAAATGGATGGTTATTGAATTAATATTCTAACTATGAGATGTTATTATGTGTAATGCATATTTTATTGAATAGTTGAATACCTTGGGAATATGTTAGTGGATGCAGGTATATGCTCATCCTCTAGGCGGAGGGGAAGTATCACTTAGGAGAAGATCTTGGCTGGGTAACCAATAAGGTAACTTATCAAAGCTTACACACACCACAGTAGAATAATTAAGTTGGGTTATTATGTGGGAAGTTGGAAAGTCATCCTTAGTTGTTGTTTCTGCATTAGGAAGAGTCTTGTTTACTATTGAGTGCACTATTGGGTGATGTTTATCTATTTGAGATTGTGAGTTCCTTCCTTATATTACTACGCTTGATTGTAAGGTTGTATGAATATTGGGATATATACATATATGCATATATAGGCATATGTCAGCATACACGTACATTGGATATAATGGGATGTCCATGCGAGTATGGCAACATATGAATAGATATGCATACATGTATATAAATATTGAATATGATGCTATTATGAACATAATCACGTAGTTATAATCATTCAGATATTGACTGGATCACTTGACTACCATGTTGCTATATACTATATATATATATGTTTGTATATATACAAATACACACATAAGCGTAAATGCTTGATAGAGGAGTGCATATATATATACAATATTATTATTATGTGAATATCAACGTGATTATATTCATGTATGTATACTTGTTTGACAAGGAATATATATTAGTGTATATATATGCATATACATACATACATATATATATATAAAGAATGTAGCATTAAAGCGATTTGTTGACATATATATGTACATGTATATATTTATGTGTATATAAGAGTATTCATATATAATATATAAGTGCTTGAATTAATGAACATAGGCCAATTGTATATATCATATACAAGTATATATAAAGGTCGATTTAGAATTGTATAGCACCCTTGATAAGACCAATGGCCACACAACATATATGCTAATACATAGTGAAATTTATACAACATGCAGGAAGGATAATAAGTGTGGGTTCAATGCCTTATACAATGGTCGATTTGAATGATAATGCATAGCACATTATTAATACTATGTGCATAAAACTTTAGAAGATTTATTCAATATTAGCTAGCTCATAATTGAGAGATTATAGCGTTGCATATAAAGTGTAGTACTGAGCATTCAAAGCTGCAAATAATAGCTCATTGATGAATATAAGTGATCCCACAATATTGGTTTACAATTTTTGGCCAAACTAGACACTAAATTGATTTTTTCTAACTAAATCTTCACTTTCAGGCACCTATGGCAGCTAAACCATGAGGAATTTGAAGATGATGCAAACTAGTGATTTGTGACATTTTGTCTGTAGATTCTAAATATATTTTTTTTCAAAATTTTTGGAATCAGATTGCACTTCTTTTTCCATCTCCTTCAAAAACTAGTTTTTTTTCAGTAAACACCATTTTTAAGGAGTGATGCTCACCGTATACAACATAACTTTTTTTCCATGAAGGATAAAATTCTATTTTTTTCAAATTTAGATTTGTAACTACGATATCTAGTGATTTCAATTGGTTTCATAGTGTTTTATTGAATATTTTTTCCTTAATCAAGTTTCAAAGTTAAACCAATTACAATGATATAGGCGACGATACAACATAACGCTTTTTTGTATGTAACAAATTTAATTTTTTTGGTTGGATCAAGGACTTCAATATCTATTGCCGATATTTTTCAAATTTTTTGATAATCTGCTATTTTTCCACATGTGCGAACATAGAGCTTGATTTTCGTGAAAAACCTACATTCACAAGAAATAAAAAATAAATATAATACCTAAATTAAATTTATTTAAAATTATACTTTTTGGGAAGCTTATAATAAGGACTACATACTTAAAAAAATAAAAATTAAATGAATTCATTTGATCCCCAAAGATAAATCAAAAGTGGTTTTTATTAGCATTTTGATAGGTGTAAAGGAGACTTCGTTATAGGTATGGTTTAAAACTAGCAGGATTCTATCCAAGGGGGTTTGATATAAGGTGGTTCGATCAAACCCTCTTCAATTGGAATCCTTTAAATGGAACTTTTCAAGGCTTAAATCATTATATTTTCTAAAAATATATGATTTCAAAAAAAAAAAGGATCTCCCAGAAATTGTAAACCAATATTGTGGGATCACCCATATGTGGAATGCTTGAGAATAGAAGAAGTAAACAACCATTAAGTTGATATGAGGATTGAGACTTGGTTGAAACCTTATGTGGAGATGTATTTGACTTAGTAAACTTCTAAACGCCATTTCATTGAGTAAATATCAACATTAGTTAAATGCATGCAAGGTTATGAACAACAGGTTGATGAATTGGTCAAACTAATTAAATGAGAAGAATCGACTCATGTTAGACTAAGTCAACATAAGCTATGTGTTGCACATTTGATATTGACTGATTTAACAAATGTAAAACCATGCCAAATCTATAGGGGGGTAATGGGTTGGTTTGTTGGTTGGCCTGCCACAAGAGAGAGGGACCCTCCTCGGAAGAGGGTCCCAATCGGAAGGGGCACCCTTCCACTGATCTTTCCATCCGACCATTGATGCATCGGCCGATATTGGCTGGGCCATAGGGTAAGGAACCCCCCACCCACTATTTCATGCTTGCTTTGGCGCCACCTTATGAATCTTATTTACTTTAGATGTTCATTGTGAAGGAAATTCAAATTACACCTTTCTATCATGTTCTGATTTGAAATGGTCTTATGTTGTTATCAACTAATCAAGTCAACCTATAGCTTTGTTTACTTGAGTATGCTCTTATTTGTGTGCCACCTTTTAGCTAAGTTGAGTGAGTTTTTATGCATGGAGATTGTTGTCAATACTCACCTATATTGTAGGTTAAGAAGCCTCTTTTCTACTGTATAAATAGTAGAGAAAACTCACTTGTTTGGGACACATTCCATAAGCATTATGTTTTGCATTTTTCTCTGCTTAATTTTGTTATATTTGAGAGAGAGAGTTTTGAGTATTTGTGAGAGAATAGTATATTGAGTGAAGTATTTTATCAACTTGAGAGATAAAGGTATATTGTGGCATCACTTGAGAAATCACGGTCAAGCTAATGTTGTTTGAAAAGTTGAATTGTAGTTAATCGATTGGATAAGTGATAACAAGCATGAGGACAATTCTCCTTTATTTGTCTTAGCTTTTGAATGATTGTTTCATGAATTCTTTGGTTATTCTATTGTGAATGTTTGCAATTATGGGAAAAATAGTATTGCTTTGAAAATGAATTAGAAGCTATATATATTGTTTGTGCAATTCTTGTATGTACTCCATAATAGGAGGATTATGTTTATCATAATTATTACATACTAGATATGGTTAAACATGCGTAGCATAATGGTTTCTAATAGCTAAGTTATTTGATTATAATAGATAGCTATAAGGTTACTCCTGAGATTGTGAGTCCAATGAAGAGAGGGAACTTTTACATTTTCTTTGAGAGTAGAAATACCCTAGAGTATGTGGGATTAATGATAGGGAATCCTGGGGTAAGAGTTTACCCATGGGAGGGATTCCTATGCATAGATATATTGTCCTTAAGTCAAATCGAGCTTAAAATTTTAAGTTAAAGTTGACCTTCACTCAAAGTACTAAGTGAGAACACTTTGGCCAAAGTAGTGTGATTGCCTTTGGCTCCACTGTTAGTTCACCATGTCCATGTAGTGCATGCTAGTTGTAGATTGTATGGAATACAAGTTCTAATCATCTAGGGAACAACACTAAGCTCTGTGTGGTTTGTTGTATGAGGTTACTCAACCAATCTCTTCATCGAAGGGTAGGGCCATCTATCGTATGATAGATGTGTGGGGGACTGCATATGAGTTCTTGGTTGGCAGAAAAGCACTTGAGTGATGTTTCTCCTCCTTAGTAGGTGATAGAACCAAGGTTTTGAAAGGTTTATTCGTGGACCATCTTTATCTTATTCTCTAAAGCTTAGAGGATCTATGTACGAATCTTGTAACCATTTTTATGGGATGATGTAATCATGAATGATATACTTGAGTTCATTCAATATGATATCTATGTTTTGAGAAGATTTATAAAATTACATTGGAATGCAATGACAATTTGGAATTAATGTTATTTCAATTATGCATGTAATTTACATCATGGGAAGAAAATTTTGTATTGCTATGTTTTGGCATCATGGTTTATCACTTGAGGTGAAAACATTGGAAATTTTATTGTGAAGAACATAGGGGTTGTTATAGGTGAACACACCTTCCTATGCACAATGATCCAACATACCAAATTTTGAATGCAACACCTCTGAACACCTTTTATCAACATATCTAAATGACACAAGCAGATCTTCAACCTAGAAGAAATGCAAAGCCAAATTAGAACACTAGTCTGCAACACAGAAGATCATTGCAACACATGGTTTCCTCTTTTTATTCAATTTTCTCAAAAGCACTTGGAAACCAAGCACCAAAAACACATCAACATCGCCAGTACTTCCACATGACCACCAATCCAACTAAAACATAGCAAATCAACCATACATCCATAGACAAAAGCTTATCAAAGCAACACTAGAGGTTGACACCAATAACTTACTAATGAAAACATAGTGAAACTAATCAAAGCATCATCAAGGAAAACACCAACTCAACACCAACTGCACATCCTTGCAACAAAATTGACTTGTGGAGCCCCAAACCATGAACAACTTCAATGGAAGATAGATATGAGAAATATCAACACACCTCCAATTCTGCAAGACCAAAAAAAAAATTGTAGAGAAATGCAAAGTAAAACCATTTCTCCCAGAGATCACTACAATACACAGTTCACACACTAGTGAACACAACTTTCTCTGCACAATGATCCAACATACCAAATTATGGATATAACACCTCTGAACACCTCTAATCAACATATTTGAACCACACAAGTATATCTTCAACCTAGAATAAATGTGGAGTAAAACCAAAATGCTACTTTGTAGCACAAAACACCTCTTCAACCACTATTTCCCCTTTTATTAAAGCATTCTCAAAAGCACTTGGAAACCAAGCACCAAAGACACATACTCATCATCTTCAACACTTACTCATAAGCTCTAGACCAACTGCAACATAGCAACTTCAACCATACATCCATAAACATAAGCTTATTAAATCAACATGAGAGGTTGACACCAATAACACTTACTAATGACAACATAATGTAACTAATCAAAGCATCATCACAAACATCCTTCTCATCAATGACAACAAAATATTGTTAACATTAATTACAACACCAACTCAACACCAACAACTTAATGCCAACTTCTCATACTTGCAAAAAAATATTGGTGAATCTTGGAAAATATTAGGAAATACATTAATTATGATGGTCAATCCTTCCATTTTAAAAATAATAATTCTTATGAAAAAGTAGGGGACTAAGGGTGGAAATGATCAATGAGTTTAAGGGGTAGAATCTATAACATTTAGTTTCTACCATTGACTTAAAACATAATATAACAACCCTCATTGTATTCCATGAGGTAAAATGCACTCACGATGTATAATGACATGGGGATTGAATTCTCTTTTGGATCATTGATCTCAATGGAGATCATGTTTTAAATCAATGGTAGAAATTAACTATTGAAAATATGGCCCTAAAGCAACTAATAATTATGATATACTATTAGAAAATTAATTTATATTTCTACTATAATATAAAATTTAGGTGGTTATGATCTAATCATGTATCGAATAATGTGGCCAATTTTTGAGTTAAATTTTTTAATAAAATAAATTCTTTGGTGATTTAAGTAAAACTAAAATATAATAAATTGTAAAAATGTGGTGATTCAAGTCACATTATAGCTTTAACTATTAGCCAAATTTGGATTCCCAAATTTTAACTATTATCCAATTGGTGAATATTCACCACAAAAAATATCTCTAGCTATGTGTTCACTTATAGCCCCTATTTTCCTTGGTCCTTCTAGTCTGCATTGTGGGTTTTCATAAAATCTATGGCCTAAGTTTCCACATTTCAAACATGTACCTTGGAAGCCTCTTCCTTTTCCTCTTCAATATCGACCTCTTCCTCTAATAGGGTATGGTCTTGGTCTTTTTTGATCTCTATCCTTTAAAATTTTTGAAGGTTGGCCTCCTTACCATGATTGCAGTTCCTCTATTGTTGTTCTTTTCCTCTACTATATCCACCTCTTCCTTTGATTGTTTCTTTATTTCATTCCAATTTATCCTTTTCCTTTAGAGCATATTGATGTGCTTCTTCCATAGTTCACAAACTTACCATACTTAACTCATTTTTAATATTCAACCTCATTCCATTAATATATCTAGCCAAATTTTCATGGTTTAATTCATTACGGCTTATCTTATGGAAATTTTATAAAACTACTTTGTATAAGCCTTTACACTTAACTCTCTTTGCCTTAAATTTTATAGTTTCTTGAGAAGTTCAAGTTGATAATCACTTGATATAAATTTAAACTTCATCTTGTTCAGGTCCATTTGATCCCATTGAGTGGTCTCATGTTTATCATTTATTCATCTCTTAGTCTGTACCTCTTTCCACCAAATTTTTGCATGACCTTTCTATATTGTTTGAGCAACCTTCAATCTTTTAGGTTCCTTCACTTCATCATATTCAAAGTATTCCTCTATCTATGTTATCTAATAAATTAACTCATCTAGTTCTAAAATTCCTAATAAGTTTGATAAATCCATCCTTGTTCCCTTCCTAATGTTATAAATAACCCTTATAAGCTTTCTTTCTCTTGCATCCATTTCTCCACTTGCATTTTCTCCTTTGTGTCCTACTATATCTTCTCCTTTTTTATCTTCACTATTAGTATCTTCATGCGACCTACCTCTTCTCATTCCACCTTCTATTGCATCCATTCTCTCTTGTACTCCCCTTCGAGCCTCTACTACCTCATCTATCCTTCCTACTATTGTAGCTGCAACCTCTAACATCCTTCTCCTTGGTGACATCCTACTACCCTAGAATTCTCCTTCCTTTCCTTTTTTCTTCTTATTGTAGTCCTCCTAGCTCCAATATCCCTTGTTGCAGGGACACACCCATAATTACAACTTATAGGGCTTCCCTCAACCTCAATTCAAAGTCACTATCTTCCTTCCCAAAGTTTCAGTTGTTCTCTAATATCACACTGATGGAAACCACACATTTTTTAAGCACCCAAAATCCTAACTAACTAGAGCTAGTAGGTGGAGAAGGGAGGTTGTGTTGTTGTAAGAAACTTGCACAATCTCTAAGTTGTAGGTAATAGTCTATTGCTACAGACACAAAATCATATAAGTTGTAGATCCTTGACCATACAATACCCAAATCATGAAATACTCCAAATTTTCACACAAAAAGTAACCCTTTTAGAGTAGCAATTTCATAGAAATCAACCATGCACAATAATACACCTAATCCAATAAGAAAATAATTTTTAAAGAGGAATATAATATTTTACTTGACTCAAAAAATGCAATCATTTACAAATCACACATAGAGTCCCAGAAGATAACAACTTTTGAAAAATTAATATTTTATCATATTTTAACTCATAATACATCTTTTACAATCGTTTGTACATATTGACACAACATTGAGCAGATATGAGATTCCTATATTCCTTTATGTCTCCCTTTCATTTTTTTTCTAGACTTTTCTTTAGTTGTTCCTCTACTATCTTCTTTATCCTCTCTTCTTCTCTACTCTTTTCTCTTTTCTTCTTTGCCCTTCCCCAAAATTCCCAAAATTTAGAAACTTCTTTCTCAAAAATCCTGTCTAAACTCAATGCAACATGTAAAAATTGGTCATTAATGCCCAACTGCTTTGATTTTTGAATTCAAAATCCTACTTAGACCTCTTCCTCTCTATTTTTCCTTGCTGTTGTTCATAAATGAGTAGACAGTTAGGTATTTTCTACCCAAAATACCAAATAAATCAAAATGCAAACTTCAACGAACACATATGATGGTGGGTGAAAGAAAAAAGTAAAAATATAAAAAGGGTTTAAATACAATGCCCCTACATCAATTTGTAAAGTTTATTTTTCTTTCCATACAAAACTATTTGAGTCAAGCCCCAAAATCCTATTCTCGTACATATAATACTTTCACCATTCAAGAACAATATGTCCCTAGGTTTGATAATATAAATGAAGTACATCATAGTCAATAGGATGCTTAATATGGGATAGTGATGATTGTTGAGTGACATATGCAATCATTAGTTGCATCAGGTTTATTTATAATTAATGGTTTTTGATAGATATTGGACAAATATATTGGTTTGATATAAAGGATCTAGGAAAAAAATATTATGAATATAACTTAAATGGATAGAAGGATATGGAGCATGAATTAGGACTTGTGAATTTGTAATGGCCCATCTTGTAACCTAAAGAATGTTGCATTGACAACGAAGGTGTAATAATTTTTTTTTAAATTATAAACATTTACTTATCTAATTGCAAACATTCCCTAAGTAACGCGACGACACACTACTTGAAAATCCCATAGATGAAAATAGTATTCAACATAGCATATATTTAATTCACATAAACTTAAAAGCATACATTGAATAACATTTAAAATTACATCAATGAAGTATAATGTACATAAAATATTCTTTCTTACATTGCATTTGAAATAACATTACAATACTCATTTTCCAAATGAGGTAAATCAAATAAAAGTTTACAATTACATATTACAAAAGTTCACCTCATTAACAATTGAGGAGTGATACATATATGAAGTTCCACTGATACAAATAAGAAAGTACATTTATCCACATACGAGCACTCCATCCAAGAAGTACTCGTTGCCACAAACAAGAAACTGGGGACCCAACGGAGTAAGGTGCACGTTCCACCCAACCATGTGGTACCCATAGGTCCACTCCTCGTGCTAGGAGATAGTAAAAAGGTTCCCTAGACATAACCTACAAACCCTAGACACAAGTAAAATCAAAGACAACTATACAAATACAAACTTAACTTAATGGTTACATTGCTTCCATAACTGAATGATCAAATACACTAAGTTCACAAGGTCACTGTTATTTTAGGTGGAGTGTCATCACAATGTTGCATAGGTTACCCAGGTGTTTCTTCCTAGGTTCCGGCCCCCAACTTGGGTTACCCTGATAACCTCTTACGAAACCCGGCCCCACATGCAAACTGTTGCGGTATTGAATATCTTTTAAATTAACAAGATATCGACTTTTCCATTCCAGACCTTCTGAACTTATTCTCAAGACTGAACTAGCCCTTGAGTCCATGAGTGATGCATAATTAATCCAGTTAAATATTTTAGAATACCCAATGTGTTGATTTAGTTTTCATTGATTAACTAACTCTACATGAGTTACCCTGGCACCAGTTTGTGTGTCGGCCCTCACAAAGAGCCACTCCCCTAAAAATAACACAAGAAATCTAAGTTCACTAACTAAGGTAGGCAAGGTGCACATAATTCAACATGAAACAAAAAACACATCACAACGGACATCACAACCTGTACATAAAATTAGGCGTCTAAAACCAAAAAGAGTCATGTGCACTACCCTAGTTAACTCAAAGGATTGTATTTTGAACAAATAACAACTCCCTCATTAAACAAACTTATCTGGAAGACTTGTAATCTAATACAATCTTAATTTCCCAATAAGAGTAAATACAATTTTAAAGAAAATCAAGGCACAATAAGAATCTATTATTAGGATTTACTAAATCCATTCAAATCAATTTCATATAGCATGAAAATTAAACAAAATGATTGTATTTCTATCCTCAAACAATCAAAGAAATTGAATCATTTAATTTAATTCTGATTTTCTTAATTTCACATAAAAATAAATATCAAATTTTCTCTTTCAATCTTATTGTTTTAAAACTAGCTAATCTCATACTTTACTTGCATCTGATTTTAAAAAGTAATCTTATTTTAATACTAAAATTATTTTCTCAATCTATAAATGTTTTTATACATACAAATATTTATATACATACATATATATTTATATATATATTTACATATATATATATATATATATATATATATATAAATAATGTAAATTAAATATAAATTAAATATTACAAAATCTGTTTTATTTAAAGCAAATTGAAATCAAGACATTGCATGGCGAACACATATTAGGGCCGAATAAAGTTACAGCCGCAGCCAAGTGTTTCAGGGCTGTATTTTAACAACCGCCGGCTCCCTACATGGGCGTCGGCCTGTGTGGGTGGGGCGGTGTTGGGCTGCTCCCACCACCACCTCCCTTAGGGGCAGCGGTTGTGAGAATAGCCGCAGCCTCTCACCCTCACAATAATCTTTAAATAACCTAAATTTTAATGCAAAAATTTTCGTTACTCATTCCTGCGATTTTAAAAGAAATCATGTACGAAATTCAATTTATTGAAAATAAAATTTCTCAATACAAAAATTCATAAATGTAAATTTGTATATGTATATGTGTATACATTATTTATATGGATATACATATATAAATTTTTATATATATATAATTTAATCAACAGATATATTAAAACCAGGCAATAATTTTCATAGAGGTTTTCTACAGGAAATTGAGAAAACTATCAATTTATTACAAATTTTTTTCTCAAAGAATTTTTAATTTCAATCATAGAGAATTTCCAACTCAAATTATCAAAATATTTTCCTGTAAGTTCTTCCAGAGGCTTCTTTTCCCCAAATATCACAGAGAACTTATTTTATAAACCTACAAGAATACTTTTGTTTTCTTTTGAATCTTTCCTATTGTTTTCTCTGATTTCACTATAAAATCTTGTTTTCTTGAAATTCTCATAGAAAGACAACAAATTTCTGCAAAATAAGTTACCGAGAAGAACAAAAGCTTTAATAAAAATTTCTTCTACAGGCAATCTTTTATTTAACAAATTTTAACAAATCTTCTACAAAAGAAATTTTTTTACAGGAAATCTTTTCAAAAGAAATAAATTAAATAAATAGGGAAAAACTTGTATTCCTATAGCTTGAAGAATTTGTCTATAGAAGAGAAGCTTTGCCTACTGCGTGCAACTTCCGAAGCTCTTTTCAAAACACCCCTTTCTAGAAGATTGCAATCATAGAACAAATATGTACCCAAGAACTTCTTCCAGAAATTTAATTCAAAACCCAAAGGAAATCACAAATTAACACAAATTTTTCAGCAGAACTCTGTTCTTTTCATTTCCCGTGAAGTGTTTTTTTTTTCTTGTTTTCCCCAAATCTCATAATATCTTCTCCGAGAGAATCCTCAACAACAAATTGCAATAAATTTAACTAACACACATGGCAAAGAAGAAAAATATCTTCTAACTAACTCACTGATTCTTTCTTCTCTCAATTATCAAGAATTCAATTTATTTTAAAGAATTAAAAATTCAAAAACTAATTTCATTTCTAACACATTTAAAATTCCATTTCACACCAAAAGCATTTAATCCTTATTTAATTTATTCTCACAACTAAAAATGACTTTAATTAATTAATTAATTAATTTAATAAAATAATTTTAATCTCAATGACTAAATTATTTTACTAATAAACTAATTTAATTAATTAAATAAAATATGAAGCTTTTATTTACTTTATTTAAAATTAATTTAAATAAGCATTAAGTTAAAAGAACATTAATCTAACACTAAATTCACAAAATAAACCTTTCATAAGAAATAATCAAAATAGACCCGACGAGACAGCTAAACAGACCAGACCTAAATTGACAACATACTGTGACTGGGTTTGAGACTAGACTAGAAAAAACCTCGTTACTACCTCCCAATCAACATTACCGTTGAGTCTGGACACGCTCAGACCTGTGAAACCAGGTGGAGTCAGTGTCATGTACCTGCAATCCTGCAATCAAACAAATAACACACATATATATAATCCATGATTCAAGCACACCGTGAGGAGAAAATCACGGAAATCACAGGGCATTCGCAAGCGAGTGATGCAACTCCGTTCTCCACACCAATACATGTCACATCAAACTGACAAAATAAATAGCAATTAATCTACCATAAGCATATATATAGCAGTAACATCTGAAGTAAACATCTATGCTAACTTAAGGCATGTCAGAAATAATTACCACCATACAATGTATCATCACAAAATAAATCCACCATCGCTCTAATGTTAGCGATCAATACATCCAAACAAAGTACTAGGGTCTATCAAAGTGAAAACATGCTAATAGAAAACATAAGTAAAATGGAGCGGTACTACAAAATTTAAAAAATGAACTAGGTGTTTGGAAGTTTTGGACTATGATTTTGTGGCCTATGTGTTTAGAGATGATGTTATGACCAAGAGAAGGTGCATTTTATCACCAATATTGTAGGTGATGGCTACCCTAAACTTGGATTCAACTTTGTGTTTGAAGGATACCAATTAGGATTATGTTTTTAAACAACAAAAAATGATCTCAAAGACTAGACTTGACTTGATGTGGTATGAAAAATTCACAAAAAAGTGCTTGATATATGCAACACAATAAAAGAGAAACGTCAAGCCTAAAATTATTCAAGGGTTTGACCTCTCTTGTAGGCTCACTAGAATACCATCTATCAAGGGTGTTGGTAGCTAGGGAATGTAAGTTCATGTATCACCTATGCACCCTTTATCTTAGAGGCTTAATATTTTCTCAAAGTGATCTCTACCTCAACCACTTGAAATTATGTTGAGTAACTTCTTAGAAAGCTATTTATTTGATGCACCACAAGAGGGTATCCGATAGGTCTTATCTAGGATTTACAAAGTATTCTAAGGGAATACTCAACATACCATAAGGGTATGTGAAGCCTAATCTGTGAATATAAAACTGAAAATGTTAAATAGCTTGGAGTAGAGGGTAACCCACTCTTCCCCTTCACTTCTCCAAGGTATAAAGTTTTTGGGCACTTAGTTTAAATGACAAAATTTTCTTCTAATAGGTGTTCCTTTTGATTCAACCCCCAATTTTAATACTTTATCACAATTCTAGAGTTGAGGTTATTCCTTGGTGATGAAATATAAAGCAGATCTCTTAAAATGAAAAATAAGATATTACTTATTTATTATCCTTAATAGCACCCTAGAGTATGATATGCTTGAGTATGTAAGTGTACACTTGAGATTAAAAGACACACATAAAATTTTAATCAAAACCCAAATGTGTAAATGAATTTTAACCTAATTATTTATGTGTGAACAAACAAAAATAGACAAAGCAAATAAAAATATATATCTATAATTATATATTTGATATACATCTATAAAACCACTAAATTAATTGTTTGATTTGCATGGAAATATAAGCCAAAAATAAAAAGTAAATCCTAAAAAAAAAAAAACATTAAAAATAGACTGCTTATGACTTTTTAATAAATTTTTTTAAAAATTGCTCAAAAATGATACCATACACAAAAGTTACTAAAGTTTAAAGTAAAGAACTAACTTTGAATGACTATACCTAAATTCTGGAGTGCAGATTCTAAGAGTCTTACCTTGTCCACTATGTAAGGATCTGAGTTAGCTTTTGAATGAATTAAAAACAAGAAATTTGTGCTAATTAGATTGAAGAGTGCTTCTTGAAAAAATAAAATGGATGTGATGGATGGGGTCTAGCCCCTGTCGACTAGCCTCTGGTTGGGCAGGTGACCGTTGGATAGATGTGATGCCAAGAAAAATGCCATCCTCCTGCTATTGATCTGCTACTCATGAAATGGCTTATTGTAGAGACACCAAAGCATAATCTATACTTCTGCTATTGATCTGGTTTAGCATGAATTTATTAGTATTGGCAAATCCCATGTGAAATTTTTAATTGGGAGGAGATTACTAAGGTGAGTTCTATACCACAATTGGGTTGATAGATTGGGAATAAGTTTGAGGTGGTATTGAACAAGGAAAAATGGTTTTATGCATGGTTCAAATATGAGGTTTTAAGGGATTTGAGAGTAGTTTTTTGTGGTTTCAAACTAGTTTTAAACTGAAAAATGCGGTATCAGGAGAAATAATAGTGACTGACTGCAGAAAAGCAAAAAATTCCACTTCTCACATGGGTAATGAATGATCCAAAACTAAACATAACTATTCATTGCTACACAATTCTATATGCATCACTTGTTCTTTGTAAGTATTCACATTCAATTGGAAAATTCATAAATATTGGGAAGTAATTAATAGTACAACCAAGATGGTTAGCTTCCTGCAGAATTTGAGATCACTGAAAAAAGTTACAAGCTTGATTCTTACAAGGAAAATATATTAGATATTCAAGTGATAAGTTGGAGTGATGTATCTTGTCTTTAAGATCAAAACCATTGGTGGCTATCTAGTATACAAAGCCACAGGTGGTTATCAGATTAAATTTTTTAAGACACAAAATGTACAAATGTTGTCATACAAGAACTGACACTGACCAACAAACTCGGTAATGGTTAAATATTATAATCACCTAGAGGGACAACTTCCACTTGAACTTGCAACATTCGATGCATCAACTACATAATTTTAACTTGACTGAATACAATGTAAACATAGTTTCTCCACATTTTCTAAAGACAAGTGTTTTTAAAATTAAAAAAATCAATACAATTGATTTCAAAATACTCTATAGAATGCATTTTTTCATCTTGTATGATTTGAATTCATGTTCTGGTTACTGGAAAAAAGAAAATCACTGAATTCAAGTTGTGAAAGATTAAGTATTTCTGTATTTTTACTATAATTCAAGCCAAGGTAAGATAATTGAGTAATTTAACTAGAGCTTCTGTTATGGTTGCAATTGAAGTGAGTAACAAATTTCCCTAAAATTTGTTGCTATAAGTACACAAATCAAATCACTTAAAAAATAAAATTCACATTATTTACTTTAGAAACAAATCTGCATACATGGAAGAAATGGGGTGAAAATTTTTACACTATTTTGTCATTGGGAACAGCCTCACAAGGATTTATGTACGATGATCTTTTACATGCCCTCACAAATGGGGTGAAAATTTTTACACTATCATGCCATTGCGAACAGCCTCAAGGATTTATGTACGAATCTTTTTCATGCCCTCACAAATATGCTAAATTTTTCTACAACAAAAATATATGATTTTACATGTCAAAATTTATTTCTCAACTACTCTAGATTCAATTGCAATCTTACTTTATACCCAAAAGTTCTCATTAAAAAATATCTTTGAAACCACTTAAATGGATGTCAAAACTTACAAAATCAAATTAACAAAAAACCACTACTAAACACAAAGTACACAATGAAGTTAGGTAAGGGATAGACTCCCTAGTAGAGTCATTAGAATGCAATTCTTTAATTTGAAATGCAAATGAAAAAAAAAAGATTGACAATTTTCTATTTGATGCAAAACAAAACTTCAGATAGAGTTGAACAAATGAATTCAAAAAAACAATAACAGACACTCAAAATGAATGTTACCGTAAACTCCATTGTTGAATGCCATTTGCTCGAAGGTATTGGTATGTGGATGCTCTTTTCTTAAAGATTACCTATTTTGACAACATATACTTAGCTCAAAATGTGACGATGAAATAGATGAGAGGGTGCCTTAATTAATAAATTTTTGGGAGAGGCAATAGATAGTTGAGATGTGCTGAAATGATCAATAGTGAAGGATGAATGGGGATTTTCCTTAGATTGAAGAGAGAATGAAGGGTTGAGATGGAAGTTATTGGAATGAAGGTCTATGATGCATTTACCAAATTTAGTAAGTAGTTGCAACCATAAGAGAACATAAGGGACAAGTGCACCTAGACTTCTTTTATTATTTGGCATATGAAAAATTCACTCTAGCAATTCACCAATGGAAAATTCACCGCCAACAATTCATCGTGGGAAAATTCACGCCATGACAATTCACTGCGCCAAAAATTAATTGCATGAATTTTTGGTGGTTAATTTTCCATGGCGGTGAATTGCTAGTGGCGATGAATTTTCCCGTGGTGAACTGCTAGTGGCGGTGAATTTTCCCATGGTGAACTGTTGACGATTAATTTTCCATTGGTGAATGGTGATAATGTAAGTGGTGCTCTTATTGACCACCTATTTTTCAATGATAAAATTTTCATAGATCTAGTTTGTGTATAAAATGATAGGTTCTATCATTAATTCAAGAGGTACAGGATAATAAAATGGTAGGATACTTGTATTGAGATACAATCAAGTGGCAAGAGAACCTTTTTTATAGCCTTGTGTTTTCTTATTCATGCAAGCCCAAAAATTATTTAACTAAGACCATTCAAAATATATAACAAAATTAAACTTGTAGGAATCACAACATCATCACATTGCATAGATGCTACTACTGATATTGCTCTCCATGTGAGGGGTGTTTAGAAAAACAACATGATAATGAAGTTAAGAATAAATGGCCTTCTAGAGGATTTTTAAAAAATAAGCTATGTTGGGCTTGTATGTAAAATTGGAAGAGTGGAATTTAACATCAAATCAAACAATGTGAGCACAAATAATTTTAAAAACTATTTTTGAGAACTTAGTAATGAATTAATTGAGAGGGAATTTGGATAGGCAATGATATTTTGTTATGTCCCTATTCTCATACATTCCATATGTTATTTTATCTAGATTTTTGTAATCTTTTGTTAATTTGTTTAACAATTTAAATTTAGTTTATCATTGAATATTGAAGTATACACAAGATATTGCAATTATATATGAATATGAGATAAAAAAAAATATATCTATATTTTTAAAATATTATACTATTATTATATAGATACATTTCTTAATAGAAAATTAAATAATAATAATATTTTTTTATGGAAACAAGAGATATTACATAGAGGTTGACATCTTTGTCTTTGTATATATATAAATCAGAAGTGGTCTTTAGCTAAAAAACCATGTGTAGGGGGATCCAATCTATCAAAGTCACCTAGGGGTCGAACCTAGCCCAAACATGTCTTTGATGGTTTGAACCTTGGTGGATGAGTTTTTATATCACATACCATCATCCTCACCAATTGTGCTCAACCAATTGAGTTACAACCCTTTGATAATTTTTTTTTTTTTAATTAATATTTTTGTAACTTTTGTAATGTCTTTGTAAATACTTATCTATATTGATAAGTTATAATGCATTGAAAGAGATTTTTTTTATAGATTACGATTTTTTATAAATTAGTAAAATAACCTAAAGATGCTATTGGTTTGCTAACATGCACATATATAAATAGCCATGCATACTAAGTAGTATATGAAATTACTTAAACTAAAAACATAAATGATCAATATGATTCTGTATGTATGTGCATATTTGCTACATTATAACACCTTTGAGTACTTATACTAATATATCATTTAGAACTAATTGAAAAAATACCTTTAGAAGATACAAGTCTTTATAGTGAACATTATTGGTATCCACTAAGTAATCTAATGAAGTTTAGATTGGAAGCATTTTTTTGTAGAATATGACTTTATATGAAGTGAATTTGTTTTTTGTAGAGGATAAATTATAACCTTGCCTAAAAAAATGAATCTCTAAGGGCACGTCTTGATGTGAGTGTTTAACTTATTTTGGCTAGTAGTCATGCTCAACTTTTTAAGGAGTTTTTTTTGGGAGTTCATGGATTTTGAGGGAAGTTTTTTTACACTCCAACTGCTCAAATTTAAGCAGAAAACACACTTAAACAGTTACACGGAGATGTGTGATAAGTTTTAGATTTTAGATTTCAAAGTGATGCCTTTCAAATTGGACTGGAAATTTTTCCCACCAGCTTTTGAGATTTACTACCATGTATCATTCATCTACAGTTCTTAGATCTCTTCCAATAAATCTAAATTTTCTATTAAAATTATTTTTTAATATTGATTTTAACAAAATTTGATAAAACCCACCTTTCTAAATGTTAAGCTTGCCCATTGCTACAAAAGAACTAAACATAGGACATCCTTATGTGAGTTCAGACACCAGACATTAGCAGATGAGGTATGTTCTTAAGATTATTGTTAGATGAATAAATGCCATTTTTAATTCTGAAAGGTATGAGTCAGATTGGGATATAAATGCAACTTAAGGATTATCAGAAATTATAGTCATATATATAGGCTCCTCCATATTTAGCCTTTATTATTATTTTGAGTAATTATCTTGGGGATCTGCTTGCCCATAGCTACGGTTCACTGTTGCTTACTAATGGATACCATGAACTCCACAATGGTTAGTCTGCAGCCAATCACTTCAACATATTTAGTTTTCAATCCTTTCATTTTAGTATATACAACCACTCGGGTAGATTATATATAATTATTAGTGCAAACATATATGTTTTATTTTTTATTTATTTGCAGCCTTATATCAGTTTTGAGTCTTTATATGTAAGATTTATGTTTTGTTTAGTCAATATGGGTACATGCATGTATTTATTTATGATTATTTTAATATAAATATTATGATAAATCTTTTATTTTTATAAAAGTCAATCATTCTATGGATTAAATAAAGTAATTTGAACAAATTTTGATATAAACAAAAATTATTATTTATATTTGTAACAAGATTATTAATCATTTTACTGACTTTTTTATTATTATCATTCTATCAATATTTTTGATTTTATAGATATAGAATATATATATTTTAATAATATTGACGAGAAACAAATATCAATGTTAAGTGACATTGATGAAAAATGATTAAATAATGATAAATGACTAAAACAATCGTAATTGCTATAGAAATAGGAATATTATGTAGAGCACAAACATAGAAAAGGGATATATTATGACCAAAAAAATAGACTCATGAATATGACTTGAATAAAAATCGGCTTGACAAACCTACTACAAACATTTTTTCATCTTTTTCCTGACCACTACATTAGTATGCAAAATTCCTCTACAATACTCTCCTTTGTCAAGGATGAAACTTGTACACACACCAAAAAGATAAGTAGTACATTAGTCAACATTAGCATCATAAGTAGCATATAAACATCATAAAGTGAATGCCAAGCATTGATATTGAAATTACAAATGTTGACTAGAGAAAGTATGTATTCAATTATCATAAATTTAAAAATAATACAATAGTAATTTATAATAATTGTATATCACACCCAAAAATATGAAAGCATAATATATTAACTGCCCCAACTAAAGTAGACTTATAACAAGCCATAATAACATATTAATTTTTAAGTGATCTAAAATGACATATTACATCCTTCTCCCCTTAAGCAAATCTTCATGCCAAAGATTATTGCAAAATCTTAAAATCAAGATAGTGATCTATTTCAACATAATCTCTCGAAAGGGTTCTAATTTGAGTAACTAATTAGTGAAACCAACATTTATTTCATACATTTACTTGGTCCGTATACAAAATTTGGAACAAAACAAAAGGAAACTAAAGTAAGCTATCATTCCTCTTCCAAATTTAATGTAACCTCTAATTAAACATAAAAATTCTTGAATGATAAATATTTCAAAAAATTTATTAGATACAAAATCCTTTTATTGATTTGGGTATGCTTAAAATTTGATTATATTTTTATCAATGGACCCCTCTTCCCCTAGTCCCCTTGTAAAAATCCTTCTTACCAAGGCTAAACCTTGCCCCATACTTGTTTGTTTTAGCTAATGATTCTCTCAACTATTTATTTCAACATGTGGCATGTCCAACAATATTATATGTGACATCTCACTACCAAAAATGTCAAATACCTTAACTCTCACATTCCTAATTATTTTCATGCTTTTGATTTATAGTTTGGCTAATCATGTGACATAGAAATTGGATATTTTACATCCTTTTTGTACCATCACAAAACTTCATCCCCAAAACCATGAATAAAGCTAAATTTATTACAACCTTTCCCAAACCTCATCCCCCTTGCATTCTCGGTGAGTGTTGAGAAGTGAAGCATGGAACCATTATTTGTTATCTTGATATCCCTTTTGGTAGAGGAGTAACCCTTAAAGACATGTGGAAATTATTTATGACTAAAATAAAAGATATTTTTAATAATTAGACCAACTAGTTCTTATCCATGGCTACTTGCATTCAAGTTGCTAAAAAATTTGTTTTGGCAAGCCATGTGCATATTTAATCCTAGTTCTATCTCTGAAGACTTGGTACAATTAATTGAATCAATTGATAAGGACCTTTTTTTTTCTCAAATGAAGAAATAAGAAAACATTTCCTTCCACAACTAAAGGGTCCTATCATGTCCCTTTTTTCCATAATTTATGTTATAGTCTAAAATATCTATTTTTATTTCCACGATCTCTCTTGATCCAAATTTGTGTGTGTTATTCCTCTACATCCCCCACAAATCTACCTAATATCCCTGAAATTTATAAGTGTGGAGGAATTTCTAGTCTTCTAAGTTTATGTAAGATATTAGAGTTGAGGGGTCTCCCTTTCTAGCATGACTTTCCTCCCAAGTCTACTTTCTCTTCTATTTTTCTTTGGGTATATCAAGATTTCCCATCTAGTCATTCCCTCTTCCATTAGGAATTTGAAGTATCCCATATTATTATACCTCTCCATCAAACCCTAATCCTTGACAATCCTCATCAGGGAGTTAGAAATCCCCTCATCAAAATGTCTCCCTTCTAAACCACAAGCCTTGAATTATGGTATGAGTCATGGGGTATCCCTAACACTTAAAATTTTACACTCTCAGCCCTTCTCATTATTCATCTCCACCTACCTCACTGCATGAGAAGGAAACCATTAATGGGTAGGTTGATTACGCATCTTCTAGAAGGGTTCCTATAGGCATAAAATTGTCATTTAATAATGAAGATTTGGTTCCACATGTACAACTGGCTATACAAATGTAGAGAATAAAAAATTGACTACTATTAATGAGGTAGTTAGAGTTTCAAACCCTACTGACCCATTACCATTATTGTTAATGATGGTTGTAGTTCATAAGGGAAATTCCTCCATGCCTCTCAAGTAAAAAAATTTACATGCAAGAATGATTTCAAGCACAATTCAATAGGAAAATTTCTTGATGTGTATGAGAAGTACATGGTGCATAATATTCCTAAGATGGAGGTCATTTTTATATATTTTGACACCTTTTCTAAGTGTATTAAGGATCAAAATATCTTCATGGAAAGTAAGAAAAAATTACGTGAACCCTAACAAAAAATTATCATAAGGACTCATTGTGCAAGCATCCATATGTAAGGATGAAACTCATAGATCTATGAAGGTCAAGGGATGAAAAAATCACAAAGGTATTCTATTGGAGGACGAAGCCCTTTCATTTGAAGGAATAGTATTACATAGAGGTTGTGATTGAAATTTATTGGTGGTCAATATTTAGTAATATGAATTGTTTTAATTTTATAGGTTGTCATATGAGTAAAACATTATATTTCTAATTTATGTTGTATTTGTGTAGCCAATATTTAATTATTAGGGTATACTATTATCTTTTTATATTGTAGTTTCTATCTTACTAGTGTTTTGTAATAGCTTTTCATTCTCATGTAATAGAAATGAACGGTTCTATAATTTTATTTTATTTGTGAAACCATGATTTAACTTTGTTTAGCTAGTTTTGATGTAATACATTTCAAGCTTTAATCTCTTTCACTTTTGAAACCTCACTTGTTATATTAGGGTTTGATATTATTTAAGTAAATGTAATATAAATTTCCTAGGTTTTCTAGAGTTGAGTAGGAATCAATTATGATTTATCATTTTAACGTAAATTAATGAAGTATTAACCATAATACAAGGTTAATAATGCTATCATGTAAAAATTATTACTATCTAGACTTTCTAAGGTTTTTAGTTTTAAATATTAAAATCCAAAATTAGAAAAGCCAAAATATTTTCCTTAATAAACAGGGATTATAAGGGCCTACTTAAATAAATTAAATCTATCCAAAATTATTTATATTCATATTAGTAGGGGCATTAAATTGGTAAAAATGCTAATGATCTTGCTAATATGTTCTTTTCAAAATTGATCACTGTAGTGCAATAAATTTTATGAATGCTAGTGACATAACTATTATGTACCACTAGAGGGAGATTAGAGAGTATGACTACTCCATAGAGGAGTTAGGACATGCTAGACAAGGAAATTACCTCTAATTTAGGAAAGTATCAAAGAGAAACTTTGATATGATATTGTATCATGCCCATATTTGTACATGGACATGAAAACACAAACCAATTTTTTTATTTGAATAAAACACTAACTAACTAGCTTCTATCATGCTCAACATTATAGAATAACATGCCCACATTTTGACTTTGTACATGCAAAATTATGATAAGAATTCCACACCATATGAGGGAGGGAATAAGATTAATGGGTGTTGCAAAATCCATTTCACACATGATATGATGATAGGGTATGCAAGATGCCACAAGGGATGACTTTCTTGAAGTAACATTCCCTCTAGGTTCCTAAGTGGCAGTGAAGTAGTCAAAATTCCAAGGTGTAACCTAACACCTATAAATAACTAAACCCTAATTGAGCTACATTGCATTTAAATTTTGAAATATTTAACTAATTAAATTAATGTTAAATAAAGTGATTAAATGCAACTAATAATAAATAACATTTTTTTATGAAAAATTTCAATAACGAACATACTAAATTTTAATTAAATGTTATAACAAGAGTTTATGGCTAGTTCAGGGGCTACAGATGCGTTTAAGCTAGCCAAGTGGCTATTGCAAGAATTTAATAGGTTGGATATCAAGATCAAGGGTCTAAAAGATAATATGCAAAGTAATTCGAAGGGCTCTTCCCTAGATATTTTGATTGAAAGACTAGTGGACCTAGAGTTCTTCTTTACAGATTTTAAATCCCTGTGTGAAAAAAACCTCTTTGATATGGAAGCTAAGATTATTGAAACTAATGTGGACATCAAGAAGCTTTTTCATGTTAGCCACAGTTCGGTCAAGAACAGTGTTGAATCTCTAGAGGTCATTTTTTGCAAGATAAGTCAGCTAAGGGAAGATCAACTTTACTTTGCAGAGTTGATGGAGAAGGACTAGTATTCAAATGGGAAGGGGAAGAAGGTTGGAAAAGATGAGGATAAAGGCCCATGTACAAGAGTTAGGGTTAACTTGAGGAAGACCTTCGAGGAGGAAAATAAAGAATTGATGGACATGGTCAAGTTGCATCATAACCAGGAGATTGAGGTGGCTAACACCTTAAAAAACATGAAATGGTATCTCTTTTTGTGTTGTTTCCTGTTACTATTTCCTTGCTGTTGGGTTTTTGTTTTTTGGCTGTTGTTTTCTTGTTGGTTGCTGCTGATGGTGCAATGTTTTTATCTTTGAGAAAATTCTCATATGTTTTGTTGTAAAGGGTTTTGAGTCCCTTCAAAACCTATTTTTCCCTTATAATCAAGACAAGAGTTTATTCTTCTAAATAGTTTTTGAAAGAGGAAAAAATGGGTTTTATAGGGACCCAAAACCACAAAGTTTACAAACAAAAGAAAAGATCATCAAAGACCCTGTAAACAGAGAGGCTGTATAGAGGACAAAAAAATGACAAAGCCACAACCACCAAAAAAAGGACAGCAAGGGCCACAAAAAAGACCCAAAAAGACCAGACAAAACGCCAACAACGACTAAACTTGGGACTTTAAAATTTCCATTGTCTCAGCTTCCATGTCGTTCATTTCTTGAACCCCCCTCTTTAATATCTAGACCATCTGGGTATTAGGAGGTGCTTTCCTCTTAAGTTTGGCATGGGTCCTCTTCGATATTCCTTGGTTCTCATTCTTGCTTTTTTCCTTGTCCTCTCCTAGATCAACAACCAACGATCCTTGTTGCGACTTTTCCAACTTTTTAGACATTGCATTGATGATAATGGCATTGTACCTTGCCATTCTATGGTTTTGTTCCACAACAGTTTTCATATTGTTTTTTATTTTAACAATTTAAGATTCCAGAGTCTTATACTTGTCCTCAATGTCATAATCTTTCGTTCCAGTATTGTTCTTTTTATGTTTTCCTTCCTCATTGCTCAGAGTAGACAACTTCAATTCTAGTTCCTCCAACTTTCTTTTTAGAACCCTATTTCTGAGATTAAGATCATTAATTTCTTGATAGGCCCATTTCATAACCCTGAAAATATCATCAACACCACTTCTAGCAAAGGCAAGGATATCTCTAGACTGATCCCGATCTAAAATGAGGTTAAAATCATCCAGGTTAGGGGAGCTAGGAAATTTGGTACCATCATCTTTGAAAGAGCCAGGAGGGGTAGAGACAGAGTTTCTGCTAGCTTCAGGGTTCACAGTTTTTTCCTCCAGAGAGTCCGCAGAGTAGGAAACCAACTTATTGGCAGTGGAACCCTTGAGAGTGGGATTCTTTAAAGGAACCGAGTAGCCAAGGTAAATCTTAGGGTTAGCTTTCATGAGCTGGGGTTTACAAAGTTGGGTTTTCTTACTAGACAAGATAGGGGACGGATGGGCTTCAACAATTCTCTTTGGGTTAGGCTTAGAATGATTCTCTAAACCACCATTATCTGTATCATAGTCCTCAGACGCCGTGGAGGCAACCGGTTTAGATAAAGCCAATATTCTTTGAAAATGTTCATAGATTAACCTAATAAGACTAGGATGAAGAATAGGGTATCTACTGGGATTTTTCTTGTGGTCCTCAAGGCTATTTCTCAATGAACAGAACAAATAATGAGGCAGAGAAATCTGTACCTTATGGAGGAAGTGGTTAAGGATAGAAAAATGATGACCATAAACTCTGGTGAATCTCCCATCCAAGGTAATATACTCCATTATGACATGAAGCACCTTTCTGCAAAGTGCCTTGATGGTGTCGATTTCAAAATAGCTATTGGAAACTTTGACCAGTTTCATTTTCTCATTTTCTTTCTTAGGGAATTTTATTACCACCTCATCTAAAAACCTTTTGTCACGATAAAACTTCATGCCCTCAGTGGACATTCCAATCACCTCTCTTATGATTTTCTCATCCAATTTCACCTTTCTCCCAAAGAGGATTATTTCTCCATTATTCCAGTTCTTCTCAAAGTAGTCAGTAGCCATAGGATCAGGCCCATGAAGTTTTTCCAGGAATGGAACCAAACCACCTTGCTCAAACTATTTCCAGACCTTAGCATTCCTCGTGTGCATTTCATAGCTATTTGGCTTGATTATTTTCCTATCCCCCCATATTCGAATGCACCTCACTGCAATCTCTACCAGCACTGAAAACCTATTGCAAATTTACGCAACCATTCCAATGAACCCACAAAGCATGCCGCTTTTTCTTACCAGCTAAGTTATTTGACACGGCCCCATCAAATCTCTTCATTTTGATGTACTTAGCCCTTTTCCCTATCATCATTAAAGATACTTTCCTCTTTCCCATGCATAACATCATAATCTAATAAGGCCTTGAATTTAGCTCCCAAGTCCTTGAAATTCTACCATGTGTTCAACCCTCCCCTCTTAACCCCCTCATTCGCAAAGTAATCCACCACACTGTTAGCTTCCCTGTAGATGTGGGAGATTTTAACTTTATCGAACTTGTTTAAGATATATTTTTCTTCTTCAATCCAATTCTTAATAGTCCAGAAGGGAGGGGTCCTACTTAGAGACAATCATTGATGTTTTTGGAGTCCCCTTCAAGCCATAAATATTTTATATTCAGATTATGTGCTAAATTTAAAACTTGAAAAGCTCCTGTAGCCTCTGCCACATGGTTGGTTTGATGACCTATGGAAATGGCCACAACCACCATAAAATTACCATTTGAGTCCCTTAACACACCTCCACTTCCGGCCATCCTCAGATTGCCCTTTGCAACACCATCAAAGTTGGCTTTAGTCTAGCGATTAGGGGGAAAAGGTCCAGCACACACCCTCCCTACTTTTCTTAGCTGGCTTGGATGCCTTAGAAACATCCATTTTGATATTCCAATCCTTGGCTATCATTACATCATAGGGAGTGCACACCACATCTTCAAGATTAAGAGATTTTTGGGGAATAACATTGAAGTTTTCCTTTATAGGCCTAATTTTTTTTTCAAAAAAATTAGTCTTCGACATCTCCTTATCCCTGAAAAGTATGTTATTATGTTCTTTCCACACTCCCCAAACAACAAAAGGGAAAATAAAAGCCCATAAACTTCGAATGGATTTTGAGATGGAGCTTTCCATTATGAAAAGAAATCTTCAATGGACAGGGGGAACACCCAAGAAATATTCTAGAGGGCTAAAAAATTTCCCCAAATTGTAGCAACAAACGAACAGTGGAGAAATAGATGGTTTTCTGACTCTGCCTCACTCTTGCAAAGGTAACATATGTTGGGGATTTGTAATCCCCATTTGCAAATATTATCCACCATTAGCACCTTATTTTGAAGCAAAATCTAGAAGAAAATGTTGAATTTAGGAGTCAAGTGTTTTATCCACACTTTAGACCAGAAAGGAGGGGGGCTTTTGAAAGGGACAACAGAGAAACAACCGAAGAAACATAGTAGCTACCCGAAGGGATGTCCATCCAGACAAGATGATCATCCATCTGATTTTGTCCCAATCTAATACCCCTTAAGGAAGATTGAAGTTGAGCCAACTCCTGACTAACCACACACAAATCCACCCAATCTCCTTCACTCCAATAATCTTTAGCATACTCTCCAAAGGTAGCTTTGCAAAACTCAGCCCATCTGTTGAATCTTTCAATTTTGATTAGGGGATCCTTAAAAATCCATTTGTCCTCCCAGAACCTAGCTAGATTGCCGCTTCTAATGTGCCATCCAACCCCTAATTCCAAAATATTTCTACTAGCAATCATGCCATTCCAACAAGTTGAACCACAGGGCATAACAGGAGAATCCAACAAGGCTTTGAGGGACTCACAATTGGTCATATATTTACTTCTTAAAATATCTTTCCATTCTCCAACAGACGAGAAGGATCTCCATATTTGTTTAGCAAGAAGAGTCTTATTAAGCATTCTAATTTTTCTAAGACCTAATCCCCCCAAGGTTTTTGGTCTGCAAACCAAATCCCATCCTATAAGAGGCATCCTCTTTATCTCCTCCACACTAGACCAAAGGAATCTTTTTTAGATCTTTTCAATGGCCTCTGCATATTTAGCAGGAATTTTGAAAAGGCTTAAAGCATAAACTGGGAGATTTTGAAGAGAAGCTTTGAGGAGCTGAATTTTTCTAAATATTTTAGCATAAATAAATTAAAATGAAATGAAAAGTGAATTTTTCGCAATTCTAGGTTGACATTTAAATTTTTTGTGAAACCAATTTTTGAAATAAAATTATACTATAATTTGATTTCAAATCTAATTTGACTAATTACCATTCACTCTCAATTAATTAAATTAATTAACTCGACTAATTAACTTGGAAGTTCACATCACCTTTAAATGATTACAAGACACATTAAATCTTAAAACATAGCACAAAATTGAAAAACTATATTTTTATTTAATGTTGTACATTTCCTAAAGGTGCACAAAATTAAATTTACTTAAGGGGATTAATTATCCCTAAACCCACTTTATGGGCTTAAATAATTAGGGCAATAAAAGAATTTAAAAGGGTGCCATAATCCTTTCATCTTCATTCCTTGAGTTGTACAAGGGAGGGAGAGCAAGGGAGGGGAGATAAATTTCTCCTCTCAAGGTAAGAAGTTAGTTTTTTTATTTTCATTTATGTGTGTACATATATGTGTATATGTGTATATATATATGCATATATATTATGTATATATTTTTTATTTTTTCTTAATTTTTAAAAGTACACATTTAAATTGAGAGTATATACAACATATAGAAAACTATATATGTATGTCTAATTATAATTATGCTAACTATTATTACTTTCTCTATTTTTTTATTTTTTAGGATAAAAATGATGCACTCTATATAAGGATAAATATATTATTTTTTCTTTAAAAAATATAGTCAATGGGGATGGGAGACTAACCTCCTATAACTAACCACATCTTGTTACAAGGACAATGACTCTCATAGAGTGACCATGTCCCCCAAAAGAGAGGTGAGGGAAGATCCCCATGCCCCATAGGCTCATGGGCCTATGGAGAGTGGGGTCTCCACTCCCTCATGGCCATGACCATGACAACTAGGGATTTAGCCCTATCACCCCTTTACATTTTTATATTTTTATATTTTTAATAGCAATACAACAACACCCTTAAATATGATCACTCTTTTTTTAATAAGAAAAATATCTAAGTTTATATATTTTAAAAAAGGAATGGATCACTGAGTTAAATATATATATAAACATACATATAGATACATATATACATATGGCTCTAGGAAAATTCACCACCAGCAATTCACCTCCAACAAATCCATTGTTGTGCAAAATTCACCACCAACAATTCATCACATATACAATTAGGAAATTGCTAGCGGTGAATTTTCCTAGAGATGAATATATGTATGAATATATACATATATGTATCTATATGTATGTATATGTATGTGAAACATAGAAAAGGGGGTGAAAATTTCAGGCTTTCACCTTAGGGTTTGAACACCTTTCCCTAATTTTAGTTGAAATGTGATGTGTGTGCTAATGTGGGGGTTTGATCGGATTTGGACATGGTATATGATAGAATTACAACTTGATAGGTGAGTCAACCAACCCTTAACCAAATTTGAAAGTGACCTAAGGATGAAATGCAATTATTAAATTGACCTAATGATGTAAACTACTATTTTGATGTAAGGGTATGTGTAGGATCATCATAGAAAAAATAGGCCCTTAAGTGGCGAAAAATTTAGAAAAATCAAAGTTAGGCAACTTGACGTAAAAATTTGAATAAGTTATCTATATTATTTCAAAAATATGTAAGAATAGAATATGTAGCAAATTGAATGTAGTTTCTAAACTAATAGGTTTTTTTAAATCTATTTGGTGAAAATTTGAAATTTCAATGCAATAGTACTTAAATTTAAGGGAAAAAAATAGAGTGTCAATGACCACCCTAACCACAATAAAATGATAATATTTTAATATTTTAGATATAAGTAGAGGACTCATGTCCCGATGTGATGCATATTTTTTTTTAAGTTTTTTCCAAGTAAATAATTAATTATGATTTTTTTATTACAACTTTTAAAAAATATAAAAACTCGTATGTCTGGCCACCTTAACCTAGTCAAAACTTCATGAAATTCAATTTTTTTTAATCTTATAGTATGTGAAGCATAGAATGTGACACATGTTTTATATTCAAAAAATGTGAAACCGTTTGAAAGCTATAGATGTTTTTCAATCAGGACTTTAGTCGTAATTCAAATAGAAAATGAATAATAATTATTTATTAAATTCAAAGTAGAGCATAATTTATATTGGTGGAAAGTTGAGAATCTCCTTTAAAAACCCTTTTTGTTTCATCAATTTTGGGTAAAAAAAGTCATCGACCACATACCCATCATATCGCCACTTTTTGGCCCATCATGATCCTGCACATACCCGTAAGTACAATGCATCTAAGAAATCACAAACAAAAACAAACTACAAAAATTGACTGAGCAGGACAATATGCACTTGTGGTTTGAATTTGGAGCTGGAAATGGAGGACATAGGCACCCTGAGTGCCACTATCTTTGTAGGGAAAATTTAGATTTGTTTCCACAATCATCTAGTGTCATATCAGAGTTTTAATTTTTTGCTTGTTGCATTGTCGGATCATGGTCAAATAATTTTATAACCAAGTTTTTGTGAGTTATCAAGGTGTAGGGTTACAATTGAAAAAATTAATAATTGACCTTCAAACTTCCTTCAATCTTCTTCAAACCTAAAACCTACATGTTCAAAGAGAGAAGAAAGGTTGTGCCATTTAGGGGCTTGCCTTAGTCAAACCTCATGTTAGTGTTTCCACTTCCACAATGGCAATATAAAAGATAAAATGATAAATGATAGGAAGGAATGATGAATCGACAAAGTTCTACAACTCACCACCCTTTAATGGTTTCATTGAAGGACTAAAGTCATATGCATCTCCTCAAGGCTTGGATATTTCTTGCTTGATTTATTTGAAGTGCTTCAATTGCTTGGAGACCTACAAAGGTTTAGCCTTCACAAACAATATGAAAACATAAACATGAACACACTCATAAAAATTTTGAAATGATGTTTGGATCTTGAATTGCTGCAATAAATCCTCTAATGAATACTCTTGACTTGTTGGATAATGCTCTTGATAATAATTATTACTCTTAATGTTTACTTGTTGCTAGATCTTTCTTGTTAATGTTCAAATAATGTAATAACTAGGTATTTATATGGTATTATTCTAATTTCCCAAATATTAAATCCTGATAGTTGACTTTTTATAATTGAATTTCAAATAATAAAATGTTAACAATGATATATTTGAATTTACAACCAAAATAGAGGGACATAGGTGCCCAAGGAACTAGTGTCCCAAGCCTATTTTTTGAAACTTAAGGAGTCAATGGAAAAGTATTAAATGAGAGCATTTTTTTTTATGCTTGCAGACTACTGTTAAATGTTTAAAATAAGTTGTGGAATGCATAATTTAGGAAATTAAGTGCTTAATTAGGTCCAATAACTTAAATGGGAACAAAACATAGTTTGAAATGAAACTAAGTTCAAAAAATGTGAACAAAGTGAAGAAAGAAAGTAATAATGTCAATGCATCACTATGTCCAATGTGCATGAAAAAAGTGAAGAAAAGAGTGCCAACATATGCCCCCACCTTAAAGAAATTGCTAAATGCCATATTGTGAGAAATTTATTTAAGGTATAAAAATGATAAATGTCATGCAATAAAAGATCATGAGAGCCTATTTGGAAATCCCTATACCAATGACATATTTATAATTAAATTTGCCTCATGATAAAGGGTTGCGTCAAAATTCAATACAAAAATCAACACAAAGGATGAACAGATAAGGGATCCATGGATTTGGGGTCAGTATATGTATTTGCTATAGTGATATAATAGAGCTTGGAACTGACATCATTCCCCAAATACTCATGGAACAAAAAACACAATGGAAGAATGGTACATAGAGAGAAAATAAACAAACTTTTGGGTCAACATGGAAGATACCTAAATGTCTCAATGCCTTGCATCGTCTCCAAAGGAAAACACAAGATAAAAAGAAAAAAATTTATGACATATAGAATAATTTCATGATAGATTTGTTTCCTTTATATCATTGCACCAATGAGTAACAAGGGTAATCCAAAGAAAAATCACAAAGACAAAGACACACCAAGAAACACAACATAGGATATCACATCACATGTAAGAAAACACAACAAAGGAGTACCACTCATGCAATTTGACCTAAAGCAAGTCATCCACATCCCAATCTTGCTTGTCATATATAGAAGGTGAACAACTAGCTAAAGGGACTACAAAAAGTGTCGTACTATGAGCATCACCAGGTTCAACACATGGTGGGTCACTCTCATCAAGAGGATCATCATGGTTGCCCCATCTAAATTCATAGAATTTGAAAATAGAAAATTAAGCTCATTATGCACTTGTTCATCAATTTTAGCAATTTCATCTTCATCATTTAGATTTATAAACATGAGAGGTTTTATGGTAACGTATGTTGTATGTTCTTGTTTCAATTTTTGTTTGATTTCCATGTCTTTTTCTGGTTTCATGTCTTGTTTTGGTGAAATTTGAAATTCTTCTTTATTTTTTTGCATAGGTGTTTGATTTCCAGATAATGTTTTATTCTTTTCTTCCAACTGATGAGCAATAGCACGATGTTTTTTCATATACTCTTAAGAATTTATGTTTCTTCTTGGATTGTTTTCAAGTTGTGAAGGGGTAAGAGTAGGTTTCTCGATCATTGGTCTCTTTTCTTCCCTTAAGGGAGGAACTAAAGGAACCAATGGTGGTTGGGAAAGGATTATCTCGTTAGGTTTATATAATTGCTTTGTCTTCAGAGGCACAAAGGGAATTATGTGATTGTCTCTTGGTATTTTGTATGATATCAATGGATGAAATCTAGCATAAATACCTTGATTACTTGGAAGGTCCTTGGCTTCAGGCATGGGTTCATCCACAACTGGTAAAGGAGGAGGAACAAACATAGACTTATCATTCTCAGGAATATTGCTAAGGGATAATTTTGTTATGCGTTTTACCTCAATTTTTTTGATATGACCTGAAAAAGAAGTACTCACAAGGCTTAATAGGTTCCATACGTTGAGGAAAAAATAAATCCAATGAAAAGTTTCCACAAGAAGACAAAGGATTAAAAACACTATGATATACTATGTATATTTGATATTCAAATGGGAACTTTATGCAGTTGTGGATCTAACTGATGGGTAGCCCACCTTCACATGAAATTGGTCGAACATTGAGATGATAGAGAATGATACGTCTAATTGTTTTGGTCCAACTTTAAGAGGAATAGTGATTGAACCTATCATATGGTGGGAAAAACCATCATGAGTTTTCAACCATGTTTTTAATTGTTCATAAGAGTCTTGATAAAGCTCATGCACATACAAGAACTCCTCAATGATCACATTCTCTATGCACACTAGATAAATGAGTATTCCCTATGTAGGTTTTTCATTGATATGACCGACAATATAGAGAGGATCATCAGGTTCATGTATGGATGTGTCAATATGGGTGAAAGCAATGTTAGGTAAAAAAGGGGTTTGGTCCTTACAAGGTTGGACATCAATGAGATTGATCATATCTTTTATCCCATCGTCATCACTCTTATTATCATTATTATCAACATGCATATTATCATTCTTAACATCACAATCTTGCACAAAGTTGGATGAATGGTTAGGCATTGGATTGGTGAAAATTTGTAAGTTTAAATGGTTAGGTGCGGCAATAGATTTTCTCCCTTTATCATTAGCATCACCCAATTAGATGTGATTAGAGTCGATGAGGTCTTGAATTTGATGTTTAAGACATATGCAATGCTTTGTATCATGCCCATGTATGTGATGGCATTGACAAAAGGATTTTGGATTAAATCTTGGGGATACGGGTTTGGTTATGTCCATGGGTCTAATTGTGGTAATTGGATTATGTTCTTGCTTAAAAGTTGCAACATAATTGAATGAAGGGAATCATGTAATTTCATGAATTGCCTATCTCTTTCTCTAAATTTATATGGAGTTGAACTTATGATTGCAACTTGTGGGTCAATACATTGTTAGTTGTTTGAGGTGTGTTTATCTTGATAAAGTTCTTATTTTTATTTTTTAATGGTTGATAGTTGTGATGAGGTATGGATTCAAATTTCTTAGTAGGGTTTGATGAAGATGCCTCTTCATATTGACTAATCACATTCTGATAGTCACAAGAGCCATACAAAAGTGTGTAAAGGATGGATATCACCAATAAGATCTTATCCCTAGTGCCAAGTTGTAATTTTTCAATGAGCACTCTTTGAACATCTACATAAAGAAGGGTAAGATTGATTTGTGAGTATAATAATTGATATCATCCTATGAAATCTATCACCTTTTCATGTTTTCCTTGTTTTCACCTCACTAAATCAGTTAATATAATTTATGGGCCTATGTTTTCTTGGAAATGTTGTAGGAATGCATGGAAAGGTTCATTGAACAAATGAATCAAATTATTCAGAAATGAGAAAAATCATTCCAAGGTCATGTCTTTCAACATCTTAGGAAAATTTTTAGCTAGGAGCTTATCTTCAAAGATAAAATCACTACACAATTCTATATAAGTTGATATGTGACTATTAGGATCTCCTTTACTATTATGCTTTTCAAACCTAGGAATCTTTGTGTTTAGCGATATGGTTGTTTTCAAAATTTCAAGTGATAAAGGGATCATTTTGACATATTGTGATGTTTTTCCATTTTGAGCTTGGTTCAATGTTAAAATTTGTTGTTGGAGTGAGGTTACATTTTACCAAAGTTGATTGATGACTACGTCATTTCTTGACATGTTTTGGGAATGTGATGAATATGGTGGTATTGTGTAGGTTCTTAGTGGACTACTATGTTGTAAATTTATTAAAGGTGATGAAATTTGAGATGTCATATGTGATGTCATGAAGTTATGAGGATGCCCACTAGAGAACCCTAAGGTTGGAATTATGCCATTTGTTGGTTGCATCGTTGATGCTACAAATGGAAATGTATATGTAGGAATAGATGGTATAGTTTTAGGGAGAGAGATTTGACTTCCTCCTTGGATTTGAGTGTACCCAAAAGCTTGAGCACAACTAGACATCGTAGGAATGTTCATGTCCATAATATGGGATAGGATACACAACACCTCTAATCCTTGGGCATCATTAATCAGTGTCCTTAAGTTGTCTACTCCAGGCACTATTTGTCCAACTAAGGATTTAATGTTTAGGTACTCTTGCCATAATCTAAGTCTTTGTCTAATTTTCTTAATTTGTCTTTGGGAACATGCAAAAAAACAGTCTCAAAATCCATAAAGGTACTTGTTTATGAAGTTGTCATTGGTATGGTAAGATTAGGGATCGAGTCTAAAATGGGCATGGTATTGGCAATACCTTAGTGAAAGAGTTGGAAAAATCAAAATCCACAACAAATGTAACAACAAAATGAGATGCCATAAGTATACAACTATGTCTCACTAAATTATTGGCAATAGGACACCAGGTCATGAAATTCATACAAGTTTCAAGACACTGTGTGCCCACTATGAACACTAAAATGCCAAATAGTCACAATAAAACACTCATAAACAAAAATTAGAGAGAAAAAACAAATAGAGGACATAGAGATAGAGGTAATATTATCCAAAATTAGCAAGACTATGGCACATAGGGCACCTATGTCCTAGGTAGTTTTTTGTAAAATTCAAGGTTTGGCTATCTGTAATAGTGTTTAAGGTTTCTATGTATGTGTGCAAATAAGTCTAGTAGTGAATATTTTTCCATAATTTTCTCCATTTATGATAATGTAATTCAAAATTCAAGTGTGCAAGAATGTTGAAAATTATTGAACAATAAATGAAAATTGTAAATACAATTTCTAGATCTTAGATGCAAAAATTAATTGATTCTAATATGTTAAATCTGAAAATGATTATGTTAATATGCTTTTTGAAATAAAATAATATAATTTTTCACTTTTTAGCTATATGCAAGATACCTAAATACATGCAAATGACACTTTAAATTTTTGTTTTAAAATTTTAAATGACCTAATGCAGATTTATGAATACAATTTGAATGTAGATTTGACCTAAAATGACTGAAATTAACCCTATTGCAACCTATGATGCAATATGATTTGTAATTTTTTGAATTTTTATGCCCTTGTATGATACAAAAATGAAACCATAAATGAACAATGCAATGCAAAATCTAGATCTAAGGTGCAATTTTTGAAGGTATATTGTTAACAAGTTAGGTTCACCAAAATGAAATGTAAAAAAGGGGTGAAACTTTTGGGATTTCACCTTAGGGTTTGAACACCTTTCCCTAATTTAATTTGAAATATTATGTGTGTGTTGATGTGGGGGTTTGATCATATTTGTACAAAGGTATATGATTGAATTATAGCCTAATAGGAGAGTCAACCGACCCTTAACCAAATATGAAAGTGACCTAAGGATGAAATGCAATGATTCAATTGACCTAATGATGTAAATTACTATTCTGATGTAAATATAATGGATCTGAGAAATAATAGACATAAACAAACTACAAAAATAGACTAAGCAGGATAGTTTGCACCCGTGGTTTGAATTTGGAGCTAAAAATGGAGGGCATAGGTGCCTGAAGTGCCACTATCTTTTAGAGAAAATTCAAATCTATTTTCACAGTCCTCTAGTGTTAGATTAGAGATTTCATTTTCTGCTTGTCGTACTATTAGATCATAATTGGATAATTTTGTAACTGTGTTTCTGTGAGTTGTTAAGGTGTAGGGTTTCAATTTCAATAATGAATAATTGACCTTCAAACTTCCTTCAATACTCTTCAAACCTAAAACCTGCACATTCAAAGAGAGAAGAAAGGTTGTGCAATTTAGGGGCTTGCATTATTCAAACCCCATGTTAGTGTTTCCACTTCCACAATGGCAATATCAATGATGAAATGATAAATGATAAGAAGGAATGATGAATTCAAAAAGTGTTGCAACTCACCACCCTTTAATGGCTTCCTTCAAGGACTGAAGTCATACACATCTTCTCAAGGCTTGGATCTTGCTTGCTTGATTTTCTTGAAGTGCTTGAATTTCTTGGAGACCTAAAAAGGGTTAGCCTTCACAAGAAATACAAAAAAATAAACATGAACACACTCACACATTTTGACATGATGTTGGGATCTTGAATTGTTGCAATAAATCCTCTAACAGTTTCTCTTGACTTGCTAGATAATGCTCTTGATAATAATTCTTGCTCTTAATATTCGCTTGTTGGTAGATCTTTCTTGTTATTGTTCAAATAATGTAATAATAGGTATTTATATGTTATTATTCCAATTTCCTCAAAATTAAATCCTAACAATTGACTTTACATATTTTAATTTCAAATAATTAAATACCAACACTAATATATTTAAATTTGGAGCCAAAATGGGGGGGGCATAGGTGCCCTAGGTGCCAATGTCTCAAGCCTACTTTCTGAAAACTTAAGGAGTTAGGGGCAAAGTATTAAATGAGAGCATTTATTTTATGCTTGAAAATTGTTGGTAAAATTTTAAAATAAGCTATGTAATGCATAATTTAGTTAATTAAGTCCTTAATTAGGTTCAATAACTTTAAGGGAAGAAAAACATAGTTTGAAATTGTCAAGGGTGATAATTATGATGTTACAATATGCAATACATATATATGCATAGATATATAATATATATATGTATTTATAGATGCATATATGTATACATACAAACATATATATGTATACATATATACATATATCTATACATACATATACATATGTATATGTATGCACACACATATATACATATGTATGTATATATACACATATGTGTGTGTGTGTATCTACACACACATATAATCATGAAGTATAGAGACATAAGTTTAAATTATATGTATATATTTTAAAATAGGTGCATATTAAGCTCTAAATACAAATAACTATATTATTTTTTAAACAAAATTTTAAGATAAAATAGGGAATTTTTTCTTTATAACAAGCATATGGTAGGGGATTATATTACAAACATGTGATGCATTTTTTTTTTTGTAAAATAACTAGGAGAGTTTGAAAATGTTTTACTTTAAAGAATAGACTTACAAATTTCATTATGAAAGTATCTTAACAATTATTGTAAAATAAAATTTAATATGATAAACACATTTATATATAACTTTCCAAGAAACTCATTTTTGAAAAATAACATACATTTTGTGAAAAAGATTACAAATATTTTTTAAATTTAAATAAATTAATACTATAACTTATAATAAAAATACAAGGAACCCTTAAATCTATTTCTTAACAACTTGATATATCCCACTTCTAAATAAATGAAAATGAACTCCATGTCCAATCAGAATATGAGGATGAAGATTTTCATTCCAATAACAAGGTATCACTCCAATGAGTGTAACAAAAACCTATAAAACATAATTTTCAAACAAGACAATGGAGAGATCACCTCCCAACTTTTGGGATTTCTCACAAGGCCACCCCCAATCTAGGAGGCCCATAAAAAAATAAAGTGAACAATATAAATAATACATACAAACAACTCATAAAATACAAACCTTTTCTACCCAAGGATACACTCATAATTAATACCTTCATAAGATTCATTAAAGTGGGAGGATAGGAAACTCTCTCCAATGGGGATGAGCATAGAACCATGAACAAATTTAAACACAACTAGAATCCCCCTCAAGGGGATTCAACGCCTTCATATACTTCACAACCATTCTAAAATACACCACACTACTCGAATTTTTTTTAAAAGAACCAAAGGTATTCATACCAAAACTATCTCCTTCTCTAAGAGGAAAAAGCACCCCCTTGGGTGTTAGAAACCTACTTCACCCCACACATGGGTTACTCATATACTTGAGAGAGCCTAAAAAATAACAAACCTATCCCATACACAAGAAATGACACAACATGACAACATTTAAACATTTGTAAAATCTCAAGTAACACATTAAAAAAAAAATTATAGCTTTCTAAGGAAGTAATCCTACATCAAAATATTTTTCATAATATATGAAGAGGGGTTGATGAAAATTTATCCAAGGTTCCTCTAAATTCTTCCATAAAGCCTCCAAAAACTCCCAAGAGCTTTGTGTGTGTGTTTGTCTCTGTCTATGTCTTTGTCTCTATCTATCTCTATCTTTGTATTTGTCTTTGTCTCTTTGTCTCTCTCGGTCTCTCTCTCTCTCTCTATGTCTTTGTCTCTGTCTCTATCTCTATCTCTATCTCTATCTATCTCTGTCTCTATCTTTGTCTCTGTCTATCTTTGTCTCTCTGTCTCTGTCTCTCTGTCTCTGTCTTTGTCTCTGTCTCTGTCTCTCTATCTCTCTTTGTCTCTCTCTATCTCTTTTTGTCTCTGTCTTTGTCTCTATCTCTGTCTCTCTCTATCTCTATCTTTGTCTCTATCTCTGTCTTTGTCTTTGTCTCTATCTATCTATCTGTCTGTCTCTGCCTCCCTCCCTCCCTCCCTCTTAAACCCAAAATAAAAACTCCAAGAAAAGTAGAACCAAAAGTGAAATAACCCCTTAAAGGACATTAACAATGGTACATGTAATAATTTTCATAGTATGAGGAGGGGACACATGGATGGCATGCATCTCCCCCTTCCCTTGTCACAAAACTCTAAGGGTGGGTGGTACTAAAAAATGTGTCCACATGTGGGAGCATTAGAATGAGATGTGCACTCTTGTACACTCTAACCCAAGATTCTCTTTAAGAACCAATCACATGTAAGTCATCGAGAAGCTTTGTTCATGAACTTGGGGGAGTGGGTTGTGAAGTGACAAGTCACTTTCCTTCACTCACAAGTTACAATTTTCCCAGTTTTTCCCAAGGGACTTGGGATGGAGAAAGGCCAATGTTTTGGTTCCAAAATGTGCCCATCCCATAAGGGGTTGACCTAGAGGGATAAAAAAAACCAAAAAGAGAGGGAAATACAATTGAAGGTCATTTAAAATTCCACTAAAAGTCAAATCTAATTTTTTCCATCAAGGATGCCACTTGGCCTAAATACTAACTCTCACAAATATTAGAATAAAATAAATGATATACAAGACAAAATATATCACATTAAAATAAGTATAACAACAAGAGACCTTAGTCACCATCATAGAATAAGGTCAACATTTCATTGAGAATGACAAGATTAAGGTATTCTTAGGGGAATCTAATTTCTCTTGGCCATGGTTAATATGTCCAATATGTGATATTAGTGTACAATATAAAAATTGAAGCAAATTGAATTAAAAAGAATACATAATCATACAATCAACAATGATTAAATTCTTCACAAGACAACTTTTGGTTTCTAAGCTTGTATTCCAGTAACTCTTAAAGATTATCCAGATCTTATACTCAAAGCTACTAGAAGTTAGGCTAACAAGCATGAGAAAAATCTATTTTCCTCTATAGTTTAGGCTCTACAAGACCTAGGGATGTTTCCCTTTATGACACTAACTATAAATATGTAAAAAATATATAACCTAGTAGCTATTAGATGAAATACTTCATGCAATTATAAAAAGGATTTATAAAATAACTTTTTCCTTTTAATCCCTTAAATACAAGTATGAAGCAAGAAAACAATTATAAATAAATGAAAAATGACTTTAAGATTTATCATATTAAAACAATTATAAAAATGGGGGTTACAAAATATTGATTGGTGCCTATTATGGGCTACAAATTCACAATGTGTTTAACTTATTATACTTAGGAATATATGTGTAGAGGAGGGAATTCACTACTTCCATGTCTCTAGGACAAGGAAGAGTCAATAGGGATAAAATTACCCTCATCTACCTCAATGACAAAGATAGGAAAACAAGGTGGAAAATGGAAGATAAACTAGACATTGTTTTATGTTTTTAGGGATGGAGAATTTTGGGAATCAAGTGAGTAGACCATAGAGGTCTCAGATTGTAGACTAACTAACTCTCAGACAGAGGATGTTAGTGTGGGACTCAGATGACAGTGCACCTTGTTGTCATCTTAGGGACACGTTGATGTCTCATATAGATTGAGAACAAAGTCTACAATCAGAAACTCGTAAGGTGTGCTAATGACCCAAAAACATTAATTTGATAGTTTAAGGATAATTGAAAGAATGTTTCTAGTGCATGAAATAAGCTAACTACAATAAGAAGAATGTTATAACTTACAAGATAAATAGATTGTAATGAAATACAAAGAAAGAGTAGCAAAATTATGATTTATGGGTGGTCCAGCCTCCCACACGCTCCACAAAAATGAAGTACCTACACACACAGATGAAAAAATGTTCATGTTGTGTTTTGGATTTCTCCTCAGTTAAACCATCACTTTGTTGTTTCCATCTCCATGGATAGTTGATATGCAATGATAGAGAGAAAAATGATAAAGAAAAGTAATAGACAAAAATTATAGAAAGTAAAGATAATCTATATGCTAAGCTATAAGTAAGAAAATTTAATAAAGTAAATGTTACCCTCCATTCTACATGCTTGGAGAAGTCCAAAGAGGAAGGAAAAGGGCCTTAAGAGCATAAGATGATATTTCCAATGACATAGAGCTGGAAACCTATGAGAAACAATGGTGTAGAATGGAAGAATGGAGTGAGAATGTAGAGTGAATGAGCTAGAAGTGAGTGAGATTGAATGAATGGAATGAATGAAATTGAGAGAGGTAAGTTCAAAATCTATTTTGGAGGCAAAGAGACATTTTTGGGAAGCTAAGGTTCATAGGAAGCATTACATTCCATAGGGTGATAGAGAATCATAGTGTCCCAATGTCCACCAACCCGAGAATTTTTTAAGGACACTAGTGCACCACTCATACATCTACGAGGAATGGAGGAATCCATGGAAAAAAACCCCCTCACCAATGAAAAATGACAAAGCACATGTAGGAATGAAGGGTAAAGATGGCAGATTTTTGCATTGTCAACCTTATAAGGATAAGGTGAAGGTGATGTTGTGGGAAATTGTACTAGAGTGTAATTTATGCCTCAACAATATGATATTAGGGTTATAATATTATATTGAATATTAGGGACCTAACATTCCCTTCCCCTTTAAAACAACATTACCCTCAATGCTTAGTAATTCTAGATGCTTTAGTATGAATTATTCATCTTCCTATGTGGCATATTCAATTTTCATATCATTCCACTTGATTAGGAACTTAGATATGGCTCTATTTTGTAACTTTTTCACTCTTTTCTCAATAATTTTCTCAAGTTTAAAATAAAATTTCCTTCATATAAATTTTTCAATTATAATTTGATTGGAATATTGTTTCCTATGTTGAGAACTTCTAGATACTGAGAGGGGGGATGAATCATTATACACAAAACTTAACCCCTTCTAAAACTTAAAAATTTTAGTACAACTCAAACTCCTGTAGCAGATAAAGATAAAACCTTAAGCAGAACAAAAGATAGCAATTTGAACCTTTATCAACTTCAGTAAACTTTACCAAGGAAATATATAACAGTAATTAGATCAATAAAAAAGTGAAGGAAATAGACAACACACACATGCACAAGGAAACACAAGATTTACATGGAAAACCCAATGATTGAAAAGCCTTAGTGAGAGTTAACTCACAATATAGGCTCACTGCCAAAAAGACTTGTAGGAAGGCTCATTGCCTTAAAGAAAGTTATAAAGGACTTGTTGAGCTAAAGACAACATGACTTTGGGAGAAAGATACAAGGAATTTATGAGATTCACTATCTCAGAGCAAGATACAATATGATTTAGAGATAATTACAATAATTTTCCAACACAACACTCTATGGACTAAGGCTTTACAACATAATTGATCTTTCTTTCACAATATTTAGCATTATCTCTATTAGATATTCAATACAATTTGCACACACACTTCTTCACACTTGTACACTTCTCCATCATTTTGCATCCAAAATGATCTTGCATTTAAATCCATCAGAACACTTCAATTCTTCAATTAGGTTGGTCAAGAAGAGAATAAACAATGAATTCAACTAGTCAGCCATCAAAAACATAATGTGGTCCCATATCAAAGATAGAGTGGACTAAAAATAATCTTATCACTTCTTCTAATGTGATCCAAAATAATTTACACACACGTGCACATCAACCTAAGTCAGTATCAAGGAAATGTGTGAATGAAACATTGAAGCACACAACCAGTCGAATCATGAACACTCTTCTAATTGCATTTACTTGATGTGGTCCCAAACATGATAGGTCAAGACCTAAATCTATCATAACAAATCTTCCATTGTTGGCACAAACCCCCAAGCACACATCTCAAGCAAAGGAACAAGCCCTGTCATTTAGATATCCACAAAAGACTAAGAAAACCGACTCAAAACCTAATACAATACCAAAGTGGCCCATTAGAAATGTGCAGGTCACATGGGGATGTTCCCTAAACATCCAACATCACTTCCATACACTTCTTTCATACTATCATGCCATCAATAGCCACCATATATCAAATAGGTACAAAATAATTTATCCAAGAAGCACAAAATACATAATCATGAAATATAACATTAACATATCTGCTTGTAAACCACTTTAGCACATGTTATTCAAACCGAGACACTGCATGAACATTGAGAGTACATTCACCAATCCATAGGAGTAGAGACATCAATACAGATAAATGCAAAGCATTTCTTGACCAGTCTGCACAACCAACAACACTACCAACCTTTTTGAAATTCATAGAACTCTCCTCAACAACATAGGTGACCTAAACAAATAGGAGTGCAATACCCAAAAAACACTGACATTGAATACCAAACTGCAATACCAAAGCATCAATAGCAGAGGAAGGTAGAGCATTCTCAGACAAACTTCAATGCAAATTATTGAACCAGAAACACTTAAGCAACTTGTGGAGGCTAGAACTTTCTTTCATCAACACATATTTCATCAAGAGAGAGCATAATACATATTGTAGACCCTCAAAAACATCCCTCCACTATTATTCATGCTTATAATCCTCATCTTAATATATCATTATGAAATCAACTTTTTTGACAGTAATAATGCATTATATGAACATCAAAAATTCTTCTTTGATAAGGCATGACATCCAATCATGAACTTCATCACTTCCTCTTTGATAGGGAATGACTTCATCAAATATTATTTAGATAAGATATGATATACAACCATGAACTTCATCGCCCATGTTATCCCAAGCTAAATATAACAATGATAACTAGTGTTAGGGACTAACCACCTTCCAATAATCAATATTGACACAAATGATAATCACATATATCAATCTCTAACATGAGAGACAATCAACAAACAATGTTGATAAAAACTACCAATGATCTCCTTAGTATTGACATTAATGACAACCATCAGTGTTGGCATCAATGACAACAACTTCCAACAACCTATTACTTTAAGTAAACAAGAGACATGGAATATAGGATGAATTTTTAAAGAGTATGGAGGTTCTAACTTATAAGCTACAATTCCTATTTGATGGAGAACCTTATAGGGACCATGAAATTTAGGTTCTAGCTTCATGTTCTTATCTTTATTATGGTAAATTTGTTTATAAGGTTGTAATCAAAGAAATACCCAATCCCCCTCCTCAAAATTCCTCTCATTATGATGTTGATCATCTTGTTGCTTTGTTCAATTTGATCCATAACTAAATTATCCTTAAATATTTGTAGTATTTCTTGTTGGTTTTGGATATGGTCTTCTATTACACGAGCTTTAGAATGATATTATTAACAAGAAGTATCAGATGGTCAATGGTAGCCATAAAGAGCCTCAAATGGAGTCAATTTAGTGGATGTGTGAAATGATGTGTTGTACCACCACTCTACTAATGGTAGGTATTTAGACAATTGCGTTTGTTTATCAAAAGAAAATCAATGTAAATATGCTTCTAAATATTTATTCATAATTTCTATTTGGCCCTCTAATTGTAGATATGAGAGAAACTATGTGTTAATTTTGTACTCCGTGCTCTAAAATATTTTTTTCCAAATAATGATAGTGAAGATAGGGTCACGATCACTCACTATGATTTTGTGAATTCCATGAAGTTTTTGTACATTCTCCATAAATATTTTTACCATAGTACTAGCATGAAATGGATGAGAGAGTCCATAAAATGTGCATACTTGGTGAGCCTATCAACAACAACTATAATTAAATGAAGATTGTTATATTTTGGTAGACCTGTAATGAAGTCTATTGATATTTTCTCCCAACATTGTGTTGGAATTATTAATGGTTGTAAGAGGCCCAAAGTATTTATTGTTTCACCTTTATTTCTTTGGCATATCAAACATTCAACCATATCTTTTTGATATGTCCTTTTGGACCTTCCCAAAAAAATATTTCTTTATATGATGATAGGTATTTCAAAATCTTGAATGTCCTATTGGTAAATCGTGCATTTCAGATAATGTCTTCTTTTAAATCAGAATTTTTAGATAAAATAACCTATCTTTTATCATAATGAATCTTCTTTCCAATCATACTTATCGAAAGAAGATGGGTCATGTTGAAGTTTTAGAATGAAATTATGTATTTAAGGATCATGTTGCCACTCTTTTCATGCAAGCTAATACCATTTTAATTGTATTAAGGAAACGACACAAATATTTTCTTCCTCTACTTCTTGTTGAGAAAGGGCATCAACTTTCACAATATTTTATTTACCCTTTTAATAAATGATTTCAAATTCATACCCTAGCATCTTTGTAACCCATTTTTTGTTCTACTAAGGATACTCATTGGTCCAAAAAATATTTTATACTTTCTTGATCTTTCTTGACTTTGAAATATCTTCACATTAAAAATTGATGCCATTTATTAATTGCATGAATAATGGCTAATATTTCCTTCTCATATGTGGGCATTAGTAAGTTTTTTCCTTTGAGTTGTTGACTCTCAAATGCTAGTGGATTCCCTTCTTGCATTAGTAATTCCCCAATTTTGTATCCAAAAGCATCAAATTCTACCACAAATATTTTAGAGAAGTCTAGGGTAGCTCTAGTATTGGGTTTGAAGTGAGAGCTTCTTTTAATTGTTGGAAGGCCTGAGTGGCTAGATATTACCATGGAAAGGAATAATTATTTAATAATATTGTTAAGGGTGCTGCAATATGAAAAAAAATAGAATAAATCTTCTACAATATCCTGTTAGACCAAAAAATCCTTTCAATCCTTTGATACTTTTAGGTTTTGGCCATTCTACTACAAAAATCTTCTTCGGGGAAAAATTCCTAGGATATGGAGAAGGAAATTAGAGTTTAGGGAGCATGCAAAGCATGTAAATAATATTACCTTTGGTCCTTATAAGAGCTTCCCATGAAGCCGTGGAGGATGATCAACCCTCCTCCATACTGGAGCTTGCTTGCTTGGTAGTACATACCCTCTATTTACCACTATTTTCCTTTATTTTGTATGCCAACTCATGTCTTGTATGTGAGTTTTGGGATTCTTCTTGATTATCAATACCATTTGCATGTGTGATAATCTAGAAATATTAAGTTAATTATGGAGGGAGATATGGATCCTCTAGATGGCTTGTTAAATGGGAAAGATGGGGTTAATACAAAGAATTTGTAATCCAAAACTTTTAGACATTGTTGTGGGAGATAAGAATTGTTTGTCATCGGGTTCCAAGTTTCTAATCGAGGGTTTCAAGGATGTCAAAGGACCGAGAAGAGAAGGGAAAGGTAAGCCCCCTTGGCCTCCCCAAGAAAGATATCTTGATTTTGAATTAGGTATTAGATAATGCAATTGCAGATGAAGATAATGTTAGTGTGAATGGGGTTATTTCCTAATTAGTTCTTAGTGAGGACCTATTCACACCATTAATTTAAGCTTATTTAGGAGTTATATTTTGAGGTGGCATTCTAGAAACTAGTATTAATGGGGTCATGTCTCATTAATTAGCTTGTATTTATCTAGGCATTTAATATTTTGCATTGAGGGTTTAATGTTTGTGTCCTAGGTTGTTATGACTTAGTTGTCTCATGTGATAGGATTAAGATACTTGTCATGATCTTGTCTAATCCTATCTCACTCCTTGCCTGTATAAGCAAGGGTCTTGTACATTTGAAAATCATCTCAATTCATTTTTTTTCACTTCTAGCGAAATAGCCTCTTCATTTTTTGCTTCTCTCTTTTGTGAAGGTGTTGTTTTGGTCTGCAGACGTTCCTAGAAGCCTGCTTTAACATGGTATCAGAGCTATATTTCAGCTCCTACATGGTACTAGAGAATTTGTCTGCAACCCCCTTCCCAAGAGAGTGTTTGCCAAAGTGTGTGAGATCAAAGATTTTGTTGGAGCCATTTTTGAATTTTTATTTAGAAATCATTCTTCCACTCATTTGTAGGAAAAACAATTTCTGGGTTTTGTAGTTAGGGTCAGAATCTCATTTGGGCATTTACTGTATTTTGCAAATAATGAGCAGATTTTGCAGAAATAGCTGTCCCAAAAGCACCACACATCATTTTTCTATAGGTTGAAGAGCAAAAGAAATTTGTTTTTTTCATCTTCTACTTGTTCAATTGAAAAAATATTTCTTAGTTTTGTTCTTTGCATCAAAATACTATTTGGGTATCGAGTAGTTTTTGAATGGAACAAGTAAATTTTATAGAAATTAAGTTGGAAGGGTTATGTTTGCATTGTCGGCTAGCACAATTTATCCATTTTTAAAAAAAAATCATAACTTGAGCATACGATGTCCATTTTTTGAAAAATTTATATCATCAAAAAGTTGATTTTGTCCTCCACAAATTTGAGGTTAATTTTCATCATGGAGGCAGATGTGACCATTCATCAATGCATGCACTATTTCTTGTTTTTACTTGCATTAGGTTTGCATTTTCTTTGCACTTCATTTGGGCTATGTATTTCCAATATTTTTTCCTTTGTGGAAATTTTGAGCATCATTTGTAAGAAGTTTATTATATGTATACATAGTGAGATAAAGTGCCACACTATTGTACATGTATTTTGGGGATTTTTCACATAATTTGCTGTCATATTTTGTACTCCCACTATATTAAATAAAATTTCATGGGGGTTGTGTAGTGCCTTTGTTATTTTCCATCACACCTTTGTCAAGTGAGAATCCCTCCACAACAATAATGAATCTATGTGATTCTTGCCTCATGCATGGGTGTCTTGTTTTTGCACACGCTTTTTTTAGTTGCAGGTACATTCTTGTGCACTTTTAGATGTTGTTTCTTCTCCTTCATGCATTACATGGTGATACACAAAGTTTTAGTGGATCTATCTTGCCTCTCCCAAGTTAGCATTATGGGGGGTATTATACTGTTCATGCTATTGCTTCCTTGGTTTCGCTTTGGAGTGAACTATGTATCCAGTACTTGTTCCTATGTACTAGGTGGATGCAGTGGTTGGTTACCCATGCATTTCAGTGAGATGGAGCACTTACCATATGGACACTCTTGCATTCCTATTTTGTGGAGGCAACCTTTTATCCCCGTTTGATCAATATTCTTCAAACTATTGGCACCTTTATTTTCAACTTACATTGGTTGACTAGTGTCGTTGGGGTCACTTGTGCATATTCATGTGCCATTTGTATCTTTGATTGAAAAAAAAATTTTCTTTGTTTTCCATCTGATCATTGTTCAAGTAGTGTCATTGCGGGAACTCATGCAAATTATTGTCTTCTTGATCATGATAATCCTATTTTTAGAGGAGGTTCTTCAGTTTCAGCACTATAGCAGCCATCTTTAGACAATTATTTGTAGCTTCTTCGTGCTTCAGTGATGTTATTCATGTTCCTATTCTTTATGGGACATTGTTTTGGAGGATTCTTAGTCCATATTATTTTCTCTCTTTTGGAGAGGAGTTTTTCCCATTGGGTTTTCTCCTTTTCTCTATTTGTGAGAGATTTTGTTTGCATTTGTACATGGGTACCTAACATGTCCTCATAGATGGGACCCATATTTGCATCATTTACATAATAACTACACTCCCAACTTGCACTTATAGGGGGGTGTTAGTGTGAATGGGGTTATTTCCTAACTAGTTCTTAGTGAGGATCTATTCACATCATTAATAAGTTTACTTGGGAGTTAGTTTCCTAGGTGGCATTCTAGAAAATAGTATTAATGGGGTCATGTCTCATTAATTAGCTTGTAGTTAGCTAGGAATTTAATATTTTACATTGAGGGTTTAATGTTTTTGTCCTAGGTTGTTATGACTCAGTTGTCTCATGTGATAGGATTAAGATACTTTTCATGATCTTGTTTAATCCTATCTCACTCCTTTCCTATATAAGCAAGGGTCTTGTACATTTGAAAATCATCTCAGTTCATTATTTTTCACTTTTGGTGAAATAGACTCTTTGTGTGTTGCTTCTCTCTTTTGTGAAGGTGTTGTTTTGGTCTACAAACATTCCTAGAAGCCTGCTTTAACATATAATAGGCTAAAAAAACCTGTAGTTTTCTTTGTTGTTGTGGACATCTCCAAGTTCATGGCTAGAAAATATATGAGTGGCTAAATAATATGTGGGAAAGAAACTAGGGTTTCACTACACTTTTTGTAAAATGGTGCAACATGGTTTGTTTGTAAATTTCTTTAAAAACCCTAAATCACAACAGTTTTGGCATGTGGGTAAATAAAATTTTCATGCTCTAGCATGGATGCAAGAAGCCCTAAATGAGGAGGTCTTGGCACTATCAAGTCCGAGATGGATAGTGGTCAAACATGTTCTGACTAGGGTTTGAAAATTTACTCCACTCCTTCTATAGCCCTATGGAAGCATTATAAGAATGGATGATACCAAGGCATATCCTCCCCATCAGATGTAAGGTATCTAGTATCTCTATACCCAAGAATTGACATTCCAAAAATTCTGGAAATAAATCTTAAAACTAGCATATTCACTTGTTCCCTAGAAATTCTAGGGGTCTCAATGCCTGCTACCTTTACCATAGAGAAGGGCTTATAAGAAGAAATTCCCCACTGATAAAAAGGAATTTTTTTATCTATGCCTCTATCAGAGGTGGAATAAATTTTGATTCCTCCTCAATAAGATCCATAAAGGACAAGGAAATGGAAAACAATATTGTGGGAAATAACAATAGCAATCCCTCCCTAGACCCATTCACTTGTTCCCTAGAAATTCTAGGGGTCTCAATGCCTGCTACCTTTGCCATAGAGAAGGGCTTATAAGAAGAAATTTCCCACTGATAAAAAGGAAAAATGTTATCTATGCCCTTATCAGAGGTGGAATAAATTTTGATTCCTCCTCAATAAGATCCATAAAGGACAAGGAAATGGAAAAAGGGTACCTTGGGAAAAGAAGGATTATGTCAAAAACAATGATAGTGAGAAATCAATTGATAATAATCTACACATCACAATGGGTGTCGATGCAAGTATAGATTTTGGGAAAAATAATGCTCAACACTTGGTAATGTAATGAGTTAGACAAAACATAAAACAAATAACAATGGAAAAAGTTTAAACCAGAATAATTAGAAATTGGAAAGTGAAGAATACACATTTAATCTCAAAACCTTTGAAAAAAAATGATTCTAGATAAGGTGGTTGTAAACCAATAAACGGGTAATAAAAATAAAAGTGACTTAAAAATCACCATCTTGTGTAAAAAGATTGGTTGATGAATTTTAAGGGAAAAAACAATGCACCTCCATTCATCAAAATGCAAGTGTAGAAATTGAAATGAAATATGTGATAGTAATCAATAAAACTAGTACTAGTGGAGGAGAGGTATCCCCCTTTAATGCCTCCTTTATGGTATATTTTATGAATGGTGATGAAAGGGTTGAAGAAATTGAAGTCCAAGAGGACAACTTGGATGAAATGAAAAATGAGTCTTTTGACTTAGAATCCACAAAATAGGCAATGGTGTTTAATATTAATCTTGGTGAAGTGGAAATTTCATATGGTTTTGTATCTCATTCCAATCTACAGTGTTTAGAGGATATAGGGGAGTATTTTTCCAAGGATACCATAGAAGGGGAATGTTGTTCCCTCAGCACACACGCCCTATTTTGAATGGGAACCCTCTCTTTCCTCTGCCTTGGCAGGTCGTTTTGTCACTGCCTCATTTTTTGTGCCCCTGTTTAGGTGTCCCAAATGGTCAGTGTGTCTCCAAAGTCTTATCTCAAGTTGACCATGTGTCTCCAAAGTCCTAGGTCCTCACGGAGTTCCTTTGGTGGGTTTTCCTTTGCCAGTGGCCTTAGAGTCCTCCGGGTCCACCATGGTGGGTTTCCCTTGCCGGATTTCTAGGTTGCATTTTCTATTTCAAAATGTCCAAGGGATTGCATCCTTTTGTGCCCTGGAACCCTCCATCTTCATTGCCTTCCTCATTTCTCCAAGGGTTCAACAGATCATCTTTCATTCGTGTAGGGCCCGCTTCGTTGGATCTCTCTACCTGGAACTTCATTGTGCATTCGCTCTTCCTAAACGACTATCTTGTCCTAGAGTTCTACTTATCATACCTCAGGACCCTCATTGTCAGTGATTTCTCTACTTGACATTTAAAACAGTCGTCGGTTCACATCCTTCTGGTCTACAGGTTTTGGACCCCGCACTGCCATTTTCAAAATTTGAATTCACCAACTTTAGAACATGTCGTACATGTATTAATTGGGTGCATTAAATGTAGTTAGGGGTATAAATATTTTGGTTGACCTGTCATTTTCATACATTAGGATTAGCCAAAGCGATTACAAAGACCCAGAGCCTTTGTTGATCGCCACCCTTGAGCTTGCCGCCTTCCTTCGTCGTTCTTCACGGATTCAACAACACCATTCGTCAGGTTCTTATGGATATATGGAATCAGGTGCAGGACCCTCTGGGGCAGCTACAGAGAAAGACAAAGGAAAGAAAATCAACAAAGCTCCTCACAGAAAGGAGGACAAGGATCAAATGAAGTACCAATTCCAAGGGGAACCATTGCATTCCAAGGTCACCACACCATGGAAGGAAATTACAAATACCAACATTGGGAACATCGACATTGATGAATTTAAACAAAGAGTCAGAATCAGTAGTAAGAAAAAAAATGCTAGATTGATCAGAGGCAGCAGAATAGCCAAAGCTATAGGTTTCCCTCCATCTCTTGTCACTCCCGAGCTAGTAATGGCTTGCAGGGAGGCATACCAATCGTAAACCAGAACCATTGTGGAAAAAGATGGAAATGTGTCAGCAGACATGTTGAGTAAAGCAATAACAAAGACCTTCTACATCCCTACCTTTGGGGAGATGGAACTGCCAACCATAAAGGAATGCAAGGAAATGTGGGATCAAGACCCAATTGGATGTAGAAAACTTATAAATCAATATTGTCTCAAAGAGAAGAGGGGCAACACTACTAAGGTTCCCCAGGAGCGCTTCCGCAGCAATTTCCATGAAGACTACCATGACCTAGTAACCTTGTTGAGTAGAGTAATAGGCCTTCCCACTGTTGCATACTTTCAAGAATGGATGGTCTACTTTGTTGAGAAAATTCTTCACAAAAAGGAGGATAATACCATGCAGACCAAATTCTACTGGGGAGGGATAATAAGTGATTTCTTCCACAAGTAGTTCATGAATGTTAAAAAGACCTCCAAGTTCTATATGACGTCTGACCCGTTCTATTCTTTGGCCGAACTAAGGCAATACAATGGTTTGTTCAGGGCTCCAGATGAAGAATCTGGCAGGGAACTAAAAGTCTACGACATATACCCTCAGCTTCAGTTTAGAAAATTCAAGAGGGATTATTGCAAGGTTAATGATGCTTTCATAGGTCATATTGTCAGGTTACTTGGGGGTGATTTTGAAAGGCGAGTCTCTCACAGTGCTTGAGCTTTCCTTAAGCAATATGCCTTTCTATTCATTCAGTATCCTAATTTCACATTCATCTATGCTCAAGGCTTCACAAAAAGGCCAAACAAGCTACCTCGGTATCCTAATGACCATATTATATTGATGGAACTCTCTCGGCAACTATGGCATGTACACACCCTTCTAAGCAGCAAACATTTGGCAACGATCTCGTATCCCCTTTCTTTTGATCAACGGTTGTATGAGTTGCATACCTCGCAATGTGCGGGAAATTCAGAGAAGGAGTTAGCACAATACCACTTTAGACTTCACACTGCTCACCCACAAATGGACCTATATGGGCATATAAGGAAGGAACTTGGACCTGACTATGCCCATCTACACCATGTTGAAGATTTCTTGGAAAATTGTAAAGATGATAAGAAGGTACGAATGAGGCATTACATGCGAATGATTGCCTACTTTGTAAAGAGGGTCAATTTATTTTCGGTGCCTGATCAAGTGGAAGAGGATGAGAGAACAATTATGGACCCTCGATACAATGCAGTTGCCAACATATCGTTTCCATCAATAGATTGGGATGAGTAAGAGTTCGATGACCTCGATATTATAACCAAGACCATTGAGGCTCATACCAAATAATGGGTTAATGGGAAAGTGGCCCGATTGAAGCAACAAGGGGTCATCCTGACCTATGAGGGGCTCAAAAGTGAGCATAGTGCAAGGGATGATGGAGCTGATACAACCTCAACAGGAGAAAAGTCCAAATCCCCTCCGCTCACGAGATCCAGGAAAAGAAAAGAGATTGAGGAGTAGCAGCCTAACCCGAAGGTGTATGCAAGAAAGGCCTCGGAAGGTGAACCTTCCAAGAAACATAAAAGGTTAGGAAGTACTACTATAGTTCTTGTTATTTAGGAGGACCTGCTCCATTAAGGAGAAAAAATGGAAACAGATCAGCCAAAGTCTCCACCAACTACCTCCATTGTTGTTGCTCCTCCCCCTATGTCTCAGGCCATGGTGGCTACCTCCCCACCTGTAGTGGAAATCTCAGTCCACCTTGCCTCTTCTTCACCAATTGGGCCAATAGTGGTGGTTGATTCTTCTTCTACCACCACCTCTCCTCTTTCTTCTACCTCCATGTCTTTGACCACATCACTCTCATTAGTAGTAGCAAAAATTCCAATGCTAACACTCTCTCTTCCTGAGGCATTCTCATGACATATGCAGAGTGCCCACTCTAAAATCTCCAAGGTGTTAATGAATCCTACCATTCAAGCTACCCTAGCATAGGTTCTTTCCAGCATTCCCATATCAAAACCTCCAACAAAACCACCCAAAATGGAAGCCACCATGCAAATATATGAGGAATGGGAATGAAGAGAGAGGGAAGCAGATGAATACCACGAACATCCAAAATATCAACACTTGCAAATTGAAAAAGTAGTCCATGAAGGAGAAGAGATAGGATCCTCTGAAAGTGGAGAGGAAGAAGAAGATGCCAATGCCAAATTTATTGTGCAAACTTTCGATCCTTACTTTGAGGAAGAGTTGGGTCGGCAACTAAAGGATGTCAGAGAGGAAATTGAAAGACCACCTTACAAGGAAGGAAGGCAGGAAGAAGATAAAATGGAAGAAAACATGGAACTTCCAACAGGTGAACAAAAAGAAGAAGGATCCAACCTCAATGAAGAGATGCCTCTCTCTGAATGGAAGGAAGAACATGAAAAGAAAGAGCATGAAGATATGCCACCTCCACATGAGGAAGAGGAGGAAAAAAAAGAAGATCAACCTGAAAGAGAGATCCAAACTGACAAGATCCCTGAAGCAGAGCAACTTGAGGAATGTGGGCATGAAGGTAAGAATGGTGAAGAGGATGCTAAAAGGGAAGAAAGTCCCAAAGAACGCCTACCCACCAAGTCCCCCATCAAGTGCACAGAGTTCATCCAGGACTCCGATGAAGAAGAAGAAGATACAAGGGAAAAGAAGGAAACCTCCAAAGAAAAGGAGATTGAAATCAAAAGAGATGAGAAGAAAGGTGATCATGAATCACCTAAAGAAAAGTCTCCAATGCTGGAATGGTTGGAAAAGCAACTTGAGAAGAAAGCTCCCATCCCGAGTGATCCAAGAGCGAGGCTACAGGCTATCTTAGGTCAGGCACAAATCAGTACCAAGAAAGAGAAGAAGCCCAAAGTCAGATCAAAGGTGACGATGGATGCCTCTGGATCTCGAACTATGCAAGTAGCCACACCACTAGTGGGAAAAGAAGGGATAAGCTATAATGTATCCACCATCGACTTGGGGATAGCCACTAGAGAGTAGAAAGTGGAGTACCTTCAGGAGTTCATCACCATGGTAGTACACCTGATTCAACAAGATAAACTATCAAAGGAAGAGCTCAAGGCACAGGTGGCTTACCTAATAGCCTACATCCAATAGTGATCTTTAGCAAAGGAAATGCCAACCACATCTTCGGCCCTACCGCAGTTGCTGTCAAAAGAACAAATAGACAAGCTTGAAAAGAGAAAGAATTTGGATAAGACCACGAAGAGCTAGTTCCGGCAGGTCTTGTACGTAGGAAATATGGGCATCAATTGTGATGTTAGGACAACATACAAGTTCTTAGATCTACAGAAGTCTCTTGTGGGTACATGGAAGCTTTGCATTGAATTCCCAAGGATATATGAGTCCACTTACCCGAAGATTTAGGCTATTCTCAAATTGTCAAGCGTGACTTGGGAAAAAGAGATTACATTCAAGAGGGATGATCACTGGCTAGTGGATGTGTGGAAGCGGTATTTTGTTAACCAAAAGGAAAGGTTGGAATAGGTGCTCGACAAGGTGGATCTATATATTGAGTGGGCTAAGGAAGAAAGAGCATATTGTATTTGATACTTAAAGCTAATAATAGGCTATGATATGCATGTCATGCAGATGGATCCAAAGAAGATAAAGCCCCATTTCCAGAAGAAGATGGAGGATGGGATGTCAGATGAAATCACCACTGATTTCATGAGTTTTTCTTCCCAAGCCTTCACCCAGTCAGATCTATTCAAAGACCACACTGCCAAGTATGATGAATACTGGGAAAAGCTCACTAATAGATCCAAGGAGTGGAGCTACCAAGTGTTGCGATCCAAGATTTTGGAGGTTGATAAGCTCCAGCCACTGTTTTGAGGTTCATGGAGCATGCTGCTTTGAAGAAACAAGAAGGAAACCCCATTATTGATGATGAACTCCTCAAGGAATAGTTGTAGCAAAGGGCAATCAACAAAAAGACAAAATGCTACAGTGCTTCCACTAGAAGACAAAATAGGGATAAGGACAAGAATGTATTTTAAAATGTAATATATTGTGGGGTAGGTAGAACCCTAGTTTGTAGTGAATATTGGCGACACAATGCAAATTAATCTTGGCCATTCATTCTACTCTTTGGAAACTATAAATAGGGGGTCTCCTCTCATTTTCAAGAGAGAGTTGAGTTGTTGTAATGAAATTCTACATAAATTTTAATAGAAATACATTGACTTTGGTGTATTTCTGAGTTTCTTTGCATGTTTCATGATTCATCTCCAATAGTTAGTTGATCTAGTTAGATTTGCACTGTTGTTTAGCTAGTTATAGCTTGCTTTGATAGATTTGGTAATGTTGTTCTACTGTTGTGAAGATTTTTGTTGTGTAGATGCCTTCCTAGTCCATAATTTTTGTTGTTTGCTATTGGTAGATGGTTGTGTAAAGTTAGTCTGGACTTAAATTTAAAGTTGCCTCAAACTTTTATCTTTGTTCATGCATGTACATGGTGAATGAAGGGTAAAATATTTGTAGTCCTCAGAAGATAGCACAAATTTCATGATGCTTTGAATTTTTGGTTAAGTGAAATTTTTTTTTGAGGAAGTTGTCCATAGTGGAAACCTCCATGATCACTATTCATGGTTAGTTGCAGATCTAGGAACCTCTTCTCTTTCGTGCCCCCTTTTCCTTTTTTTTTTATAGATAACCTATGCTAAGGTTCATTACACATTGTAAATTTAAACCTTAAGAAAATATTGGAGTTTCAGACTACTATTTGAACCTGCAGCGAAGCGTACATCAATTCCACATCCCAAGAATTCTATTTTAAGATCCATTTCATTTCACCCTATTTCATAAGTTTTCCCTATTATTACTAGCAAAATCACATCAAACATTAACTGAGGAATTCCCTGCATGTCATGACCTAACACCTAAGAGACCTTGGGGTGATTTTCAGCAACTTGTTGTTGGAAATTTCCTTTCAAGAGAGGTAGTGTACCTATACACTGCCTGCATTGAGAAAGTGTGCAAAAGCACCACATCAACAGAACTGGCACTAGAAGGAGGGCCAGGCTAAGCTGGATCGAATTGGATCATTCTCCCCTAAAATATTTTAGAGAATTCTAAGGTCAACACCAAACAAAGCGGAACTTCAAGAGTTGTAGCCCCCGACAAGGGCTAAGTGAACTAAGGGAGGAGACTTTGCCTCTTCCCCTTTCTCCATCGCTTCCACTTCCCTTCCACCTTCACCTTCCTTCGTCGTTCATCCATCATCCGCTCAGCCACTCCAAATTTCCTTCAGGCTTCATTCTTTCCACGGCCAGGGAGTTGTCCCTGTCCCTTCCATCCAAGTTTAAAGCGCAGTCCAAATAGCCGCAACCCAGGTATAGCCCCAGGTTGCTATTCTACAATAAGTGCAGCCCCAGATTGTTGTTCCTCAACAAAAAATACCACCTTCACCACCTCTCATGGCTTGGTTAGCACAAAATCCCTCCCCATTGCATTCAATGCCTATCATGACATTCCCAAGAATCCCAAAAGCTTCTGCACAAAGTTCAATCCTCGCGATCCATAGAGGATGGCTGAAGAACACATCAGGATATTTCAAACAATGTTGAAAGACATGCAAATTAATCAAGAGGATGTGGCATGTAGAATTTTTTCTTACTCATTAAGGGAGGAGGCTTTTTGCTGGTACGTCAACCTGTTGGCCGATTCCATCACATCTTGGGATTTGCTGATGAACGCCTTCCTATAGAAATATAAGATTCCCATCAACCCTTCAGAGCTGTACCAGTAATTTATGGCTATTCGTAGAGAAGTTAACAGGACAATAGGCTCTTTCAATGACTGATTTCATCAAGAATACTCGAGGTTACAAACTCCTTATGCACTTAATGATGTTGTCATTTTTCCCGTCTACTATAATGCAATGGACAATCTCACTGTAGCATTTGTGAAAAGAATGAATCGGCCACCTGCTAGACTAGTAGACACTTATGCCGAAGCTATTAAGGCTAGCACAAACTTGGAGCAAAATATTTTTGGCCCACTACCTTCTTTGGGGAAGGTTGCTCATCATACTCAGATTCAGGGGCTCAACCAGGCTCTCCAACACCATATGCCTCTTATGAATCCTATGCCTCAGTTACCTATAGTCCCTCATCTAGGGCAGCCTATGAACCAGGCGCCTCCTATGCCCCACTACTTGCAACCTCAGCAACAAAAAACTTACCATCAGGTTCCCCAATAGTAGCAGACATATTCTTAGTAGCCTCCAACACCATTATACCTACAAGGACCAGAATTCCCTCCAACACATCAAAATCAGCTGGTAGCCCCGCCTGTTCTTCTCCAAAACCCAACTCGACAATCAAGTAACATGGAAAAGGATAGACTTGATGAGTTAACATAAATGATTAAGAAAATATCCACGGAGATGACACACTTGAGAGATCAAAACAGCCAGTTGTAGGCCTCCCAACGGAGTATTCAGGCCAATCTCAGTAGGGACAATAGGGACAATCAAGATAATAGAGATGATCATCATGCTAGCACCTCTTCCAAATAGAATTACGACAGAGGGAAAAATTAAAATAAGAACTTTGAAAGCAGGCTTTCCATGAGATAGAATCAAACGTGGAATACAAGGCCTAACAATGAAGGTGTTTTTACCCTGTTAGACCAACCTGCTAGCACAAAAAAGACAACTAGGGGTGTATATCTTGCTAAATCAGCTCTTTCCAAATGGTGCTAGGTTCACAAGACTAGCAGACACTCTGAGTTGGATTGTCCAGAGTTCCTTACAGCCGCATAAATTTTTCAAGTGGAAGTTCAAAATGTTGTGGAAAATGTTGGATGTCGCGACATAGTCCCATCTGAGCAATATGATTCTTTCATGCTTGTGGTCAATCAAGCCCCGTTCTTGAGAAGAAAAAGCAATGGACCTAAGGATGCAACTTCCTTTCCAAAAGCTGAAGAAGTGAAAGAGGTACGTAACGGTGAGGCCTTATCTCATTTGTTTGATTCAGTAGATAATGGTCCTTTAGATGATGAAGAGCCCTATGAGGATGAAGTACATACATTCCATCAAAGAGCCACTCCGTATTATTTAAGGAATAGGAAAATAGGGGGACCCTTCACTACATCCACCCCACCTAATTACTTCATTACCCCACTGGATCCAAATGCTAGCAACAATCCCAATTTCCCTCACATTCCCACTCAATATTTCAACAAGAATAGGTCATTAAACAAACCTCATAATTAGTCACAAAACTAGGCTCAAGGGCAGCCCCAAAACCCTTCAAGTCAAATGCAAACCCAATCTACTAGCTCTGCCATAGGTAGAGCCTTTGAATCTGAAATTGAACAAATGGGCAAGTATGTCCTTGAGGAGTTCAAGAAAGTTAAAATCAACATGTCTACCTTTGAGTTACTTAAGGTTCATGCTGTAAGGAATGCCTTCTTTAGGGTGATTAAAGGAACCTCATCTTTTAAAGCAACATAGGAAACATCATCCAAAAGGGTCACCTTTGAAGAACCTAGATAGGAACTCGAAACACGGGAAATCACAAGGAAAAGGAAGGATATTCCCTCAAATCAGTCCACAAGTGAACAACTCATGAAAGAATCTGACCAAAATAGCAAACAAAACCTAAAGGATCAATCCTCTGGGAAAACCAAGGATAGAATTGGTGATAAGAACAAGGCTCAAGTAGCTTAGATAGGCATGCCAATGGGCCTCTTCCAAGAAAATTTTGAAACTCTACCTTTCCTCACTACCATCCAAATATTTGGGAAGAATTTTCACAACTATCTGCTTGATTCAGGAGCGTCCGCTAATGTTATGCCCCTTGTAGTATGCAAAGCTCTTGGGATTACTCCTACCCCTTCAAGAAGGAAAGTGACCCAGCTAGACAAAACAAAGATCAACATTGTGGGAGGAATGAATATGATCCCAATGCAGATTGTTGTAGATCCAAGGATACAACAAGTTATTGATATTCAAGTGGTAGACATCCCTGATACCTACGGACTTATCCTGGGATGAGAATTTACTAGAACATTGAATTGATATGCTGCAACAGATCATTCCCACATGTGGTTTCCATGGAAAGGGTTTCCTAATCATATTCGTATAGACCGTGAGCCTCATATGAAGTACATGATCATGGAGTACAACAATACCAATGAGGTGTTGTTTGTTGAGACAGAGTTGGGAAATTATTATCCCTTTTCCTGTCAAGAAGAATTAGAACCCCAGGAAGAAGAATTTGTTGCCGAAGTACTCCTAGTGCAATGCAGCCTACCCACTAACCTTATTCACATGCCTCAAAGCACAAAGATGTTGGTAGAGTCAGATGATGAACTGGACGAGGATGACAACTTAGGGTTATTGAATGGTTTCCAGGAATTCATGGAAAAGTGTGCAAAGGATCAGCTTAGCTTGGGTTCCCGAATGGATTTCCAGGATCTCTTGCTGCCAAATTGGTGCAAAATTCATAACGCTACCCATTCTGACTTTGAGTGTTTCCTATGCCAAACAATGGTAGAACACATCAAGGGATTAGCTACTCCTCAAATAGAAATTCTGAAGGAGGTGCAAGCAGAGCTGCCTATTTCCAATCACATTGAACCAACACTTCATCCAAAGATTATAGAGACAAACACCAAGCCAAAAGCCAGTGAAGACATTGTTGGACTAGGTGTCAAGGAGCTTTCCAAGTTTTAGATGCTTCGATTTGATGAATCTAAGTCAAATCAAGGCACTGGCTCCATATTCGAACTCATCAGTCCAACAAGTAAGACCATTTTTTCTACCCATAGGTTGTAGTTTTATTGCACTAACATGTAGCAAGTATGAAGCCCTAGTGCATGGTCTTCTTATGGCCCGAAGAAAATTGTCAAAATGCTAGAAGTCTTGACTTTGAGTTGGTAGTCAAGCAGTGAGAAATTTTTATTCTGCTATATACCTTGGAATTTATCCTACTCTAAATGTGCAAAATAACTAAGAAATGTAAAACGAGAAAATACCAAGGACACCTCAAGATTAGCCAAAGGAGTGACAAAACAAGAAAGAAAATGGACAAAACAAGATAAAAACGGTTTCACCTTCCTTGCTGTTGATATCTCCTTGATTGGCCCTTGCTTGGGATGATTTTGTGTGCTCCTTAGATGGTTTCTTGAGTGACTAAATGCAAGATTGAATGTGCAAAATGATTGAGATGGATAGCTAGATGATATTGGATGATTGAAGATGTAAAATGGCAGCATGTAGTTATGAAAATCAAAAGTGTTGAAAATGCCCTTGAGGAGGGGGTATTTATAAGAGAATTTGAATTCTCTAGAGAATTCAACGGTCAAGATTGATCCAACAAGGCCAAGATGAAGGGCTATGGTGGGTTGAGAACCCACAAGCCCTCACATCTTGACATGTGGAGGATGAAGTGGACAAGGGGATATGAGGTGTGAGTGAGGTGTCAAGAAGGTACATGAGGTGGAGGAAGGACAAGCACCTTGGGGAGTGAGGAGATTTCCTCAAAAAGGGATTCCTTGTCCCCAAGTGGGAGTGAAAGGGACATTTGAGGAATTTTGGAATTTCTCAAAAATCTACATGGGAAAAGGAAAGGTGGTTGGGGATATAAATGTGAATTAAAAATTCACATTCCTAGAATGATGTAGAGGGTAAAGGTGGGCTCCAAAAGGTGGGACTTGGTCACATGTGGAGATTGTGACAAGTCCAAGGTTCTAGAAGCCTTGGAAGAATGGAATGTGAATTAAAAATTCACATATAAAGGAGGGAATCTAGGACAAATAAATGTGAATTAAAAATTCACATGGGAAAGGGGGTTAATGTCCAAAAAGGAAAAATGGAAGAATTGACCAAAAAGTGGTGTTAAATTTAGCTAATGACCTTGGTTAAGGTTGTGCAAACATTGGATTAAGCTAATTAATGGAAGATTAGAGGCAAGTGGCAAATGTAGGAGGATGTGACATTAATCTCTGATTAAGAGAATGCACATCATAATCATGAATTAATTAAATTAATTCAATTAGAGCAAGGTTATGGAGGATGTGACAAGGAGAGAGAAAGTGAGGAATTTTAAATTGATTTTAAATCAAAAGGGGGAAAATGACTAAATTAAATAAATTAGCGTATTTATTTAATTTAGAGAGGAATAAGGTGAAAGACAAAGTATTAATTATTAAATTAAATACTTTACCGATGTGAGACAAAAGGTGTAATATTAATTTAATAAATTAATATTAACACGATAGACAGGAAGGCCGTAAATTTAAGCATATGGAAGTGATTAAATTTAGATGTCTACATTTTACCCCTCTTCGAAATATTGTTAGGATAATAGTGTTTCGAAAAAAAATAAAATGCGAATGAGGCAAGAGGTGACAGATGGTGATGCCCCTAGCGTGGAAAAGGTTAATGATGCCCCAATGACCAGGCTGAATGAATGGGTGAATGGTAAGAGGGTATGCCCCCTCGAGAGGGTGAGCGGGGAGGAAAAAGGGGTCTCCGAATGACCTCTCGATAGGAAGAAAAGAAGGACACCATTGGATAGAGCTCAAAAAACTAAACAATTTTGGTTTTTGAACGGAGGTGATCCGATGTACGGTTTGCAAATGGCAGCCTCAAGAAGTTTGGGATTAGTTGGAGGAATAAAAAGTTAAATAAAAGGTTAAAAATACCTTTTTGGAGGAAGGGTTAAAAAGGTAATTTGAAAAATTACCTATGTCATTTTCACTGTAGCAGTTGAGAGAAAGAGAGGAGAAGAGTGAAAACCGACGAGGAGACACGATGCCGACGGACAATGACACGACGATCGTGCACCGGGCGGACGGGGTTCGGGCAATGTACAGCGGGGGCGCAGGCGGACAACATGTGAGTAGCCATAAAAACCCTCATGTGTTATTTACGCATGTTTTGACGTAAAAATTAAAATTTGGCAACATGGGTTTTGTCGGGGGGAAAATTTAGAAAAATGGGTAGAAAGTAATTTGTGAAAAAAAGTAAAATTT
>VDFB02271358.1:1149424780-1149440366 GCA_007258455.2 Sequoia sempervirens
CCATCAATCAAAGCATTACAACAAACACCCAAAATTTGTCGTTGATATCGCAACAACAAATGAAAAATACACAAGCAATGGCAACATCATCAAACACCCCTTTAGTATCACAAAGCATGGTCTCTCAAGGACCAATCACATCAACAGCACCATCCATCATGCAAAACACCAATACCACCTTCACAAACACCATTCCAAATCCACCACCACCTCCACCACCACCAACTTCCACCACATCAAGCCAATACGATGCAGCATTGCAAGCTGCTTTCCAAAGAGGATACCAACAAGTTCAAAAACAAAAATCCAAACAACTAGCTTCTCAGCAAGCTGCTCAAGCCGCGCAAGCTACTCAAGTCGTGCAAGCTGCACAAGCCACATTGCAAGCGCAACAAGTGCAACAAGCCCAAGCTTTACTGCAACAACAACAACAACAAGCCGCTCAAGCTACCCAAGCCGCGCAAGCATTGCAAGCACAAAGGACCGCTCAAGGACAACTTCTATTGCAACAACAAGCAGCATAAGCACAAGCCGCACAAGCGCAAGCTTAAGCACAAGCTCAATATCAGGCACAAAAGGCCCAATATCAAGCACAAATTCTTGCACAAAGACAAGCAACACAATTGCAAGCATATTAGCAAGCATTAAAACAACACCAAGAGCAGCAAGAAGCAGCAAAATTGGCAACCCAACAACAAGCGTTGTTGGAACAACAATAAGCACAATAACAAGCATTGTTGGAACAACAACAAGTGAAACAACAAGCACAAATCTTAGTGCAACAACAACAATCATTGTTCATACAAAAACAAGTGGAAGCATACTTCACCCGCTAGAACATACAGATACCATCGAACAACGCACCAAACAACCCATCCATCCAACCCACGATTGAAACACCCCAAAACACTTTCATCCCAACCCCTAATCCAAAAAATGATGTGATGACACAACTCAGGTTGCTCTCACAACAAGTGCTCGACCTTCAATTAGGGAAAACAACCAAAACACCAAGCAACTTGTCTCCCTATCCATTTGATAGGAGCCTAGAGATGAAACCATTCCCCAAGGGATTTGAAATCCCCAAATTTGACAAATATTGAGGGATGGGAAACCCTGAAGATCACATCAAGGAATTTCAAGTTCATTGCATGGAAGTCGCATATGACAATACTTATCTGATGCGGCTATTTCCTAGAAGCTTGGTAGGCCCCACTATAGAATGGCTCTCTCACTTACCTTCAGGCATTAGAACATTCTAAGAAATTAGGGACGCATTCATTAGGAACTACGCATGTAACATTGCAACAGATGTTAGTCTCAAAAAACTATACGCTCTAAAACAAGGAAAGAATGAATCTTTCGCTTCATTCCTTCAACGATGGTGATCCCAGGGAAATCGGAGCAAGTGGACCATGCCAGAAGAACAACAAGTTTGCACCATCATAGCCAACCTTGAAGGCTGCTTGGAATTTCATCTCAAGGTTTAGGGCATCACCACATATGATCAATTGATCTCCAAGGCGCTTAGCATCGAAAGAGCCCTTGTGACTCAACCCGCAGAATCAACATCATACCACGAACAACAAAACAACCACCCACCATCCAATTACAATGATAAACCTCATACATGGGCAAGAAATAAAAACGTTACTAATGATGGTGTCGTAGATGCCAAGGTGGTCATTAGTGGTCCTCGCCAAGACACACCCGCATAACAAATCCAATCACAACATCAAAACACTCATCACACAACATATCAACCCAACAATAATCCAACCATCAATAATCTCAATGACCAAAGGGGACCACCCCAACGTAAAACTTATCCCAAACGAAAATACACCATTTTGGGGGAACCATTTGAAGACATAATGAAAAAGTTGATCGATGAAAAACTCATCAAGCCTCCTACATTCAAGAATTACCAAGAACTCGATGTCAAACCTCCTTGGTATAACGAGAATCAACTTTGCGAATTTCACAAAATCAAAGGAAACACCACAAATAGTTGCATGAGACTCAAAAATATCATCCAAGATCTCATTGATAAGAAAATCATAAACGTGGAACAACCTACAGGAAATCGGGATCTTAAGATATATACGAATCCGATGCCAAATCATGGCAACAAAGGGAATAACAAGGATAAAGGGAAAGGAAATGTAAATCATGTCCATGAATCCATCGTTGCCTCACTAAATGAAGACTGCATGGTCATCACCATCAAGGGCACCCATGCCGAAGAATGTGGAGTCACCACAAGAGGCGCCAAAGTCACCATCGCAGGATCATCCCAACCAAATAGAGTCCCTGCATCTAGATCCATTCCTAATGGCTTTAATGTCCTAGACCAACTCAAGAGAATTCCAGCACACATCTCCATCATGGAATTGTTAAAAATATCATCATCCCATAAGAAGATCCTTGCAGAAGCATTAGCCTCATCCACTGTCCCCGAAGACCTTGATACGGAGCAATTCCAAGCTATGGTCGGAAATATCATAACGCCTAATCTCCTTACATTTTCTGACTAAGATTTCCCCACCCAACCATCTCACAACTGTGCACTTCACTTGGAAGCCATCTTACACAAGAGCAAAATCAAAAGGGTCTTGGTGGATGGAGGTGCAAGTTTGAACATCTATTCTCTCAGCCTCATCAAGCAGTTGAAAATATTAGAAGATTCCATCGATAAAGGAAAGGGCATCATGATAAGAGCATATGATGACCAAGAAAGAGTGTCTCAAGGCACGATTAAACTCCCTATTCAAGTAGGGCCAACGCTCATGGAAACCACTTGTCAAGTCTTGGACCTTGACTTGCCATATAATATCCTCTTCGAACGCCCATGGATCCATGCGATGAAAGTGGTAGCATCAACCTCTCACCAATGTGTGAAATTTACACATAATGGACAAGAGGTTACCGTCCATGGAGATCTCGAACTGTTCTCATATTGCAAAAATCTTGAGGAAAAGTATTACAAAATCCCCAAAGTGCCAAAAAATGATGAGGGCCCATCCACACCATACATCGACCCCGCCACTCTTGCGTCCACTTATGCGATAGAGACACCCGCCACTCCCACCATCTCTGACATCAAGTTGATCATCTAGGAGGATGGTTGTGGAAGCTACAAGCTCCCTAACAATGCTTTTTTGATAGGAGAGTTACCACAATCTCCTAGATCATGGGGATGCCCACAAGAGAACTGAGCTTCCACATCACAAACGTATCCTGAAGACTATCCCAAATTCACAAGCTGGGGAGACCTCGGTCAAGGGGTTATTGAAGCAGATCCATCTCACATGTTGTATCGAGATGAAAGACCGACACTTGAATTACCAATGGATGAGACAAGCAAGGGCCTACAAATGATGCTCGCAATGGACTACGACAGAAATCAAAGACTGGGACAAAATGGCAATGGACTTATAATACCTATCATGTTGGAGATGCAACCCATAACAAATCTTGGCCTTGGATGTACCCCTCTAAGTATAACCATACGTGGCCGAGGTCCTCGGGTTAGAACGGTTAATATTTCTCCTCAGCCAATACTAGTAGAAGTACGCTCACCAATATCCATAGGTAGAGACATACATAACTTTATAACTGAGCCCTATATTAGTAGCAATGACGAGGATACCATGACCAATCTACCTAGGTTATTTGAGGACACCACCCTGTGTATGATTAGCACTATCTCCTTTGAACCATACCAACAAAATCATGAGATTCGTTTAGTATATCCCCAACTGATCGACTATGACCAACGAGGACCACCAGTTCTTGATACATTCAAAAATGATGAGGCACTCTTAGAATTCATGGGATTGAGGGATAACATTCCAGATGGGGATCACAAGGCAGGGTTTATAATGGAGTTGGACACACATTCCTATTACAGGGAAATGATTGAATCCTTCAGTCGCAAAAGTGAGAAACTAAGAATCATATCCAAGTCCTTGAGTGAAAATCACACTGTGGCACTCTCTGACAAGAAAAAAGTAAAAAGAAAGGATGTATCCATGGTGAAAACCTCTCTGAGGCACCTGAGGATGAAGGATTCAATCTTCCTTTAAGAGCTATCCATCAGGAGAAGTCAGTAGTCTTGGCCAAAAAATGCAATCCTGACAACCTAGGAACAAACGAGACCCCCCATATCACATTTTATGCGGAATCACTATTATCAAAAGAACAAGAACTCCTAGCAGCATTCCTAAGACAAAGACAAATAAACTTCGCATGGAGTTATGCCGACATGCCAGGACTTGATCCAAAGACTGTGGTTCATCATTTAGCAGTGTATCCAGAAGCAAAATCGGTCAAACAAAAGCTTCGAAAAATGCATCTTCAAATAGCCTTATTGGTCAAAATGGAGCTCAAAAATTTGTTAGATGTAGGATTTATCTAGCCAATTGATTATCCAGAATGGGTGTCAAATTTGGTACCTATTTCAAAACCTGACGGAGCCATCAGAATCTATACAAAATTTAGAGATTTGAACAAGGCATGTCCCAAGGATGATTTCCCGCTTCCCAACATCAACATGATAGTAGACATGACAGCAGGACATGAGATGCTATCACTAATGGATGGATTTTCAGGATACAACCAGATCATGATAGCAAAAAAAGATCAACATAAGATGGATTTCACTTGTCCATGGGGGACCTACTACTGGAACATGATGCCATTCGGCCTAAAGAATGCAGGAGCAACCTATCAAAGGGCCATGACATTAATATTCCATGACATGATTCATAAAATAGTCGAGGACTATGTCAACGACATCCTAGAAAAATCCAGAAAAAGACAAGATCATATAGCAACCCTAAGTGCTATCTTTGATAGACTGGAGGAATACAAAGTCAGACTAAATCCCAAGAAGTGTGTCTTCGGCGTCAGTCAGGTAAATTGCTAGGATACATAGTCTCCATGAGGGGTATCGAGGTGGATCTAGCAAAAGTGAAAGCAATCCTTGAGATGGAAGCACCAAAGACATTAAAACAACTAAGAGGTCTCCAAAGCAGACTTCAATCCATCGATGATTCATAGCACAACTGGCAGACAACAGAACCCATATTCCCACCTACTCCACAAGGAGTAGCATACAAATGGGATACAAAATGTGAAGAAGCATTCAACAAAATCAAGGAATATCTACTGACACCACTAGTTTTAATGCCACCCATCCCAAAGAAGCCATTGATCTTATATGTGTCAGGCAGCAGCAGCCCTTGGAGCTCTCCTAGCTCAGCATGATGAAAATGGAACGGAGAGAGCCATCTACTACATCAGTAGGACAATAGTCGTCACGAGCTAAATTACTCATTCATTGAGAAAGCTTTCCTCGCAGTAGTGTTTGCATCCCAAAAATTCAGACATTACATGTTGGCACACAAGATAAAGCTCATTGCAAAAATTGATCCCCTCAAGTATCTTCTATCAAAGGCAATGCTCACAGGAAGAATGGAAAAATGGGTGATGATACTATCAGAGTATGACATTGAGTATGTAGAGCAGAAAGCCATTAAGGGCCAGGTTATTGCAGATCAACTAGTAGAAGCACCCATTTATTCTGAGAATCCCCTTGTCTCAGAATTCCCAGATGAATCCATTTTTAACCTCAACCTAACTGACCATTGGAAACTATACTTCGATGGTTCATACACACAGCATGGATCAGGAGCTGGTGTCTTCTTCATCACCCCACAGGGGGACTGCATACCAAAGTCATACAAACTAGCATTTCCTTGTACTAACAACATCACGGAATACAAGGCTTTGACTATAGGTCTCAGGATAGCAGTGCAATGGAATATCATAGCTCTCAAAGTCTACGGAGACTCTCAGTTGATCATAAATCAAGTTAATAATGCATATCAGACTAAGTATGACAAGCTCACTCCATACAAGAAATTGGTGGAGACTCTAAAGGAATCCTTCATTGACATAACATTTGAGCAGATTCCAAGAACCAACAACAGAGCAACAGACTCCATGGCTACAATTGGGTCCCTATTAGACATCCCTCACAACGTGCCAAAATATGAATTTCTAATTGAGCAGCTTCTCATTCCCACATTTGAGGTATCGAAATTAGGATATGTGTGTGAAATCGTTGGTCTTGGCGATCCTTGGTATCATGAAATCTATACATATCTTTGAATAGGAGTCATACCCGCTGACCTACCATCAAACCTAAAATGAACCTTCGTTAAAAAGGCATCCATATTTGTGATCCTAGGTGATACCCTATACTGTAGAAGCATAGAAGGAACCTTGCTACGCTGCTTAAATGCCAAGGAGGCAATAACCACTCTAACCGAAGTTCATAATGGTATTTGTGGCTCACACTCAAGTGGAATGACCATCGCCAAGAAACTGCTAAGGATGGGGTATTATTGGCCTACAATGGAAAGAGAAGCACATGATCATGCTAAGAGATGTTTACAATTTCAGTAGCATGGGGACCTCATCCATGCACCAGCTCAAGAGCTTCATCCTATTATCACACCATGGCCCTTTTCGCAGTGGGGACTTGATCTCATTGGGAAAATCACACCCACCTCATCTAATGGCCACAAGTTCATCATAACTACAACTGAGTACTTCACAAAGTGGGTAGAGGGCATACCCATGACGTATATAACCAGGAAGCATATCTCAAAATTTATCCTGAACTATCTCATCTGTCGTTATGGGGTCCCACAAGCCATTATCTCAGATAATGGGACACCATTCAAGAACCAGGAAGTTTGCGAAGAAATTCAAAATCCAACACCCCTTCTCCACCCCGTACTATCCCCAAGGCAATGACCAAGCAGAAGCTACAAATAAAACCATCCTCAAAATCCTTAAGAAAATAGTCAATGATGCAAGTCGTGACTGGCATACTGGCATCTGCAGCTTAATCCCGCCCTCTGGGCTTATTGAACCAGCATCCTCACACCCACTGGTACCACCCCCTTCTCCCTGGTCTACGAATCAAAGGCGGTTCTCCCCATTGAGATTGAGCTCCCATCCCTCAGAATATCACTACAAAACCTCATCACGGATGAAGAATACAGAGTATCAAGACTAAACGAGCTAAAGTTATTGGATGAGAAGTGAATAGATGCTTTAAATCACTTGCAAGTCTATCAGAATAGACTCAAATGGAGCTACAACAAGAAAATCAGAAGCAGGACTTTCCAAGACAGAGAACTGGTCTTAAAAGAAAATCAGAAAAATGTCCCAAACCCAAGCAGCAAAGGCAAGTTCAAACCTAATTGGTTAGGACCTTTCGTCATTACAACAAGTTATAAATCAGGGGCATATTAGCTATCAACACCCGAAGGGGAACCTCTGCAGGATCCCATGAATAGCTCCCATCTCAAAAAGTTTTATGCCTAAATCTTTCAAGGTATAGAACCAAAAATCAAAAAAATTAGAAAAAAGTCCTTAAAAAATGGTTACTTCGGTGAAAACTTGGCAAACAGGCATCTTGGTGACAACAAAAAAAAATTAAAAAAGCAAAAAAAAATCAAAAAAAGGATAAAAAAAAATCGTCCTCTAGTGAAAACCACTTCGGTGGCACTTGGGCAAGTACCTTGGTGGAAACCTGGAAAATAGGCGCCTTGTGTAAATAAGCACTTTCCATCCACCAGGATCTGTATGGCTTGTTCGACATCATCCATCCATATCGCTTCCATCACCCATCGCATTCAGGTCTCCATCCATCATTCATCCACTTGCATCTGCACCATAGCTTGGTCCTGTTTTTGTATCATGATCCCTCCTAGTACTACTCGGCCCATCCTCAAGGTTAGTTTGTCCTGCCTTTATCGGAGTAGTCTATTACATCATGCTGGGGTCATGTTCTCATCAGATCGGATTCGTGTATGATCTTAAACTCCTCAAATCCAAAAACATCAGAAAATCCAAAAATCCAAAAACATCGGAAAAGCACAAAATCCAAAAACATCAAAACATATCAAAATCCAAAAACAAGTCAAAAAGTCAGTTAAAAAGTCATAAAAAAGGTCATTTGGTCAAACTACGTCATCTCTGAGCTTGAACGTAGGCAAGGTTGATCTTTGATCATCCCCCGAGATATTTAGGTCAGTCCTATAGGAGTCTATCATAATAAACTGACATCTCATCATGTATATCGTCATCTATAAATCGGTCAGGTCATCAGTCGAACTACGTGGTCTCTGCAAATATAGCGTAGGAAAGGCTAGTCTGTTGAACAGCCCTCGAGACCCCTAGGATAGGTCTTTAGGTTAGTCTCTTGGCCAAATCTTAGAAAATCCCAAAACATTGAAAAATCAAAACATTTGCAAATTCTCGAAAAACACCAAAAAAATAGCCTCAAAAACGTTGAAAAACATCAAAAACATCCAAATATTTGAAAAAATCCATCTGTCTCATCTCGCTTGCACCCGTAATAAACACCACCATAATAAACTGATCATCATCCTCAATCTTCAGCAGGACAATCAGAAACAAGTCTAGCAGATTACAAGTAGAACTTCAAACGTCGAGTCTTAAGTCTAAGTCGGTGTGTATGCAAGCTGGTTATCTCTTTGTATTGGTAACTCGTCATCTAAATTGGTCCCATATCAATCATCCCTTAGAACACTTTGGGTAAATGAAATGGCGTGCCGCCATCCACTAACATGTCCTAGGATGAATCCTTCCTACAATGGGCATTATCTTTTGGCAATAAGTTTCGGTTATCATCCTTAGAAAACACATCCTCTTTTCATTAGCGGTATTGAAGAGCATCAGTTTGTTTGTTTACTTGGTCTTTATCTTTTGACTTATCTTATTTACGCTCATTCCAAGGACGTCTCGATGATATCCCAAAACAGAGGATTTAGAGAAATAGGAATGGGGCAATGATCATTATCTTTTGTCTGCTGTGCTTGTTGGATGTTCTTGTAATATAACCTCGCCGAATACTTGCTTAGTTAGGTATGTATGGAAGAGGTCTAGGGCAACTTGTTGACTAATACAGGGATAGGTTTACCTTTCCGTGTTTTGGTCCGCGGTGTCTGAAACTTCTGAAGTACATCTTAGCAAGGTTTTTGTATGTCAGGTGTGAACAAGAATACTCCTATCTGCTTGTCAGGTCAAAGTCCATCACACTAGGTACAACGCCATCCTAGTTCCCTATACCTTGATGCATCGTACCACGTGTGTTATCAACCATAAGAAAAATTGGCCCCTTGAAAATCCCAATTCCTCGGCAAGTAATCATCATCATCATCATCATCATCATCATCATCATCATCATCTGCATTTGCATCATCTTGTGTCTTGTTGAAATGACTTCTTCTTTTCTTACTAATCACGCTAACAAGGTACTATGACAGTTGATCATCATCACCATCATCGCCATCGATCCCGCATCCACAAATCATTAGCAGATCACATAAACGTATCATATAGGAAACATACGCATTGTATTTTAATCATCATAAATAGGTTATCATAAACATTCTCCATAGATAATCACATCCATGTCAATGCATTTCACCCATTACATTGCATCTCATGGCATTATATCAATCATTGCATAAATGTTCATTGGCATTTCATAACCATTTCATATAAATCATCACATAAGCATCTACAAAAGCATCTCATTATTATTTTTTGCATAACAAATAGGTATATAAGCATTTAATTCATTAAGGCATACATGCTTGCATAACATAAATGTCATCATCTCACCACCTTACGTTCACATTACATATCATTTCATCACATACATCATCATTTATTATGTTTAGGATAATAATATTTGTTATTCTAAGCATCGTAAATAAAACCATTTCATCATGCATTAAAACCATCACATTTGCATTATCATATCAGATCATCTCATTATCATAAATAGATCATCACATTTGCATATCATAGGTTAGCATAATATAGATCTGTTAGTCATAATCATAATGCATACACCATTAGAAATAAATGCATTCATAGGAAAGCGTATAGAAATAAACCATCGATGCATAAAGGAGAACACAGTACATCGCATCAAAATCGGCTCATATATATCATCAATCATGTCACTGTCATAGTACAAAGAATAAATCAGATCACTGTACATATATGTCAATCAGTACAAAAACACTCATCGGGCTATCAAAAACGAGCCCATAAGGCACAAAAAAATGTATCATCTAGATCAAGCTCGATCTCTGTGAATGCTTCCCTCACCCCTATCACCGTGACCCTCTGGTGGTCTTTGGATGGCCTGCTCTAAGTACTCTGGGACCCAATCTACTCTAGGTACGGTGTCATGGTAAGCCTGACAGTAGTACTCTATCTCTCGGATAGCATCCCTGTAGGATCGTACTGGCACTGTACCCTAGGAGGAGGAGGCTGTCATACTCTCGATTTGCTACCTGCAGCCTAGCTTAGTGGCTGCCTGTAGCTTTGCAGCCTGTCTCTACTGCATAGCTTGATCCCTCTCTGCTCTGAGTTGCTCTCTCTCAGCCCTCACCTGGTCTCTCTCCGCTGTCAGTGCCTGAACCTGGGCCTGTAGTTGTGCAATCAGTGCATCCCGACCGTCTGCCTGTCCCAGTGGCCGTCCCCATGGCTGCACGTGAACCTGATCCTCACCCTCGGCTCGTGGTGGTGGGATTGGCGGCTCCTACTACTGATCCTACATATGGACATCTCCCTGACCTGGTAGAACTGGGGGCACACCTAGCGAATCCTGTTGAATCTCGACCCTTGGTCCTCGCCATCGTCCTCTCCCTCTGCCTCTAACCCTGCACACCTCTGGATCCTCACCTGGAATGGTCAACCAAAGAGGAGGTCTAAACCAGTCTCTGTAGGCCTATGTGGTCCCTGAATCTGCCAGGCCTTGATCATAATCCCACGGTCGGGCTACCAACTACCTAAAGCTATCAACTGCCTTGGAGGTAGGAATACCATGACCCCATGACACCTATGTCATGCTGCGTGCAAAGACGGCTACATAGTCATCATCAAGCCGATCTTGCGGCTCTCCGAACTGACGCTACACGCACCCAGGCAGATACCTCTCAATCATCATGTACTCCTACCCCTACATATATCGATCCTGGCGGCAATAAAAGAGCTGAGCAGCATCGTCAGCCCATCCGGGCCGACCAAGGTATGGACGCCAAGTACAGACAAGCATCTCATCTAGGACCCACCTCCAGTAGGGGATCCTATGCTCACCAGTGTGTGTGAAGGACACACCGCCTCTATATCTTTCCACGAGAACATCCTCTGCCCCCATCAGAACTAGAACGATGCGTGGACGTAGCACAAAAATGTGCTCCCACGCCTAGACATGAAGAAGTGTCACCCCAGCCCCCAGTGCTCTTCCATCCATGTTTACGTACTCGTGAAGGTCCCTGTAAAGCGAATCCAGAAGGACAGGCCCCCATGCGAAGCGAACTGGCATGTCTCGGACCATTCCCTCCTAGCAATACCCCCAGCCAGGACTGAAGTATCGCCCTTGTCTATCTGGGGCAACCAAACCCGAAATGATCATTGCAATCGCCCAGTGGAAGGGAGGTGTGATGACCCTGTATCTCTCTAACTCAATATGTCCCTCACAGTAAATGATGTCTCGTGTGGCGAGGACTCTGATGCAGGACTCGCATCCCTCATCCATATCATAGATCACCTGACGGCCATGAATAGGCAATTGTAGAATGCGCCAAACGTCCTCCAAGGTGACAGTGGCCTCACCAGTGGGGAGATGAAACGACGATGTCTCACTATGCCACCTCTCAGCCAGCACTGACAGCATCCCTAGGTGAGTGTGCATGGGTGTCGCGTACGCAATATGCCATAGTCCTGTAGTTCCTATTCGATCCTAGCCCCATAAGATGCTAGCCAAATCTCACGACCGGTGCTCCCGAGACTAGAGCTCCCTCGACCCGTCCTGCATCAAGGAAAGTCATCGTGTTAAAAATTTTAAAAAATTCCTGGTTGAACGCTCCAAGCTCATCTCCAGCAGCGTAGTTTGTGAAGGTGTCGCAGTTTGATTTTACTCAAACTCTGACGCTTGAGCCCAAAAAGAGCCAACTGGTGCCGCTGCGGTGCACATTATCCTCCAGCGTCGCAGTTTGCATGAAAAGGGCGCCATCGTGGTGCACTTTACCCAAACCGACCCACCAAGCCCAAGCCCAGCGTCAAAGTTTCTAAACTCCGAACTGCACCGTTGCGGTGCAAAATGGCCTGGCACGACGCAATTAAAATGCTGAGCGGCGCTATATAGCGCCGCTGGAGGTGAGCTCCGCTTTTAAAGCAGTAATTAATGCATTAAATGAAAAGATGAAGCTTTAGTAAGGGTCACATACTGGTGCCCCGATGCCAGGTGGTCGCTGGTATGTCCGAACTCGGTCCAAAATGTGTAGGGGAAGTTGTCGTTGCGCCATATCGCCAGAGAGTCAGAGCTCGAATCTCAAGTTTGCTAGCAGAGGTGTGTGAAAATGACTTGAAAGTGACCCCTCGGGCCCCTTTTAAGCCTAAAAATTAGGGTTTTTTAACCCCAAATAGCTGCCTTGTTAGGGTTTTGGACCCCCAAACCTGTTTTGATCCATTTGAGGCTTTTTTTCATCGTTTTATTGCATTTAGACACGCTTTTAGCCTCGACCCTTTCGGACTTGTTGGGTAGTTTGTCATCTTTTTTTGCGAGATCACCCAAAAAATTAAAATTTTTGTCCAATCTCTTGAGGGGGCATTATAATGGCATGTTTTCTCCCACCGTGCAGCAGTGGGGCAAGTTTTTACATATCAAAATTTTTTGGCTTTGATCGAGATCGGTTATTCTTTGAACCAACACAATGAGTGCATTGCTTCAAAGAGGGGCAAAATGTAAACACGTAAAATATACTGATTGACATTATGTATCTAATCCTAACTTACTAACATCGTTTCTTCCTGAATCATCCCTTGGTCTAACCATTTAATCAAATTCCCTTATCTAATTAAATTCATCAATATTCGTCTCTTAATTAAATAAATCATTTTATCTGATTGAGTCAATTTCTTTTGTTAATTAAATCAATCCATCTAATCTAATTATCCCTATTTAATTAAATAATCAATTTATTTTATTAGATCTCTAAAGTCTATCCATTAAATTAAATAAATTAAAACCTTATTTGATTTAATCTAACACCATCCCTTTTAATTAAATAAATCAAAATCCTTATTTAATTAGCCTCTTATCATATTCCTCTCTTATTTGATTTTAACAAACTATATAACTAAGCCAAAACAGGGTCACATCATCTAATCTCCTATTAAATTAATTAACCCTTGATTAATTTAACCTCATCTCATGTCCCATCCCTCTAGATAATGCAGCTAGACATGAAAATAGATTTAATTCATTTATTAAACTTCATTTTCCCTCATAAGGCATCTTTTGGAATATTCTCCCTCAATTTGAATTCAAAAAATTCCAAGTCACGTACATCCAACAAGGCATTTAAAATCTCTTTACATGTCCTTTGGCTCCTTGAGCCAAGTGGCATTTATTGCATTTTCCCTTCCCTCTTGCATGTCATTTCAACAAATTTGAATTTTAAATATTGGCATTTATTGGCACAAACCCCAAATCTTGCACATCCATCATCCATTCATAGCTTGACAAGTGGCATCATATCATTGGATGAATGTTAGTCCCACATTGCTCAAATTTGAACATTCATCTATCTTAGAATTCTATAAATAAAGAGCTCATATCCTTATTTCATCATCCACAATTTGAGTAAACTTACTCTACTCAAATTCATCCACAATCCAAGCAAAGTTACCATGCTCAAATATCTCTTGAATTCTATTCATCTTCATTGAGTCATAGCTAGGTTTTGCAGATTTTTGGCTTGGAATCTTCATTCTTCATCAACAAAGTGGATCAATCTCTTCAACATTCGAAGCTTGCATCTTAGGAATTGGGAAAGGGCCAATTTTCACATCAAATTGGCACCAATTCCCCCATGGGATCATGAGTTTGCATATTTAAAATAGGATTCAATCTTTATTTTATCATTTTCATTGTGTTCTTTGCTATTTTCTTTCCTATTTTGAGTTTGTAAATGGATTTCATGGGGAATCCTAGTTTTGACTTGCAATATCTAACTTGAGGTGTTTATTCTCTTTGTTTTGTAGGTACCAAGGTTGGGGTTCGCACAATAATTCACCCCCCTCTCAGTATCTAGATGTGTTCAACAATTGGTATCAAATACAAGTTCGTATAAGGAAGCTTATAGCTTGAGGAAAAGATCCGGTATGGCACATGATAGTTCATACAAGAGTCCTAGGTTTCATGGGAATAATTATGCTTTCTAGAAATTGAGAATGGAAGGACACCTAAACTCTTTATGGTTTGGTGTTTGGAAATCATCCAAGGATGGATGTGTTGCTCCTCCTACTCCTCCAATAAATCCAGCTAAAATTAGACTATATGAATGTAATGCCAAGGCTAATAATGCTCTTTTTTGTGGACTAGTTGATTCTCAGCTTTTAAAGGTGATGAATTGCAATTCTACTAAAGATGTTTGGGAAAATATTAGTAGCATATATGAAGATGATACAAAAGTAAAGAAAACCAAGATGCAGATCTTTAAAAGAAAATTTGAGACTCTAAGGATGAAAAAGGATGAATACATTGCAAGCTACATGCTTTGGGTGCATGAAGTTATTTCTGGCATCACTGGACTTGGTGGAGAAGTAAAAGAAAGTGATATTGTAAAGAAGGTTTTGAGGTCTCTTCCTAAAACCTATAGTCATAAAGTGTTCACTATTAAAGAATCGAAGAACTTGGATTAGTACTCAGTTGATGAAATGTTTGGTGCTCTTACTTCCTTTTAAATGAGAAGTTTGATCAAGATGTTCCAAAGAAGGAAGTTGCATTCAAAACCAGCAAAAAGATTAAAGATGAAGTTTCTGATCAAAATGATGTTTTTGATGAAGTTGAAGAAAAATTTGTAAGGAGATTGAAAAAAGGCACTGACAAGTACAAAGGTAAGTTACCTTTCACATGTTTCAATTGTGGAATAATTGGTCATTTTTCATTTAAATTTCCCTATAAAGAATATTTTGTTGATTACAAAAGAGAAAAAATCAAAAGAGGCTTCTATTATAAAGAGAGCATTTTTTCCTCTAAAAATGGAGATAATGATTCAAATGATGAAAACCTATTCATGGATTTGGAAGGAAAAAGGAACGATATTGGAGAATGTAAGAGGTTTGGTACCTTGCAAAGCAATAAGGTCAATGAAAGATCAATGGTAGTATGGACTGACTTTCATGCAAAGGAAGAGGTAAATGCTTGGATCATTGATAGTGGTTGTTCTCACCACATGATTGGTGACAAAGGAAATTTTATCAGTCTTAGGAAGGTTAATGGTGGAGTTGCTAAGTTCAGTGATGATAAGTTAGCACAAATATGTGGAAAAGGTGGTATAACAATGGATGGAAAGAATAGAATTGAAGATATCCTTTATGTCAAAGATCCAAAGCATAATCTTCTCAGTGTTAGTAAAATGTGTTGCAAAGGGTATAACCTTACTTTTCATGCTAA
>VDFB02271358.1:1149441826-1149480740 GCA_007258455.2 Sequoia sempervirens
TATCCTTCTTCCTTGGGCTTCAAATTATTCAACAAGATGATGGTATCTTCATTTATCATGCTAAATATGTCAAGGAAATGTTAAAGAAGTTAGGCATGGAAGATTCCAAACCAATGGGTACTCCTATGATGAATGGTTTTCACGAGCAAATCTGATGATTCTTCGAAAGTTGATCAGACTCTTTATAGGTCTATGATTGGAGGTTTACTATAATTAACTACTTATAAACTTGATATTATGCATGCAGTATGTTTGGTTGCTATATTTCAATCCAATCCTAAGAAATCTCAAGAAAAAGTTATGAAAATAATATTTAGATATTTGAAGGCAACTCCAAATTATGGCCTTATGGTATAAAAAAGACAATAACTTTTCTCTGAGTGCATATATTGATTTGAATGGGCTAGTTGTGTGGATGAATAGAGAAGTTCAAGTGGAAGTGCATTATTTTTTATAGGAATATTTGTCTCTTATTTCAATAAAAAGTAAGACTCGGTATCTTTATCCATAGTAGAGGATGAATACATTGTTGCAGCACATTATTGCACCCAGGTGATTTGGACGAAATAGACCTTGAAGGATGTGAAAGTTTTTTATGATGAACCTATTCCTATATTGTGTTACAATACAAGTGAAATTAATATTTCCAAGAATTTGGTAATACATTCAAGGTCCAAACACATCTCTATCTAGTATCACTTTCTAATAAAGAAGGTTGTAGAGCATGAAGTCGGAATGGAGTATGTGCCCACCGGAGATCAAATTGTAGATATCTTCACAAAGGAAGTTTCAAAGGATACTTTTGAGTATCTATTATAGAAGTTAGGGGTTATTTAGCCTCCTTGTTCTAACTAGATGCATAAGATGGTGTATCTTTCTAGGGGAGAAATTCATGTCATATCCTTTTCTCCTAGGTTGATGCATGCCACCGCATAAGGGGAGAATGTGATGCTACTTCAATAGAATATCTTTGGCCCTTTATCCTTGATGTCAAATGGGGAGAGTGATCATATATGTTTTCATAAATTCCAAAGGGGGGTATTTTTGGTAGTTGTTGTCATTGATATCAACACTTGGTAAGATTATTACATATGTTTGTGAGGTTGTTGGCAGTGGTTGATGACAACAATTGGTGAATTGCTTGTGGTTGTCATTGTTGTCAGCACTTGAGAAGTAAGAAAGATTTTTGTAGTGCTTGATTCTTGACATTGATTGTCATTGTTGAAAACATTCAGTTTGGGCTAGCATTAATGTATGGTGTTGTTGAAGTTTATGGTTGGATTTCATGCCCAATTTTATGTCAAGAAAAGTTGTATAGTGCTTTTTTATGTCAACAAAATATTGATTTCATAATTATATATTAAGATGAGGATTAGAAGCATTAATGATGGTGGAGAGATGATACTAATTATTTACCGTATGTTGTTCTCTCTCTCGTATTGTTTATGAAGATGTGTTGTTGGAAGAAGGTTTTGGCCTCTACAAGTTGCTTAAGTGTTTTTGGTTCAATAAGTTTCTTTGAAGTTTTTTTGGGAGAATGATTCACAATCCTCTACCATTGAAGATATGGTCTTGTGATTTGGAATTGAAATTTACTGTTCTTTGGATGTTTCACTCCTATATTTTTAGGTTACCAGTGTTGTCGAGGATATTTTTGTGGATTATAGAAGGTTGGAAGTGTTGTTGTTGTCTAAACTAGTCTAGAAAATGCTCTGCATTTCTCCACATTGATTTGTCTTCTCTTGTGTCTTGGTGAATGTTCTCTCAACATCTATGCAGTGTCTCAATTCCAATTTCATGTGTTGAAGTGATCCACAAGTTGATATGTTAATGTTATATCCTTTGTTTATGTATTTTGTGTTTTTGGAATGAAGTATTTTGTTCCTGTTTGATCTACAGTGGTTGTTGATGGCATGACAATATGAAGGAAATGTATGGAAGTGTTATTGGATGTTCATGGAACATCCCCATTTGATTTGCATGTTGTTGATTGGATGCATTGGTGTTGCATTGTCTTTAGTTGGACTTATGGGTTATTTGTAGATCTCTTGTTGATAGGGCTTGTTCTTTTTCTTGCATCATGTACTTGGAGGTCCCTGCCAATATTTGAAGATGTGTTGAGTTAAATTTGGGTCCTGACCTATCTTGGTTATAACCGCTTGGAGAAAATTCAATTAGAAGTATGTTCTTGGGCTAACTGGTTATGTGCTTCACATTTCATCTACACATTTCCTTTGATGTTTACTTAGATTAATGTGTGCCAATTTTTGAATTGTTTTGGATCACATTGGAATATGTATTATGTTTTTTTTTGGTCCTCTTTATCTTCAGGATATGACTACATTGCGTTTTGGTAGTCAACTTGTTGAATTCATTGTTTATCTTCCTCCTAGCCGACCTAATTGAATTTTTGAAGAATTGTGGTGGATATAGATGCAATATCATTTCAAATGAAACAAAGTGGAGAAGTTTACAATTGCAAAAAAGTGTGTGGAATTTATTGAATATCTAGTAGAGTTAGTGCTATATTGTGAAGAGGAAAGATCAGATGCACCTTAATGCCTTAGTCAATAGAGTGACTTGTTGACAAATATTGTAATCTCTTATAAAAAAATTATATCATGCTCTAAGATAGTGAATCTCATCAAGTCTTTGTATCTTGCCCTTGAAGTTGTGTTAGCTTCAGTTTTGCAAGTCCTTTATATCTTTCTCTAAGGTAGTGAACCTTAGTTTGCAAGTCCATTTTGATAGTGAGCCTTTATATCGTGAGTTAACTCTCATGGTGGTTTTTCCTTCATTGGGTTTTCCACATAAATCTAATATCTCCTTGTGCATGTGTGCATTCTTGGTTTCTTTCTCATTGTTGTCGATCTAATTAGAGTTAGAATTGATATATCTTTCATTGTTAAAGTTGTTGAGGGCTTAAACTACTATATCTTTCTTCTAATCTGCTTAAGGGTTTGAATTTTGTGTTGTGCTAAGGAATTCAAGTTTCGAAAGGGTTTAAGTTTTGAGTAGATTGATTCACCTCCCCTCTTAGTCATCAAGTATGTTCAACATAACTAATTTTGATTGTTGATAGAAGATTATTCACCTTAGTCAATAATTAATTAAAATTTGATGTGTTAGTAGAAAAATGATAAAAAAAATTGAACTAGTTTCCCTAAGAAGTTTACAAAGAGATACAATCACATGCAAAAAAAATCAATTAGGTGAATATATGTTCCCATATAAATTAATTCTCTATGAATTTTGATCTTTAGTGATTGTATAATATTTTTTCCCAATGTATAACTATGTAACAAAATTTTGGTTAGTGCTAAGAAATATTGTTGGGGATCACTATGCCAATGAGCAATAATGTTTGACATCCTTATTAGCAATCAAACCTAAATACCAATTCAATAATGATATAGAAAAATCATAACGATATGTTCAATATTACTATAAACAAAATTGTCAGTAGTGAAACCTCCAAATAGTATGTATATATATATATATCTGTATGTATGTATGTATATATGTATATATATGTATATGTATATGTATATATATATATATGTATATGTATATGTATATATATATATATGTATATGTATGTATATATATATATGTGTATGTATGTATGTATATATATATGTATGTATATATATATATATGTATATATGTATATATGTATGTATATATATGTATGTATATATATGTATGTATATATGTATGTATGTATGTATATGTACAATCTTATTTCAATTAGATACTTTGAGTATTAATCAATATGATCATGTCATTCAATAAAATAAACTAAAATGGTACCAAATATACAATCCAAAGCACATAACTCAAAACTCTTTTGAAACTAAATCCAATGCAAAATATTTAATTCCAAGTGGCCCCTAAAAATGATAAAATGTTAAGTTTATCATTATCATAAGTGGAGTTAATTGATTTCACATGTCATCTGGTATGATTTTTGGAAAAGTTTGAAATGTTTGGAATCATGTTAAATAATAATAATATTTAATATTAAAATAAAGAGATAATTATGATTAATTAAATGATGTAAATTAACTAAGGAAAAAAATAGGTATGTGCTATAATGAAATTGAGAGGATTCATGACTTAATAAATTTTTATTGAGGATAGAAACTGATTCACTAATTTAGTCGTATCTTTTTATCTATAATTGATAATTGATAAAGTTGGATGTGTTAAATGAAAAATGCCAAATTTTGAACCAATTTCCCTAAAGAAGTTTATGGAGGAATGCAATCATATGCATTTTTTTCTTCAATGAGGTGATCATATGTTCTTGTATAATTTCATTCTCTACAGATTTTGACCTTTAGTACATGTAAAATATGTTTTCAGCAATATATCTATGTAAGGAAATTTTGGATGGTGCTAAGAAGCATTGTTGGGAATTGCTATAATAATGAGCAATAATGACACAAAATGGATATTGAACACTTATCCAAAATGACAGTTGGGTTTAGAAAACCTGAATGGTTATTCGTGGAATATTTGTCTGTCATAAGGCATCTAGATTTAAATGTGCACCATTCCTTTTTCTCATGAAGATCAAAGATCAATGACCCAAATTCAAATATGACAATGACTAGTTCTTGGTTTGAATTTTTCTTTACATAGGCTGACAAGGTATCAATGTGAAATATTTTTTCATAGGATGAATTGCACTACACCAACAAATCATTTTTTGGTCTGGGCTGACATAGCAATATTATCCTTCACCCTAGATTGGTATTTATGCCAATTGTTGTGGCATTGTGATGTATGGAGCAATAGTACAGTTATGTGTATATACATGTGTCTGATATCTATACAAGAAATTTATGTTCAATATTTCATGACAAGGGATGTTTATGTGAAGTAGAGTAGAGATGAATGTGAGGATGTCAAATTGACAAAGAAGAATTGCAAAAACTACTCTATAAGAGTGATGACAAAGATTTTATTGTCACTGTAATCAATATTTTGTAGTTTGCAGTTGGTGCCACTATTTATGTGAGGGCGGTGCCTCTTGTTCCTTGAGTTGGTTCTCATTTTGTGAGATTGGTGTCTCAAATAGGTTGGTTCCTATAAATTTGTTTAAAGATTGGTGTCTTCAGTAGGTTGGTTCTTGTAGATAAATTATAATATCTGATATTTCTTTGTGCTTAGCTGGATTTTGATAGTAGATCCAAGCAACTCTTCTCACCATGGTTTTTTACCTTTTGGGTTTTTGCGTAATTCTAGTGTTGTCTTGTGTGATTTCTTTCATTTTTGTCTCTAATACTCTTTATGGTGCTTGATGTGAATTGATGTTTAATGCTTATTGATTGGAGTTTAAAAATTATGATATACTAATTCACCCCCCTCTCAGTATATTTCTGTTCAACATGAAGCATGTGAGGGGAGATTGGTAAATGTATATAAATAACTAAAGGTCCAAATGGTATGCAAGACAAACAAATGCACAACGAGGAAACTAACATAATAATAATAATAATATCAAATGTGATTTTTTTAAAGAGAAAATATTATAGTTTAACCCTAAAGGATAGTCATGGAAATGAGGGGTTCACTTAAAATATGAAATAAGAAGGAAAATTAGATGGGAGACTATAATAAATGATAAAATATCTAAATTTCAATTCTAAAATGAATAACAAATCATGTCAAAATTTAAAAAATAAGAAGTTGAAAGCCTTAGGAAAAAACCCTAAAGTTGTTCAAGGTTTAAGTTAAACAAAATCTAGGGATAAAAGAATACCTTACAAACATTCTAGTGATAATAAACAAATTTTGATTCTAAAAATATTGCAAAAATAAAGAGATCATTATGATTAATTAGATGGAGTAAATTAACTAAGACAAAACATATGCATTTGCTAAAATGAAATTGAGAAGGATTATGGCTTAACTAATTTTGGTTGTTGATAGAAGATTATTTGCCATAGTCAATAATTAAATAAAATTTGATATGTTAGTAGAAAAATGATAAAAAAATTTGAACTAGTTGTCCTAAGAAGTTTACAAAAGGATACAATATCATGCAAAAAAAAAATCAATGAGGTGATTATATGTTCTCACATAAATCAATTCTTTGTGGATTTTGATCTTTAGTGATTGTATAAGATGTTTGCCCAATGTATAATTATGTAACAAAATTTTGGTTGGTGCTAAGAAATATTGTTGGGGATCACTATAACAATGAGCAATAATGTTTGACATCCTTATTAGCAGTTAGACCTAAAGACCAATTCAATAATGATATAAAAAAATCATAATGAGATGTTCAATATTACTATAAACAAATTTGTTAGTAGCAAAACCTCCAAATATTATATATGTACAATCTTATTTCTATTAGATACTTTGAGTATTAATCAATATGATCATGTCATTCAATAAAATAAACTAAAATGGTACCAAATATACAACCCAAATCACATAACTCAAAACTCTTTTGAAACTAAATCTAATGCAAATTATTTAATTCCAAATGGCCCCTAAAAAAGATAAAAAGTTAAGACTATCATTATCATAAATGGAGTTAATTGATTACACATGTCATTTGGTAGGCTTTTTTGGAAAAGTTTGAAATGTTTGGAATCATGTTAGACAATAATAATATTTAATATTAAAATAAAGAGAAAATTATGATTAATCAAATGATGTAAATTAATTAAGGTAAAAAATAGGTATGTGATGAAATGAAATTGAGAGGATTTGTGACTTAACGAATTTTGATTGTGGATAGAAATTTATTCACTATTTTGGTCAGAACTTTTTGTCTATAGTTGATAATCAATAAAATTGGATTTGTTAAATGCAGAATGTCAAATTTTGAACCAATTTCCCTAAAGAAGTTTGTGGAGGAATGCAATCACATGTAATTTTTTCTTCAATGAGGTGATTATATGTTCTTATATAATTCCATTCTCTGCAGATTTTGACCTTTAATACATGTATAATATGTTTTCGCAGAGTATATCTATGTAAGAAAATTTTGGGTGTTGCTAAGAAGCATTGTTGGGAATTGCTATAATAATGAGCAATAATGTTTGACATCCTTGTTAGCAGTTAGACATAAAGACAAAATCAACAATAATACAAACAAACAAAAAAGACATGTTCGACGTTACAATAGACAAAATTGTAAGTAACGAAACCTCCAAATATGACAATATACAATCTTGTTTCAATTCGATGCTCTAAATTTTAATCAACATGATTAACACTCATGTCATTCATTAAAATTAACGAAAATAGTACCAAATATTAAACCCAAAACACATAACTCAAAACTCTTTTGATACCTAAACCCAATGTAAATTATTAAATTCCAAGTGGCCCCTAAAAAGCTAAAAAGTTAGACTATCATTATCATAAGTGGAGCTCATTGATTACACATGTCCTCTGATAGGCTTTTGAACTGTTTGGAAAAGTTTGAAATGTTTGGAATCATATTAAACGATAAGAATTGTTATTATTAAAATATGCCCTGTCCTAAGATAGTGCTGTCCACTTTCAATCAACTCATAATCATCAAGTGATGTACTCGATAAAAAGCACCCAACTCTACGCGGATTCACTCCTTTTTTTATACCTTCCCCCAAAATTTCCTTTTCCCACTCCAACACAAACCCACTCCTTTCACGAGGGCTTGTTGAAAGCTACCTAACAACCTTTCCTTTTGGATATTTTAGATAAATTGACATGTTTGGCATTATATTTCATATCAAATTACAAGTTTTGTTGAAAAGAATGGCATTCCCTATTTCATGATGTGCACAACTACTTGAAATCCAAACACAAGCCGACAACAAAACAATTCTAAACAAAGCATATGCATTCATGTTTCTCATGGAAACGTGAAGCCATCTTACAAAGTAATTTAAGAATATTCTTATGGACTAAGACATATAATTGTCTAACAGCTTTCCATGTAGGTTAATGTTTGTTTTGTCTTAAGTTCGTACTTTTGTTTCTAATAATCTTTGTGGGTATCTTTTTTTTTTCTTAATTGTGATTTCACATTTATTTAATATTAAAAAGTTGTATTTGATACGTCATGCTTAGATTTGTTTAGATCACTTGTCGACAGTCTCAACAATGTGTATTAATTGGATGGGTCATTTGGTCCACACCCACTTGTTTATAACCATCATTAGAAAGGTGCATCTAGGTGGATACGCATTAATGGATTTAAAGATTCTTTTCATAAAATTGTGTCTATTTATTACTTCAAATAATTACATCTTACTTAGAAAAGGGTGGGTGGTATGGAACCACTCTCTAAATTTCAAACAAAATAACATGTTAGATGTAAAAGAAAAAACATCTAGGAAATTAAACTAATGTCAATGGATTCAAGCACGAATACAATACTATATCAAAACTATGCAAGTAAAACAATAAACAATGCAATGGGGGGAGGTTCTCATCATCAAGCTTGAATCCTCAACAAATATTTGGAAGGCCTTGACCATGTAGAAATGGATCCCAACCAAATTCATCATCTACATGCTACTATTCATTTGACTAAGTATTCACATTTTCCCTAGGGAAGAAATAAAAACAAAAAAGTGCAAAATTTAATCATCAATACTTAGAAGAGGTCCTCACTCTCATTGCTAAGAAGGTTCCAAGGAATATCAAACCCTTGGAGGAGGTAGAGACCAACTATTATTCCCAAGAGGTTACAATGAATATTTACTATTTCCTTGATTGTGTTGTTGTGCATTATTACTATGGCATCTCATCCAATCCCATATTAGAGACCATATGTGAGCAAAATTAGGTGAATTGAGTGGAACCCTCGTAAAATTGCCCTAATGATCAAGAAGTCCACACAATTTTGCAACTTCAACTTCAAGTGTCACCATGTTGTACTAGACTTGAATATGCAAAATAATGATAATTAACTTGGTACATAAAGAATAATGATAATGACATTCTTCTACTCATAGTCACTTGGCTTAGGAACAAGTTCAAGAATATAGGACAATAAACCTTGCTCAAGATAGTGATTCTTTATCCCTTGTTTCCAAGATAAATATTCTTTGAAGCTAGCTTGACAATAGAAGGATGGAAGTAAAAATCAAAAGACATGATGACCCCCTCAAAATGGAACACTATTTTAGTTTATGATTACGAAACACATGTACAATGCCCCTAAAAATGATACAAAAAAGAGAATGTTATAAGTTGAGTGCATGTGCGTGAACAACCCCTCAATTTTTTCTCAATTACTCTCCCAAATTGAAAATGTAGAAGATATTGTGGAAGTCTACAAGACACAACACAAAGGACACCCCACCTTGATTTAACTTTAAATCTCCCTTAAATTGTGGTACTTTATATATTTAGTGCATAGATTTTAACCAATTTGGGATGAAAAATGGAACTTTATAGACATAGTGTAAAATAATTTTCAATGGATCACACTTAAAAAAAATATACTTTTTTCAAAAAATGATACTCAATTTTGAGCTACCAATTAAAAGTTACACTTCTTTTAATTTTTAAACCCTCATAAAATTAGCACATAATATATTGACACCCAAACTAGGGGATAATCACTGCCAATATTAACACCCAAACCAGGCACAAATCAAAGCCAAGTGCTAATATTCAAATATGAATGGGCGAAAATTTGTAGACATGGTATAATTTCAAGACCTTTGCAAAGATTGACCAAGTTCCAATAGGAATTTGCAAAGCATGGCTCAATTTGAATAAATTTGCAAAAGTAAACCATATTCAAGAAAAAAATTGTAAAGAATGACTTGACTTGAACAACTTTACAAAGGTCAACCATATTCAAGAAAAAATTTGCAAGGAGATCCAATTTGAATGTAATTTGCATAGTTCTTCACATGTGAAAGTTGATTTATTGAAATACAGAATACACCTCCAGGAAAATGTTCTTTCACAAGCACACAGGAAAAAGGACTTCTAGCACATATCCAGAACTTCTCACATAACCTCCACTTTAAACAGGAAAAATAAATCTCAAATTGACCTCCTCTTTGGTGTAAAAGAAAATTGACTACTTCCACAATGTCAAAAATAGACATCCATGAAGCCATAGACCAAAATCTAGATTTCTACACCTATAGAGACACTCATAAATGGAGTTTTACAAAGTTGAACCAGCAATCTAACGTAATCAACTCTAATATCATGAAAATAGAGTCAAGAAATTTGTACAAAATATTAATATTGGAAAAAACCAAATATCAGAGGTTATAGGTCGAATTGATGTATTTGCATTAAGAAAATGAGGTGAATGTATAGGAGATGAACAAAGTTTTAAAGGGAAAGGTTTTTTCAAATTTCTAAACAAGTTGGAGGTAGTTAGGAGTTATTTTCTACTTAAATCCAACTTACTAGTAAAATTAAATCCACCTAAACAAGGTTAGCAATGAGGTAAAAATCCCACACTAACATTTTTTCCAAGCTATGGCTTTCTATTATCTCTTTGTCTTATAATCTTCATTGAAACAATGTGTTTAGTCACACCTAAATATTTCATTTCAAACTTTACTAAGAGCTAAAATTTGAGTTATGAAATCAAACCTTTCCCTTTTTCTAATAAATAGCATATCATCAATGTATAAAGTAATAACCAAGAAATGATCACCATCAACGTAATAATAAACATAATGATTAGATTTAAATTCTTATAAGGATTTTTTCAATTTACAAATCAAATTACTTTTACCTTTAACCATATAATGATTTGGTTGTATGATATAAATATCCTCCTCCAAATCACCATGAAGTAATTTTATTTTCACATCCATTTTATCAACCTTTAGTCATAATATGTAGCAATAGATAATAAGAATTGAAAGAATCTCACTTTTGTAACAAAAGAAAAAATCTCACCATAGTCAACCGAGCAACCTTTTACAACCAATGATACTTTAGATTTCTCAATACTACCATCTAAACTAATCATTTCTTTGAACACCCATTTTAAAACAATGGATTTACATCCTTCAATAAATGGTACTAGGTCCCATGTATCATTATTTTCTAGTGCTACTATTTCTTCATACGTGGATATCTTCTAGGACTATGTATCATTCATCCTTTTGTCTCTTGTATACATAGTGGTTCATCAATTTTAGTATTCAAATCAAACATACATATTTCATCATAAGATGAATGACTTTTTTGTGGTTGTCTATACCATATATAAATTTGAAGAAGATAAGTTGGAGGTTCTTCTTCATATGCTAACGATTTAGAGCTTGAGGGTCTCAATTAAAATTGCTCAAGTGTAGAAGGAAATGGAATCAAATATTTATTTTATATTTCTATAGACTAAAAGACAATTGAAGAGGGCTTAGTTTCTCTAAAAATAACACTTCTACTATATATTACCTCTTGTGCAATAGGATAACTATAATCAATCAAGATACATTTAACCTTATTCTCCAAATTTGTTCTCTTCTACCTTGGAACATGTGTATATGCCTTACAACCAAAAAAAATGATATGTCTCAGTGAAGGATTGTGAACTAACCCAACCGCCATTAGTGTTTTATCATAAAGAGATAATGTACGAGAGATCTTAACCAAGTATAAAGTAATGTCGCCTCAACCAAAAATATTTCTTCCAAGTAGCTCTACTAAGCGTACTCCCAACTTTTCCATTAGTTATCTATTCATTACTATTTTAATTCCATTCTATTGTGGAGAATATATACTTTTGTTTTATCTTGAAATGCTATATTTTTATATACTTTATTAAAATCATTAGAGAAAAATTCACTACCATTGTCACTCCTAAAATAATTAATTTTATTTTTAGTCTATAACTCAACCATTGCTTGGATTAAAAATTAACATTTTAGATTAAAAACGATATAAAAATTTAGATTTACTCTTTAAAAAATAAACACCTGTCCTTTTTGTATAATAATCAATAAATAAAACATAATAGGTGGAATTTGTGATTGAAGTAACATCAATAGGACCAAACACAACAAAATGAATAAGATTTAAAATACTACAATATTTATGAGAACTCAAGTAAAATTCGATGTAGTTTTACTTTCTATAAATGCAGTGTTCATAGAAATCAAATTTCAATATTACAATCAACTAAACTTTCAACAAGTTTTTTTTATTTTTAAGGTCCATATACCCTTCTCTACTATGTCACATAATATTCAATTCCATAACATAGTCTTTTCTTTAAGTAACTTAGATTTAATATAAAAATCACCATTAGGTACCCATAAACCATGACCATCCATTAAAGATGACACCATTTGTTTATCCAATGAATTATTGTAAAATAACTTTTCACAAAATGATTATTGCACTCAACCGTGAATGCATCAAGGTAAAATAAGGTTCCCAATATACTATTTCTAGATATAACTATAGCATTTCTCACCATTTTAACACATTCTTCAAAAAAATAACACCTGCACATTCACATCTATTAGATTCCTCACATATAATAGATTGCATGCTAACAACAAGATATGAAGGACACAATCCATCTACTAACTCTATCATTTTTAGAAAAAAATGAATACTACTATGGAGAACAACATGTAAATAGGAATTATCACCCAAACACACCTTATCTCTATTTTTGTATACTTATAGAACTAACGTCTATTTGAGTTCATATTAAGAGATGCACTTGAGTCAATCAACCATTTATTCTTATCTACGCATGTACGAAAATTTGCAATGAATGTGTCACCATATTCCTTCTCATACTCAAAATCAAAATTTAATTTATTTTCTTTTTTATCTTCTTTACACTCCTTACATAAATGACCAGGTTTTCCACAATTCCAATGAACAATGTTAGACTTTCAAGGAGATTTAGATCTCTTCTTGGACTTGGATGTCGATTTATCATGATATTTGTCATTATTCTTGCATATTTAATGTATTTATAATAAAAAAATCAAAGCCTATTTGGAACTCAAAGAGATTTTCCTCCTCACCTCTTAAAAAAGAAAAGAACCAACAACATCCTCTACCTTTAGAGTGATATATGCTCTCCCAATGGTCATGAATAGGTTATCCCATGAGTATAGAAATGTTAATTTAATTAAAGTATTACATCCTTCCTCATCATCCATATTTAAACCCATATATTTTAATTTACCCATAGAAATAATAAAATTATTTTAGGTGGCCTACAATCCCTCCTCAAAGAATAGAGCAACTTCATCAAGAATTATTTTTTCATCAAATATTTTCTATATAGATCTCTCCCAATTTTTTTCATAATTTTTTTCTAGTGGTTTCTTTATGGCAAATCATAATAATAGAATCTATAATAAAAAATTTAATTACATCCTTTTATATTTTGTCCATTGCATCATACTAAGATTCTTTAGTAGCATTTGTAGGTCTTTGAATATCAACAACATCCTACAAATCATGATCAATCAATATATCTTCCATTTTCAAATTCCACACCTCAAATTTCATGGCTAAAAATATTTCCACCTCAATCCTCCCTAATGTTCATGCTATCTTAATTTCCTACAAAAATGTCACAAATTTCTCCTTCTACACAATTTCCCACTCAAATTATGATTAGCTTAAAAACTCATCCACCAAACAACAAGAACCAAAGGTGATTAGGCTTCAATATCATTTTTAAGTAAATAAGGTGTGTGCAAATAAATTCCTATAGTAATCTTGAAGGGAGTGATGTATAAAAAACCTAAAATATTATCCAAATTTATTAGAGAAAGTTAAAAAAAAAATCATTCATAAATAGATAAATAATAATAACATAATATAGTGATTTTCATGGAGAAAACCCTTTTAGAAGGAAAACCCCATACTCCAAAGCCTACATAATACAATATCAAATTTAAAAATAATTTAACATTCTAACAATGCCTTTGTATATATAAATTCTTATAATATAAATAAGTCCACAAGCACAAATTTACAAAAGATTCAAATATATTAAATCACCAAATAAAACCAAAATTCATGAGATAAAATCATTCTTAAAATCTAGTATCCAAAAATAATAGAAAAATACAATGCACAAGTCATAAGGAATCAAATCCCCCTTAAATAGTAAATTCCTTACACTTTTCATAGGTCATCATAAAATTTCCTCAAATATATAACTCCATCTATGGCTTATTAATCTCTTCAAATAATTCTTATGACATGTGTCATAGATTTGGTGAAGATTCTCAATAACTCCCTCTATTCTTATCTCTTACATGTCATAAGAATTTGCCATAGGTTGTCATATGCTCCAATTGAAGTAGGTATCCAAAAATAAATATATATATCCAAATTAAATATCTCTCACAACACCAAGTATAAAACACTAAAACTTGGAAAATAATGCCAAATTAAATTCACACACCCCATTTTCATGTGAGACTAATTAAATTGATAATGAAATATGATAATTTCCAATTAATTATGAGAAAATTTCAAATAAAAAACATATAATCTTATAAACTTTTAAAAGTTGATACACATTAATTATCAAAAAGAAACACTTACAAATAATAATAAAACACAAAAGAATATTTTTTTGGTGATGCAATATTGTTTAACCCTTGAAATTCTCCCACATCATGATGCCTAGGGATGACTAAATGAAATTTTGATTAAGTGAAAGTCCATAATTAAATCTATTTCCATTAATATGGTAAGAAAAAAGTATTGAAACTAAAATAGAGAACATAATGCTAAAAATTAAAGCCTTATTTCAATCCTAGCTACCACCCCAAGTTTAAGCAAGAAACTAAAATAAAAAGAATTTTTTTTTAAACCTTGCACCCAAAAGTAAAATTTGATTCAAAGATGGATAAATGTGGTATATGGTTATGCAATTTGATAGAAAAATGATGTAATCAAATTTGCATATGAAAATGACTTAGGAGGACTAACTTTGTAGACTTATAGGTAGAGGCATCAATGGTTGAGTTCTTTTGAGATATCAACGATGGGGATTGAATTAGTTAGTTGTGGGATAGATGGTGAACATAAAAATATGTTTTTATAATTTATTTTACTATTTTTGAGTTGTTGAATTGAAAACAAAGAATATTTAATAAATTATATTTTATTAAATCAAGTGCAAAGAGGCAAGGGACTAGGTTATTAGGACTTGGGGAGACTAGAACAAGTCTTAGGGTAAAATAAGGCAATTAATTAAATAAATTATTGTAAATTATATTATTTATAGGAAATAAATGGGTAATCTAGACATGTTATAACATGGGTATTTATAGGAGTCTACATTTTCCCCCTCCTTGAAATGATATTGTGACTAGGTGAAGTAATGTTGTTTTTGTAAGAGAGGGGGACCGACCACATTCAAGGCCCCAGGTCACAGAGGGCCAAGAGCGGAAGGTTGCCCTAACTTACCTCAGCTTAATGGGGAGTTAGGAAATTCAGGACGAGAATGATGAGGACTATAAGGTCCTTCAATCACTCTACAAACCCGAAATACAAAATGGGGCTAGGCGAGCTAGTTTTTAGGTTCAACACTTTGCCTCAGGAAGCTCTTTTCCCTAGGATAGAAGCACAATCTTGGGATGACAACGCAACATGCTAGCGTCTCTCAAGTGCACTAGCATCTGTACGACCAGACAACTAAAGAGACAAGGTCAAACCTAGGAAAACAAGCTAACGCCCCAACTAACTACTACTAAAGGGCCAAAATAATGCTATTAAGTAAACAAAATACTCTCTAATATGATAAAGTAAAATTGCAAGAGTTAGGGTGGCAAGAATGATCTCACAAAGAAATTCGTTCACTAGCTAGCTCCCAAAAGCACATCCACCTACACACAAAGAGGAGGAAAAATGTTGGGTGGTTGTATATGGGCCTGCCTCAGTCAGACCCCTGTTTAGGTGTTTCCACCTTCATGAACAGACAAGAAAGCGAGTATGATAAAGAAAGTAATGTAATGAAGAACACTAAAACACTACAAAACAGTAAATGTGCTTACTCAACCAAGTAATAGAGGAGAGGAATGGGAAGCTTACCACCTCCACCAAAAGCACTCAAGGCTAATGGGGGAGTGAATGAGAGTACTCGAGTCTCTGCTGCAATGGTGTTGTCCCAAACTTGTTCTACTGAAGTGGTAGAGTGAAGTTGTTGCTATGGAGTGCAAAAGTGTTGCTAGAAGTGCTTGAAGAGTGTGCTAAGGGATGAGGTTGAATGCCTGAAGCTATGAAGAAGATCTATAGAAGTTGAAATGCATGTAGAAGGAGGGAATTTGAAGGAGAGATGAAGAAAATGGCCATATTCGGGTCGGTTGGCGAAGGGGGCGTTACAAGTTGACTGCCAATGAGAAGTGTAACGGTTTTGCAGGTTCAACTACAAGAATTTTCCAGGGGCATAAGCATGCCACGTGGACATCTACACATCACATGGGTGTCCCCAATAGAAATCCCCCACCGATGCTCAAAATAGGCACCAAGTGGAATGAAAGCAGCGGGCTTAGGTGTAATTAAGCCTCTGAACTTGGTTTTCTAAAGTGGAGAAGGGAAAAAGGGGAATTTTCATAAGGGGTGCAAATTCACTCCTATACATTTTTCCCCCACTTTAGCGAGCATGAGTACTAATGAGTGCTTTGGTAAAGTAGATCGAAGAATGATTAAGGTTAGAAATGTATACCTAAATCGTCGAGGAAGTAGACCACGATCTAACGAACCTAAAGGTACAGGGCAAGCAAAGGACTTCATAGCTTCTTAGAACTATGAAGTTGAAGAAAGAAAGTGTCTTACAGGCCCGTGGACCTACAAAGAGGCAACCCCCAAGATCTCTCACATGAAAGAAGCCCCGTGAAGTAAGCACCTTACATGCCCATAGACCTACAAGGAAGGTGTCCCCCAAGAACTCTCACATGGAGGATACCTAGGAAGTGTCCCCCAAGATTTCTCATATGGAGGAAGCCAGGAAAGTGCCCTACAGACCCGCAGACCTGTAGGGAAGGTATTCTCCAAGATCTCTTGCATGAAGAACACCCAAGGAAGCACCCTACACACCCGCAGACCTATAGGGAAGGTAACCCCCAAGATCTCTCTAATGGAGGAAACCCAAGAAAGTGCTCTACAGACTCGCGGACCTGTAGGGGAGCCACCCCCAAGATCTCTCACATGGAGGAAGCTCAAAGGAAGCACCCTACAGGCTCTCATACTTATAGGGAGGTATCCCCCAAGATCTCTCACATGGAGGAAACCCAAGAAAGTGGACTCCATAGAGTTAGGATGCGGCCACGTAGGCAATTAGGTGGACAGTTGCATAGACCATCGATAATTTGGAAGACTTTCAAAGGGGTGCCTCAGGAACCCATCACGAAGAAGGGGTCCACTCAAGGGATGCATAGTTCGAAAGTAGATATTTTCTTTCTCAAATCAATCCATCATCAAGGGATCCTTTTGAAAGATGTTCACTTTGTCAAGGAATTTGAAAGGAAGAATATGCCCCCACACAAGGGGAAGGTCGAATTTGTTCCCACTTCAGAGGAAGGTTCTCAAGTCCTCTCTTTACGAACCCATGATGAAGGAAACATGTTTCATTAGGGTTCCAAGTTGAGAATACAATTCTAAAGAAAGATTTACGAATATTTTTGAGAAAATATTCGTTGGTAATGAATGCATTTTCTGAAAATTGAAATGTTGAAGAAATGCGTTGTCACACATGAGAGGGACAACTCAACCAAAGAAGAGAGAAATATAAAAAGAAAGTAAAAGAGAAAAAACAAACAAAGGGAATAGGGGAATTTGGTTTAGCGGGGTCAGAGTTGTCCATGCTCATATAAATAATAGGTAACCACGGTGCAAGGTGAAAAATCATCAATCCCCAACCAGATCAAGAAGAATGTACGGAAAACAAAGTAAAAATAAAAAATTGGGTCAACATGGAAGGGAAGCCTAAATTCCCCCAATGCTTTTTATCATCCCCAATTTATCAAAAAACAAGCACAAACATGAAAGAATGATGATACAGTTAGAGGAAGGTTTACGAGAGAAAAACCACGCCAGTATCCAAGCACCAACATGGGTGATAGGGGTCATCCAGGCACACATAGCACGATCATGGGGGAACACATCACAAAACACACACACACATGAGATCAAGAAGAGGCCTCCTAACATTGATCGACCAAGAGGTCATCCGATTCCCACTCTAGATCATCGTAGGGGGGAGGAGGATGAGCCTGTAGTGGTGGGATGTTAAGAGGAGGAGTGTCCAGCCCTCTTGCAACAAGGGCCAAGGAAGAATACCCTGTAAGGTCTTCTTCATTGAGCTCTTGTGGAGCTAGGGTCAACGATTTTGCGAAGATAGCTTATAAGGTCAAAACTTCATCCACAGAGTTAAACATGCACCCCATAGAAGCACAGTGTTTAACTTCAGTGGATGGGGCAGGTTGTGCCTGAGATTCACCACTAGGCTCGCCGAATGACTCGAGAGCGATGACGGACTTAGGGGAAGTCAGGACCGGTTCTGTCCCTAGGATAGAACAAGTCAACATGGGACCACCTTGTGAAGAAGGTGGACTCCTCTTATGTCTTTCACTACTAGAAGGACCACACTCCACCTTTTGCTTCGTCAAAGGAGACAAACTCCCCACAAACGAGGCTAGAGGTGTGGAGGAAGAGGAGGAAAGAACCACAGTGGATACAACCGAGGTATTAATCATATCTGTAGGCTTTGGGAAAGCCTAGATATCTGAAACGGACATCAGCAAAGGTGGCTCCATTGAAGGAGCAATGAACACCTGTACCCCCTTAGGGTTAGGTGCATTCGTACTCGTAGCAGAAGTCGAAAGCAACATGGAACTAGACTGAAGAGAAGCAAAAGGAAAGGGAGAGGAAGACACTACAAGAGGCCTTGGAGTAGGGGCAACCATCTCTTCCTCCTTCCTTTGCGAGGTAGCCTACTCATCCAAGAGATCCTTTCGTCGGTGCTTGCGCTCGTGCGCAAGGCAGTTTCTACGAATCTTTGTTAGAGGCCAGAGGATGCGAAGGAACAGAAGGCTCTTGCTCAACCATGGGAATGTCCACTATAGCCATCTCTAGTAGAGGAACGAATTCCTAAATGGGAGTAGGAGGAGCAATGGGGGGAGTCGACTCAAGAGCCTTAGTAGTGGGCCTCTTCTCATTCATTGATTTAGGAGTAGGAGCGATAGGAGGCCATAGATCAATTCTTTATGTCGTATAAATAATACCACAGTCTGGGGTATTCATTAGGGAGATCTAAGATCCTGAGCTTGGGTTTGCACCAAGGAGGTATCATCGAACTTAGTGGATAACCACCGGTTTGACTCATCCAATACTCCTCCCAAGAAAGGGGAGAGGACGAGACCATCCGGGGAAAGGAAACCTTCTCTTTGACTTTCTAGGAAGGAGAGGGAGCCAACGTGGACTTCTCCTCTCCCTTCTAGGAAGGGGGAGCAGTCAGTATAGGCTTCTCCTTCTCCCCTCAGGAAGAGGAGGTGACCGACTATTGTATCATAGGAAGGGTTAGTTTCGGCTATCCCTTGCCCCTAGTCTTATACTTTACATAATTCTTGTAAAGTAGGTCCATTCTCAGAGGAAGCATACTAACTAGGGTGGGCCAAAAGTGATCCAACAAATATCCACTGCTGGACGCCAGGGGCTGGTATCCAGTGTCATGCACTACATGCACGACACCATGGGAAAATTTTAAACATTTGTGAACAACGGAGGCAATTCCATTCATGGAAGCTAGCCAGGGTATACCTAGCTTCAGCCTAAATAAATCTGACTCCAGAATAATGTCAAAAACTGTGTCAATAGCCCTAGGTCCAACTAGGATAGACAAGGTTATCGAACCATATGGTTTGAGACACATACCATCATGCATATAGATGGTAGATTTCATTTCTTCATATTCTTCCTTTTGTAATGAATTTAATAGCAATGTTTCTTTCGTGATGAAATTCACATGGCTCATGGGGTCCACCAAGGCTCCTGTTACAATATTACCATTGAGGCGAGCAGGAATGTAGAGGGGCAAGGGCTTGTTGTTTAAGGGAAAACCTTGTGATGTGAATGTTATGTCTGGCAAATCGGGTGTAGGTAGAGCAGTAGATGTCACCGTGACCATATTAACATAGGCCTCGGGTTGAGTAGAAGAATCAGTGGGATCGATAATCATGTTAGCAAAATGTGATAGAAAACAGGTCCGTGTATATCTATAATTCACTATTAGCTTTCGTCACTGATTTGTTAACATTTTGTTTACTCCCATTGAGACGAATGGTATTGTCCTCGATGCAGTCCTGTATCTTGTGACACAACCACATATAGCGTTCAATATCATGTCCATTAACTCGATGGTACTAAAAATAACTACTCCCATCATACCAATTAGGGTAAGGCTCCTTAAGAGGCGTAGGACTCAGCAAGGTTACGATCTTATCCTCCAACAATTTATGTAAGATAGAAGAATAAGATTCTAATAACTTTGTGAACTTTTGGTTACGTCTGAGGTTGTTGTCATCAGTAGTGGCTACTAAATTTGTAACGGCCTTCCTAGAGATTGATACGATGGAATTTCCTTTAGAACAGAAGTGCGAGGAGGATCCCCTGAATTGAACAATCGTCTATTGGTACTCTCGTATGGCTGCACACAAATGCGTGAAAGAAGGGTACTTCATAAGGGTGAAATTATCTTGCCAAGGCCTTTGTAAGTTCCCTATGAATACCTTATGTATGTCAGAATCGAGCAGCTGATAAGAGATTTGTGAAAGGAGCGCTTGATAGTGTGTTATGAAATTAGTGATTTTTTCATTGTCTCCTTGTTTACATCGGACGAGATTCAAGAAGGCCATCTTTGGCCTGATATTAGCTTGAAATTGTCTAAGGAATTGATTTACAAGTTGGTCAAACGAGAAAATAGAATTGTCAGGAAAGGAGCAGTACCATTCTAGTGCTATGTCCTTGAGCAATCGGGGAAACAATTTTGCCATTAAGGCATCATGGTGGAAGAAATTAGTGCATAAGGTGTTAAAAGTAGACATGTGTTTGTGGATCCCCTTTACTACCATATTTTTCAAATTTAGGGATCTCCATTCCTTGCAAGAATGGAGTGTTCAGGATCACAACGGACAATGGGCTATGTCAGAAGAAGGGCTAAAAGATAGGCTGGGCAGAGGCTTGGGAAAGACGTGCCAACTAGCTCTACATCTTACCCATATTCTGAAGAAGGGTATTCAGAATAGGGTCATTAGAAGATAGAGGGCCAAAGGAACCTCCTCTAGAACCACTGCCAAATCCACCTCTAGAACTGCCACCGGTGTGACCTCCACCAAAACCACTACCAGAGCCACTGCTGGTAGTAGGGCCCCCGCTGGAGTCACCACAATGACCTCCATCGAAACCACCTTCACTAGCACCGCCTGCTCTACCGAATCCACCACCACTACCAAAGCCCCAACCACTCATCATGCTAAAGACTCCACCACTAGAGGTGACAAGAGGGGTGAAGCTAAAGCCCAAGGGGACCTTGTTTAATTTGATAGTTTTGAGTTGTTCGAAGACAAAAGGGATTCTGATAGAAGGGACCGCATCGGCCATGTAAATGGACGTGGGAGGCATCGATACTCCTAACTGTCCCTCACACTCTTCGAAAGTGACTCCTTGTACAAAGCTAAGATTGTTCGAAGGAGTACACACTTCAACCAGACCGATGAGGCTAGTCAGAAGTTCTATGCCTATTCAATCTTTAACCATCATATGTTTTAACTCACTAATGACCTGAGCGGCCCTAGCCATCTTTGGGTTTCTTTCCAAGTGATTTTCTAAGTCGCCTAGTCCTTTAGCAAGGGTGGATACATATTTTGAAGGAATTTGAACGACCTCGTGCTCATCTATCGACGATGGTGTAGGAGATGCAAGGGGAGTAGGGATGTGATTGGTCTCATCAACAAATCCCATCTCGTTCCCTGACAATTGTCCGTACGCAACCAAACCAATAGCAGGACTAGAGAAAATGCCTGTAGAGAAATTAGTAGAGACCTTCGACCTTTCCATCAAAAGGTGTCATATGCTTCTCTTAAAAATATGCCCGGAAGTTGTGGACTGGGTTGTGATGCTCATAAACCTTCACAAAACTTAGGAATACAACAATCACAAAGCACACAAGAGAAGCCTCAATACCAATGGATGAACAAACGTTGGTTCACGTCGGGTTCACCAAAAATGTAAGAGAGGGGGACCAACCACATTCAAGGCCTCAGGTCACGGAAGGCCAAGAGTAGAAGGCTACCCTAACTTACCTCAACTTAATGGGGAGTTAGGAAATGGGATGAGAATGATGAGGACTATAAGGTCCTTTGATCACTCTACAAACCCAAAATACAAAATGGGGCTAAGCGAGCCAGTTTTTGAGTTCAACACTTCACCTCAGGAAGCTCTCTGCTCGAGGACGAAAGTGTGGTCCTGGGACAACAGTGCAGCATGCTGGCATCTCTCAAGTGTGTTGGCATTTGTATGACCAAACAACTAAAGAGACAAGGTCGAACCTAGGAAAACAAGCTAACACTGCAACTAACAACTACTAAAGGGCCAAAATAACACTATTAAGTAAACAAAATACTCTCTAATATGATAAAGTAAAAATGCAAGAGTTAGGGTGGAAAGAATGATCTCACAAAGAAATTTGTTCGCCAAGTACCTCCCAAAAGCATGTCCACTTACACACAAAGAGGAGGAAAAATGTTGGGTGGTTGTATAGGGGCCTACCTCAGTCAAACCCCCATTTAGGTGTTTCCACCTCCATGGATAGCCAAGAAAGTGAGTATGATAAAGAAAGTAATGTAATGAAGAACACTTAAACACTACAAAATAGTAAATGTGCTTACTCAACCAAGGAATAGAGGAAAGGAATGGGAAGCTTACCACCTCCACCAAAAGCACTCAAGGCTAATGGGGGAGTGAATGAGAGTACTTAAGCCTCTCCTACAATGGTGTTGTCCCAAACTTGCTCTACTAAAGTGATGGAGTGAAGTTGTTGCTGCTATGGAGTGCAAAAGTGTTGCTAGAAGTGTTTGAAGAGTGCGCTAAGGGATGAAGTTGAATGCTTGAAGCTGTGAAGAAGATTTGTAGAAATTGAAATGCATGTAGGAGGGAATTTGAATGAGATATGAAGAAAACAACCATATTCAGGTCGGTCGGCCGAAGGGGGTATTACAATTCGACTGCCAATGAGAAGTGTAATGCCTCTGTAGGTTCAGTTGTAGGAATCTACCAGGGACGTAAGCATGCCGCGCGGACATCTAAGCACCGTAGGGGCATCCCTAACAAAGATTATGCCACCGATGCTCAAAAAAGGCACCAAGTGGAATGAAAGTAGTGGGCTTAGGTGTAATTAAGCCTCCGAACTTGGTTTTCTAAAGTGGAGAAGGGAAAAAGGGAAATTTGCATAAGGGGTGCAAATTCACTCCTATACAGTTTCAAAGAATAATAAAAAATAGTGGATAGGAGAGAGATGAGAGTAGATTCATGATTAACCAATCATTGGATGGATGAGAGTGCTAACAAAGAGGGGGGTAGAATTTTTTGATGATGAGAGTGACTTTTTTTTTATGATTTTTTAAATCACTAGAAATTTGTAGAGAAACTTGGCAAATTATAAATAGATTTGAAAAAAGAAATAATTTTATTGGTGAATTATACTTGTATTCATAAAAATAAAATAAGTTTGGTGGTGAATTATAGATAGATTTGAAAAAAAAAAATTGTTGGAGAATTATGTTTGTATTAAAAAAGAAAATGTTTGATGATGAATTATATAAATATTCAAAACTATAAAATTAATGATTTGATGAATGTGTTGGTTATTTTTTGAAAAATCATAATGTGGTTGGAAAATTTATCAAATGTTAAAAGATAATTATTAAGTTACTTGTTGAATTGATAGTTTTAAATAGATTTACATTTACATAGTCAAACAATCATGGATTAATGACATAAGTTCTATTCCATGCCAAAGTTCTGACACATTCAAATTTCTACCTAAATTTTCTAGAGTAGAGACAAATGTCAAAAATTATGTGGGAACTACTCAATGTATCTATGGTTCAACAACTTTATTGGCATTTTGTTATTGATTCTACTAGGTTGGTTTATTGACACTTAGTGGAGTAATATCTCAAATCACCTATAATATATTGTTGTCACTTGTGTCTTAAAAATATTTTTTTGTACTAACATTATGTGTGTCTTGTCATGAATTAAATGTTGAAGGGCTAAGTATTGATTTTTTAAAATAAAAGTGGCAAAACTACTATAATTATATTGATATAAAAGAGCAGAAGTACATAGCTTAAGAGGACAGCAGGGCTACAAAATTATTTCTAGCAAAATTTCAAGAAACCCCCCTTAATTAATACAACTTTTTGAAGAAGAAGCAATATCAACAAGAGAGGGGAAAAAGGAACATAGTCAAGGATTCATAATTGCATGCTTATACAAGAAATGGATTACATTAAACAAATTTTGAGCATTAAAACACATGTAGTTGCCAATAATTGGCCTAAAATCATTGAGACAAAAAGAGAACCCTGGAGGTTTATCACCAACCAAGCATTGTGCCATTGAAACTAACAAAGCGGAGTGAACTAGACTTGACAGAAGAGTGGCACAATCAAATATGCCTCCCACCACTGGAGAACTCGAATAGAAGTGGTAATAGGAAAACATGTGGGAGGATATATGTACCTATAATAAATTTTACCATCTCAAAACACTTCAACACATCCATGAGGTTTATGCAAAGAGAGAAGCCACTTCATTCAAGAGGGAAATAGAATTGTTGCACAACCAGTCCCAACCCACTATTAATACCAAAGCCTCCTTCACTTATAGACATTGAATGTAGAACACTTGACATAACTTGAGCCTTGTGAAGGGACTACTATCCCTTACTTCCTAGAACCTGCTTGGGATATAAACTCTGAAACTGGAATCCATGAAATTTGAAGGGATAAGTATTGATGTCTTCAATTAATATCTAATTTATTTTTGTTGAATTAAATATTGAAGTGATGAGTATTGATGTCTTCAATCTATATATATTTCACCAACTTGATGTTATTTGTATCCTTTATAATATATTTGATTCCTCTCTTCTCTATTCACTATGATATAATGGAGCTAACATTGTATTTACAATTGAAGAAGATTCAGATGTCCTTTAAGGGATCTATTTTAGAGCTAAGGATGAATAATATCTTTAAGAAAAATTCTTCTGTGGTTTTGGAAGTGATTAAGATGGTCTTAATGAAAATTTTCTTGAAAGATGAAAAATATTTTGAGTTAATTCTTTTGTTGCTCTTAATTTTTGGTGGTCATGTTAGACTTAGTGGAAGCTAAAGATACTATAAAAAAAGTGGATGAATATCTCATCAAGCCCAAATAGAATGTGGGTCTGAAATATTTTCTAGAGTGTGTCATTGTGGGGCTTGGTTTCTAGAGAAATATTGGGATATGGCCTGCTATGCATCCCAATTACAATAGCCCTTGGGTTTCATTTCTAATTGAATTCGTTGGGGATAATGTGGCTAATAATTTCCACCACACTCATTAGCATTTGTATTTTTTGAAATCCATCACCGAGGTTTCCAATGTTGATACTATAGATTGGTCTTTTGCCTTCATTTTGAGCTGAGTTTGAACCCTAGCTTTAATTATGTTCAAACTTATAGTTTATGTTAATGTTGAAATTTTTGTATTAAACTTAGCATAGTTAATATAAAATAAAAAATAAACCTATCCCTCCATAGGAGCAGCCAACTTTGTGTCTATTTTGATTATCTTTTTTGGGCTTAAGTTCCCTTAAGCCTACTCACAAATAAAATAATAATAATTTATACAAATTATTGAGGTAGAAAATAAATTATATTTTATATTGAAGGCTTATAAGAAATTGGTATTTTGTATCATTAATATCTCCCCCTTTCCAAATATTTACATATTTTGAGGCACCATAAGAATTAATGAACAATAATTTCCTTAAAAAAATTCTATGTGAAATAAAAAGTACATATCACCAACTAGATAAATTGCAATCATACATAGTAGCCAAGATGGTGTCACTATCAAGTGATCTCCCTTTCACACAAGTGTTTCATATTGTTTCTCAAAATGTATAGGGTTTACCAAAATGTTTGGTAATTAAACCTTGATAATGAAATAATGACAAATGGAAGGAACTAATGAATGAACAGCTTCTTGTTACAACTCACCAAACCCGTAATGGCTTCCCTTAGAGGATTGAAGTCAAACACATCACTCTAAGTTCTAGATCTAACATTAATTGGCTTGATTGATTATTGATTTGATGTTTGAATGCTTGCTTGCATGCTTGAAACCTACATCACAATGTTAGCTCCAAAATATGACATGAATACACATGAACTTTGACGTGATGATATGATCTTGATTGTTGTTGTAGATGAGTGATAAATCTAATCATAAATGCTCTTGGAAATAATATTTTCTCTTGTGAAAGTTGCCTTAATGCTAGATCATGCTTAGATTTGAATTTGATAAAAAGACTATGTATATATAGATGTTTATCTAATTTCCTGAAAATTAGATCTCAATAGTTGACCTTTGCAAGTGGAAATTCAAATGTTTTTTTTTTTTATAAAAGCATTAAGCTGACTATTTATATTTATATGTAATATATTTAAAGATTACAACATCACGTTCATTGTATCTGTTCCTAATTTGGACTGAAATTCTACTTTCAAGTCCATCATATCTAAATATCACTATTGTGATATGAAATACCTAGATATGTTGTAGTTACAAAATGCCAATTTTTTATATTACAAAACAATTGACTTTGTTTTTCATGTGCTAATATTTATATCTTGCATAGGTCATAGAAAAAACACAAAAATATTCCCAATCTTTTTGTGCTTTTCATGTATTTCCTATAGAAGAACTTTCCACCTTTCCTTCTTTTTGCATAGACTAATGCATTGGCAGATTTTGTTATGATTTTATTGTTATGTTCATATTTGGAATGCATGGAAGAGGCATGACTTGCTAGGTAATCAAATCCACTAGAGCAGCTTGTGATTATGCAGTTTCCACCAATTCCTATTGTGATGCAATTAGATGCATGGCATTATCAGCTTGATGAAAATGATGTGTTAAGATAATAGACAGAGCATGATATTTACTTTTGAAACATCTTTCCATGTCAGGTCCCACTTCAAAATGGTGACTACCTAACTCTCTATAAAGGTAGCTAGAAGAGTTATATTCAAGTGAAATTTCCATTATAGTATATATGTTCTTGTAACACACTTTGTGATGTAAATAGTGTCTGGGAAATATACCACCCACATATGCTTCTCCCTGCCAAAAGTCATATTTCTAGATGCTCTTAAGTAGAGCATTGTCTTGCAAGAACACTTCTTGAATCACTACATTTGTAATTTTCTACATATCTTGGAAATTTGGGTTTAAGTCCAAGACATTTGAAAAAAGTATGGACACCAGGTTTGATCGAAATATTATCCTTTGAGCCGTAGGATGTAAAATGTCTTCCCCTATCAAAGTTTGCAAGCATTTGAATACAGATGAGCAGTCAGTTTTGAATACATGTGAAAAGTGTTCTCTTTCCAACCCTTTGGAAAATGGCAATTCCCATTCTTGTACTGGAAATGGTGCTATGTAGTTTCTTGGCATAAACTCCATAATACTACTTTTAGCAAAAAAGACAATACTAAATGCAAGAGAATTGAAAACACCCATATTGTATCTTTTTTGCACAATTGAAACTACAAAATTCAAACCGTAAGAGAGTTGAAACACCTTGAATATGTCTCTTTTTTCCAAAATTGAAACTTCAGAATGAAAAACTTTTGGAATCACTCAGGATGAAGCACATTTTTCACAGATGTTCAACTAAAGCATGTACAAAATCTTTGAAGACCAGTAAGACACACTGTTCAAACACACTGCTAACCAAACCCACGTACTATTGCATATAAAAATCCCCTTAACAATGCAGATTTTAACTCTTACCCGAGATGAAAACAACAATTGAATGAGAATTTGAGAACGAACTTGAAGATGCTTGTTTGAAAAGAACGTTGAGACACTACCTTCGATAACCCAAAACACCCGAGACTATTCTTTGATGTATTAGTCTACAATTCCAAGAAAGCATAACTACTCTGTTTGGGGATGATACTCCAAAGATGACATTCACAATCCCTTAAGACTTTTCAAGCTTAAAATCATATTGTCGCTATAGTATTTGTAGAATGAATAAACTGACTACACCAATGCCCTTAATATAGATGTGGAATTCATTTTTTGTTTATCACACCAAAAATTTATTTTGAGTTCCGCCACATGCTTGAAAAGACTCAAACATGCCTAAAGCTATTTGTTTTAATAATGAATCGATCAATTATTTTTCCTTGTATAATTTTCTTGCAAACAAAAGAAACTTGTTAGCCAAAAACTTACCCTTGTTACAACCAATATCTTGAGATTTGATGTAATATTTGATGAAATCAACCAACGATACCACCGCTCGTGTGAAATAAAAGCTTCCCCTTAAGGAATGTGTTAATGCCAGCTTTATCCACAGATTTGAAGCATGCTACTCCAGATTTTCGTTCTGTTGTTATGTAGTATAACACAAATTTAAACAGATTATGTACTAAAGCAAGATTCACACCAATTTGAGGCATGTTGAAGTAGATTTGATTAGCCATCAATAATTCCCACCTAGCATTTGTAGTACATATTCAATGTGATTGCTTTACCTAGTATTAGAACACGTTGATCCAGTTTTGAATAGGCTTGAATGATGGCCAACTGGCTACCACAGTGTATTTTACAAAATTTCCACCACCAAAAATGGTGTATTTACATAATAATTAATGCAAACATTGAATCTTTTCTTTTTTCTATAATCTTTAAATAGAAGCATCCTTATCATGGTAACAAAACACTAGTGTTTCCCATCGCACAACTTCAAAACACTAGCCAACTTTTTCCTCTTCCATAATAACCTTTAATTCTTGTGTGATATTTTGTGTATTGCTTTCATAAATTAATTCCTACTAAATTTGATCACACCCAATGTTGGCTGACTTATCCGCTAACCTATTTCCTTCCCTATATGTGTGCTTTATTTGCACAAAACTGATCTTATCCATGATTTTCCATACTTTTTGCAACACATAACTTAATTTCCAGCAAAACACATTTCTCTCTTTACATGCATTAACAATAATTAGAGTCTCCTTCAATTTCTAAAGCATTGAGCTTTAGACCTCTAGCTAATTGTACACCATACAACAATGCTTGAGATTCCACAATGATGTTTGTGCCTATTGAAATTTTTATTGATTTCGTTGAGATGATACAAACTTGATGGTCCCTTATTACAACCCCTGCCATTGAAATCCCTAGATTTCCATGTGATGCACCATCAAAATTTAACTTAAAATATCCTTTTGGAGGCGGAATCCGGGCTATTTTACTTCTATCTATTTTTTCTTTTGGATTTTGGTGAAAACTTCCTTTGAAAGGAAGCACTATATTTGGCCACTGCTACATTAATTGTGAATCCCAAACTATGAACAATGAGCCAACATTTTTTACCTTCTAAACATATGCATTTGTTATATCTGATATGGAAGATTCTAACTTCACCAAAACTTGCTCCACCTTCATTTTCTCATTCCTAAAGATCCTTCTGTTTTTCTGCCACCAAATGCTCCACAATACTACAGAAGGAACCACTCTCCATATGCATGCAAAAAATGATGATTTATACAATATCAACCAACTTGAGAATAAATCCCATAAGTTTTTTGGTAGTGATGAATACCAACTTAACTTTTTTTTGATAAAATACCAACAATGTGCTACAAAAGGACAATGAATGAACAAATGATTTCCCTCCCCCCATCTCATTTTCACCTAATACACATTTAAAATGAGGCTCTATTCCTAGTTTGGCAAGTCTATCACTCATCAAAATTTTCTTTTTAATAGCCAACCATGAAAAACACCCAACCTTTGGAAGCACTGTTGAATTCCAAAAAAAGGATAGAGCTCTTTGAGGTCTAATATTTTCCCCTTTACTCATTACCACCTTGTAACTCATTTTGACTATATAAAGACTTGATTTAGAAGGTACCCATCACAGCTTATCCACCCCACCTAACACATAAACATTCCTTTCACTTATTCTACAATTAAAATCCACCTTTTGATCATTTGGACAAGCAATGGAAGATACATCTTTCCAATTAACTCTTCCTATACACTCATCTATTCTTTCAAAATAATCACTTACTTTTTCTCCCCAACTTGAAGTGAGTAAAATTTGTGTGGTTTACAAGTTTTGAACCATTTTTAAAGGTGCATTTCCACCCCAAGAATCCTCCCAAAATTTAGCTTGTTGACCACTTTCAATTTCCCAAGTGAGATATGGTGTGATTACTTTTCTACATGTGATCAAAAAGTTCCACATTGTAGAACCTTGTGGTGGGTTTGAGATTGTAAATATTCTCTTTGGTTCTTCAATATCAAGATACTTTGCCTGCATCACCCTACATCATTTTTTTTTAGGCTTAGAATACATATACCATACTAGTTTTCCCCCTAAAGCTTGATTTCTAGCTGATAAATTGTGTATTCTAGCTCCCCCTTTTAATTTCTCTTCACAGATATTTTCCAGTGAGATAAGTGGAATCTTCCTCTTGTTTTCAATGTTCCCCTTCCATTAAAAATCTTTGTTATCTTCTCAATTAGTAAAGCCACTATTCTTAGAGCTTTCAATATAGCCATAAAATTATTGGGAATGGCAGAAAGTATTGACTTGATCATTAGTATTCGGCTTGACAATGATAACCACCTACCCTTCCAAGCTACTACCCTCGATTGAATGCTTTGAATTATCTTATCCCAATAAGTGACCCTTGTTTGCACCATTGAAAAAAGGAATACCAAGGTACTTATGAGGTAATTCCATTGTTTGGAAACCAAGAAGATTGACAATTTTCCTTTGCAAGTCTAGCTTGATATTAAAGTATAAATCTTTGATTTTGTTGCATTTATTTGTTGACCTGATGCAAGTGAATATTTATCTAAAACATACTTAATATGCATGGCCTCTCATAGCATGGCCTTACCAAATAAAATTGTATCATCCACAAACAATGAGTGTGTCACATACATATCAGTTAAAGGAATTGAAATCCCTTTCCATAATCCTTGAACATGTGACCTTTTGACTATTCTACTAAGAGCTTCTGCTAATATTATGAATAAAAAAGGTGGCAATGGATCACTTTTCCTTACTCCTTGTGTAGAACTAAAGAACCCAGTTGATGCACCATTAATTAATATTGAAAATTTTGCACCTGCTAAACATGACAAGAGCCACTTACACCATTTTATCATGAAAGCCAAATTTATTTAACACTTGCATAAGGAAAGACCAATCAAATTTATCATAAGCTTTCATCATGTCTAGCTTAACAATAAATTATGAAATTTTGTGCAAAGAAATAGAATGTAAAACTTCATGTGCCACTAAGGCCCCTTCTGATGTTTCTCTGCTAGGAAAAAAACCACCTTGTTATTCATAAATCAATTTCGAAATAAGAGGCAACAAACAAAGGTAAATAACTTTGGCGAAAATCTTGTAAATAGTGTTATAGAGGGAAATAGGATGAAATTTTGAAAAAGACTTTGGATCCTTAACCTTTGGAATTAACGAAATATATGTGACATTGAATTGCTTAAGCGTAGTGCAAGAAGACCTAGACTTCTCTAGAGCCTTAAGAAGATCATAACCTATGAAATCCCAACATTTTTAGAAAAATATTGTTGTGAATCCATCAGGCCCTAGGGCCTTATCTAGTTTATGTGAGAAAACAAATTTTTTCACTTCATCCAAAGTAAAAGGCTTAGTGAGCTCTACATTATCTCATTCAGATAGTAAATTAGGGATTGCTTGTATCATATCCTCTCTTTATTTTTCAATTTGATATGATTGTTGTATTGGTGTTGTCGATAAATTTGTGAAAAAATTAACCCATTCAATCTGTATCTTCATTGTTTAACCACTTGCCAGTGGCACTTTCCTGAATTTGAAACACTGCATTTTTAGCAAGAAACAAAGTAGCAGGACACTTCCCCTATTGGGTGAATGGGGCCCATTATGGCACATGAGTCCCATTATGGAGAATGAGTCCCAACCCTATTTTTTGAAATTTAAGGTGTTAGGGGTAAAGTATTAGCTGAATGCATTTGTTTAATGTTTGCAATTTATTAAAAGTGGTGCAAATGGGCTATGAAATACATAATTTTAGGACATTTTGGGGTCAATTAGAGGCTTATTTAAGTCCAATAAATTAAGGGATGCAAAAAATAGTGTGAAATTATAAAGGTATACAATTTTCTACACTACATTTAGCCCCCACTTTAGTGAGCATATGAACTTATGCTCAAACTCACACTAAAGTAGAAAAATACATGTCAAGAGGGGTCCAAGTGCACAAGTGTTGATGAAATAGAATGAAAAAGATCGCGGGAGATGGACAAGCCCCTAGGATTAATATCCCATGGAAAACCAATATAAGCACAAAGGGACACACACATATGTATGATATAAAGCAACAAGACAAGATACACAAACATACAATGTCAAAATTACGCAAAAAGAAAAAGAAAGGAAAAGGTGGATCAAGCCTTGATTGTTTGTCCAACTGGAATGGATCAAGCCTCAACTATTTTTTCAAAATAAAATTAGAAACACACACTAGGTCTACAAGGTGTGAACTCATAACACAGGTGGTTGATGGAAAATTCACGCCAGGTCTACAGGAATTCCATACATCAACCATACCAAAAGTTATACTCCCTGATAACTTTGATCAGGTGCCACAAAAATGATTAATATACTAATAAATATTGAATATGGGAACACTAGGAAACAAGTAATTAGGGTGTGAAGTATGTTTCTCAAGCCTAGAACCCATCATGTTCCACCATTGGCTTCAATAAAAAATGTCAATGCACTAATGCCAATGTAATAATGTGAATGTAAAGGTCACACTTCCTAGGAGATGTATGCTATTATCACAAAGAAGGGAATATGCAAACAATGAGCTAGGGACTATATGCCCCCCACTTAAAATGTCAACATATATGCTATGTTGGTATTTTAAGTAGAAAGAAGGGAAGAGGGGATCCTTGAAAAGAATGTATACCTCCAAAATCTAGTTATCCTTTCCCCCCAAGTGTAAAGACAAAGACAATGACCAAAGACTATCATGTTGCTTCCATGATAAATATGGTTGCACCTAAGATTGTACCACCATGAATGGAAATGAGAAAGACACATAAAGATACCAGTGCCACATAGTAATGAGAAACATGATAGGATGAAAATCATTATCAATAAGAGGAAGTAGGTGCATCAACAAAAGGAAGAGCACCACAATCTTTAAGATGTTGAATTTTATTACTCAAATCCTTACATTCATTGGTAGAATGACCATGTACTCGATGATATGCACAAAATGAGCTTTTGTTATAAAATTTCTTTTGTGTTCTTGGAGGAAGAGTGATCAAGCATGCTTTGAGAAGCCTCAACAAGATAGTCTTTTGATCAATAGTAGGGGACATTTCTTTCTCAGCACAAGATGTCATACACACAATAGATGATAAGGCATTAGATGAATATGAAGATAAAGGTTGGAAACCTAGACCTTGGGTGTATGCAAGAAGTTGAGTCTACTTTTTAGCCAAAAGGTACAAGTTTTTTCCCTAATTTTCAAAATTTGTCACATTTGACCTTAAAATTTTAAGCACTTAGAGATGAAATCTTAAAAAGTCACTAATCATAAAATGTAGTACTCGAAGTCTAGTTTCCAAATATGTAATTTATTTTAATATCCAAATGATACAAATTGATTTTCAATAGGCATGTCTAAAAACCACTGTTTAAAGTCACTTTTTTTTTACCATACCATGCATGTGCACGTCATCAATATTTTGACCCAAATAATCATATTTTTATTAATCCTTTTAGGAAAAAAATTATAACACACTGAAGAACACTCACAATATTTTTTTATAATTTTTTTTGAATAATTTTTTGTTAATTTTTTATTGGCCATATTTGTTGTTTTGAAAATCACTGTGTACATCACACATAAGATGACCTAAACTTATCATTTTTTGATGTTTTTTTCAAATTGAAAAGAATTGTCTAAAGATTTCCTATGTATAATTAGTTTTTCAAAAAAATGTTTTAATAAAAAGATATTAAAATACTAAAAAACCCTGATATTTAAAGTTTATGGACTAGTTTCATTAAAAATTATTTGAAAAATAGAAAAAGTAATCCAATTGTAAAAATAATTACATATTTGGAATCTACATAGTCTCATCTATAATGAGTTTTAATCTCGTCAAAAAAAATTGCAAAAAAGGTCTTCAGACATATGTCCAAATTCACTCTTTTCTACTAACATTGAAATGACCTTCAAGTTGCAGGTCAAAGGTCAAAATCTAAGGGTTAGCTCCCCAAGCCTTTTTTCCAACCAAAAACCCATAGCAAAAATCAGGCCAAAAATTTAAATTTTTAGAAATGAGATCCCATTTGACCTCTTAAAAATTATAATCCTTTATGAAATGAGATCCCGTTTTTGGCTCAGGGCCCCAAAGAGAAATAGGATCCCGTTTGCTAAATAATGGGACCTCATTTTGTTTTTCTCAATTTAAGGTTTTTTCTAAGCCCAAAACTTCCACTAGAAGTGGACTCATCTTTGTGCTTTTACGCCCTACTTGGAAATGTACAATATAGACTTCACTTGATTTATATCATTTTGTTTCATGTCTTCACTATGTCCATGTTTAGAAAGGATTTTGTATCCAAGACCATAACATACTTCCAACTTATATGAATATATTGTATGCTTCTGAGAAGGATTACCTTCTTCATGAGCACATAAATCCTTTTTATGTTTTGTAAAGTTGTGTATCTTCCTCTCATGAGGGATGGGAGTTAAAGAGCCCCCACCACCACCATGGGGTGATGTTGTTGATGTAGAATAGAGTTGAGCAAATGAAACACAAGGTTGTTTTGGTTTAGATTGTGAGATTTTGTACTCTCCCATAAAGGAGGGTGTAAAATCTAATGAACCCCAATCATCCCTAAAACATGTGTTTGAAGATGAATCATTTGTATTTGACTCTTTGTACCTCGAGGGTGAGATTTGGGACTCCCCTTTGAAACAGGGTGAAAAATATAATGACTCCCAATCATCATCTAAGAGTTTTGTTGTAGGTGAAATACAATTAGGATTACCATCAACTTGTATAGGTTCTACCTTTAAAGTTGGAATCAAAATATTAAGAGAGTTGGAAGTGTCATGATCATGTTGAACTTGTGAATTATAAATTTTTTCATCTGCTTCAACCATGTATATCTTGTTATTATATTCAAACTTCATCTCATGGTGAAGAGTAGATGAAACTCCTTTCATGGCATGAATCCATGGCCTCCCTAGGAGAAGGTTATATGAAAGAGGTTATGATATGCTATCGACAAGAGTGGGAAAAACTATAGGTCCAACCTCAATGGGTAATGTGATCATTCCTAATAGTTTCCTATTAACATTGTCAAAGCCATGAATATTAACATCATTGGGTTGAATAAGCTTCTTATCCACACCAATTTTATCTAGGAGATCAATGCTACAAACATTAAGACCCGTTATGTTGTCTATGAGAGTATGCATAACTATATTTTCATTAATAGTCACCTTTATCATTTAGGCTTCATGTTTATTTTGGATATCAAGCGAGGGTAATTGATCATGTTGAGGGAATGTGATATCCAAATTTTTCACTTGCATACAATCAAATAAGGAAACTACATTATTTGGTTTAATAGAATATTGGACATCAGTCTTTTGCAAAACCTCTTGGAGCATCCTATTGTATATAGGTGATGTTTGAATCAAATCCCAAAGGGAGATGTTTATTTGAGTATGACAGATGTGCTCAACAAGATCATACTCTTTACCAATATGCTGAGGAATGTTACATGTGTGAGAAATTGTGTGATAAATTGGTTACTATGTCACATGTTTACTACAGAGTTGCCTTGCAAAGTTCAAGATATGGGCAAGGGGTTTAGGAGGTCCTATAATGGGAGGTGACTTAGGAGGCTCACTAATTAAAGGAGATCCTATTTGTGTGTTCATAACCTCAACTGAGTTATCTACTTGTTGATGACCTTCTATTGAAGGGGATCCAATGTGAACTTAGCATCTTCATCTATGCCATCCATCTTACTATTTGTTGAGAGAAATGTATCAATGATACCATCTTGCTTTACTGCCATATCTTCCCAAATGGGTAAATCATTAGAAGAGGTACAAACAAGATTCTCATGATGCTCAATAATTGGGTCTTCTAACACCAAGATACCTTCGTCACAAGTAGGAGAGGTATCGGGAGAAGAACAACTGGGATAGTCATGATTGTCTATGATTGCATCCCCTTGCACCAAAGCTTTAGTGGAAGATCTAGGTGAGATGAAGTCCTCAAGGGCTTCATCTAACATGTTAAATTTATCACAACTAAAGGGCTTGGTAAGTATACAAGGTGTTTGTGAAAAGAGATCTAACGTGACTAGATTGCTATGCAATGTATGAATTTGTGCAAAAATAAAAACTAACTACCCAAATTATGCAATTCTTTAGAAAATGCAAACAATTTTCCTACAGATTTGATGATTTTCAATATTGAAATGCAACATTTTTTTTATGAATTTGCAACAAATCAAACAAAATAACACCTTTTCTTACACATGCAATAACATTTATTAAGAATTTCAAAACAAACTTCTACAAGTTGGAACAAACTAATAATACAAAACAAAATAATGTGCAAAAGTTGTCTGGGACACCTAAACAAGGTTAGGTTCACCCAAGGGTGAATGGGTTCTTGTACAAGGTTCTAAAAAGTGAAAATTTGAAGTTTTATGTTGTTGTTTGATGTTTATTTCTCTAGTTGCAAATAGGTTAACCAGTGACTATTTTTCCATATTTTGCTTAATTTAAGACAATGTAATGCAAGATGCAATTGTGAAGCAAATGTAAAAAAAAATTGGTAAGTTTTGAATGCAAATTTTAGATCTAAAATGCAGTAATTAACTGATTCTATGATACCACAACCTAAAAATGCAATTTTGAAATTAAACAATGCAATATTTTTCAATTTGAGACAATGTGATCTACATGCAAAAAATGCAACAACAAAGGACACTTTTGAATACAATTTTCATATCTACTATGCAATACTTAACTAATTTGAAAATGAAAAATTTTGAGCATACTGATTTGATACAAATTTAAAACAAAACTATGTGATTTTCACTTGTTTTTGAGCTAAAATGAAAGATGCAATGAACAATTTCAAGTTTCAACCACTTAATGAATGCAATATGATTGTGAATCTAATATAAATATGACTTAAAAAACCCTAATGCAACCTATATGCAATATGGAATGTAATTTTTTTGAAATTTTATGACTTTTTATAATGCAAAGATGAAACCCTAACTAAGAAATACAAATGCAAAACCTAGATCTAGGGTGAATTATGACAAATTCTAAAAGGTATGTAATGTTAACATGTCAGGTTCACCAAAATGAAATAAAGAAAATGGATCATACGTCCCAAGTGTCTTGAACAATATGATCTAGGTGCCTTTCTCTAAAATTTCATTAGAAAGAGAGAAGATCACAAAGGGATAGGATTGACTTTCAACCTTGAGGTGAGCCAACCCTATTTTGGGATCTTAGATCTCTAGTTTCTTATGATAGAAAGGACTGATTTTCAATGTTTTGGAATTATTTAAAGTGCATAAACTAAGTCGATTATATGACCTAACACTTGAAATGTAGAATTTTATGATAACAAACATAGAAATGATAATTTGTAGGAAGATTTGGGAAGTGTAGAGAATGGAAAACCTTCCTAGAAGAGTGGGTTTTGAGGTTCCTACAAGGACTCATTCACACAAGGGCGAATGGGTCTTTGTACATGGGTTTTTTATCAACTTCTAGGGTCCATTGGTGTAAGATCTTAGCTTATGTTTTCTCTTGGTTTCACTATCGAAAAGCCGAAAATAAATTAAATCTGAGTTTTCGTGACTTGACAATAATTTTGACAACAAATGCAACTTTGCAAAATTGCTCCTTTGATCAACTTTGAATCCTTCTTCACCTGTAAATTTTCTCATACAAAGAGAGAAGAAAAAATGTTTATTTTTATTTCACAAACAGTTGTCATTACACCAAAAGATCGACCTATTAATGCCTGATACAACTGCTAGAGTTAATGAATCCACAGGAAGTGGTTAAGCCATGTGACAAACACAAGGAGACCAAGGGTGCACACCTTGCAACAATCCCCAAACACAAGTGAGGTATTCAAACCAATGACCCAAGCTCTAATACCAATTGTTGCACAGACAGTTGTCATTGCACCAAAAGATCGACTTGTTAATGCCTGATACAACCGCTAGAGTTAATGAATTCATGGGAGGTGGTTAAGCCATGTCACAAATCTGATTATTGTGCTACATAGTACAAGGAGACCAAGGGAACACACCTTGCAATAGTTTTTAGGTGAATGGTGGTTTTCCTTAGTCAAACCCCATGTTTGGTAATGAAACCTTGATAATGAAATAATGACAAATGGAAGGAATTGATGAATGAAAACTTTCTTGTTACAACTCACCAAACCCTTAATGGTTGCCCTTAGAGGATTGAAGTCAAACACATCACTCTAAGGTTTGGATCTTTTATGAATTGGATTGATTGATTGA
>VDFB02271358.1:1149480840-1149493752 GCA_007258455.2 Sequoia sempervirens
TTTGTACATAGATCTACAAAAATAGTAAATCAAATGCATTAGATTAGGCAACGTAATAAACAAAAGGAGGGATAACATTGTTGCTTGGTTTATTCTAATGTGTGGACCCATCTATGAATGAATATGACCAATGATGTTTGTGTAATGTATTCAAAACATGGAATATATTTGTGCCTTGTTCTGCAGTAGTTGTGATAAATACATGTACATTAATCTAATCTAAGGCATCAAATTTGAAATAAATTATTCACTTATTTCCAAGTGGATAACTCTTCTAATGCTTTCATTTTAATGTAGGTTATTTTTAGTCAAATTGTTCTAAATCCAAATCCAAATGATGTTTTGTTCTGAATTCATCTGGTAATTATTTTCATGTATGCCACATATAGATTTGAAGCATATAATAGAAAAAATATATACATATGTGAGTGAGCATATCCTTTTATGTAAGTTTGTACTTGCAAGGATGGATGGTAAATAAAATAAAATAGAATAAAAATTTGAGTGAAGTAATACAAAATGAAAATAAAATTAAATAACATAATAAATAATAAGTTTGGGCTGGGAAGGGGGCATATCCCTCCCAACCCCCAATTGTGCTTTCATGCTGGTATAGACCTTCCACTTCTCTTATCTAGCGAGCTACAACCTAAGAATAAGGTTTCGACAAGGATATTAGAGTATGTTAGTTAAAATGAAAACTATAGCCAATATCCTTTTAATGAGCACATTTAAGTTTTAACATCATAGTTCCTTTGAAAATCGTGACCAAGATCATAATAATGGGGTTTTAACATCACGGTTCCTTTATCTCTATAGGATTGGTCGCTCTTACCAGTGCCTTGCATTTTTAGCCAATAGGCTTGTTACCTATCTTTCAGTACGAGCTCAAACAAGTAGAGCTGAATCAAATTCATCATTGATAGGTACATAAATTTTCAAGTTTTGCTGCTAAAGTATTCATTGTTCATCATAAAGATCAGATTACATCTGAATTACAGTTTTATTGTGCAAGTATTTGAAACAGAAAATTGGAAATTTGCATAATAATGCTTTTTATTCATTTTGTAAAAACACTAAAATCTAGCACAAGCCGCGAGAGTAATTGAATTTGATTATGATAATCAAATAATGAATACAAAATTCAATGAAAGCTACACTACTGAAGATAATGTAAACACAAAGAAGAGAAGCAATTCATCATTTCCTGTGATGATGAATCACTTTCGCTTGATGTCTTCAGTTGTCACGTCTCCAAGCTACAGCCTCGATTTCATGCTCCATGAACTTGAAAAATTGTAAAAAAGATGATGTTAGAGATGTACTCTAAGCAATGATGAATTACATTCTACTTTATGCCTACGCTACCAAAAGGAATGTAATTTACATTCAATCAGGCATTCACCAGATGATTGAGTTACAAAGGCTGATAATCAAGGAACACAAAACTCAATGGAAGCTTTCAGCTTCGATTATTTTTGCTAACTTGTTTGTTTCAATGTGCAGGAACAGGTTCATCATGTTCAAGATCATTTTCATCAGATATGTGGGACAAAACGGGCTCCCACAAGGGTCGATCCCACCATATCAAGAAGGTATGAAGGTATTCTCCCATTCAACGTTCATATATGAGAGTCATCAAGAATCAAAGAAACAGTCATCATCTAGGACTGTCATCAAGTAGTATAATAGCATGGTAAAACAGATTGAGCAATTATCTTTTGCTCATCATTCAAAGGAACAATTAAAGAAATATATTAAGAGAGCATTGATTGCATTTATCATCTCTTGTTTCAGCTCTGCCTTTCATTTATATTCACATTTTGATGAGGCATTGAGCCCCTTTATACTGAAGGGAAAGCAGAGAATTCAACAATTCAATTATCTCTTAAATCCCATTTGTTTCAGTTAACAGAGTTTCAGATTCAAGGCATTTCCAAGTAACAAAAGCAGTGATAAGTGAAGAACATTGGAGATATAATTCTATGATAGACATCAATGCAAATACAAAAGAACAGGTGCACACTAAGCAAAAGTAGAGTATCATTATAAGGAAGCAATTTCACATCCATTCTTCATTTGAAAGGAGTTATCAAGATCACACAGGCCAAATGAGAGGTAAACAGTTTCTGATACATGGCGGAAAGAACATGCAGCCATCAAATGCTAATAATTCCATAACTAATATAGAGCATTAAACATTCTACTAATGTTGAGGGTCTCAAAGGTGAAGAAGAGAAGGGGAATACTTTTTACACACCCACATTGGGCTCTGGTAACATTGATGAACAAAAAAAGGGTGATTCTTTAGGAGTTGAGGACAACTCTATGGATGAGGATATCCAGTTTTCATTACTTGAACATAACAAACTGTCTTGCAAGTTTGAAGTAGATGGTCAGTCTGTACCTATATTGTGCAATAGAGGATGAATAGGCAACCGTGGCAATCTCAAATGCTAACTGCAATCAAAGGTGCTTTTATTTCAAGATAATGTTTTCTTCAACGAATGCAAGGTTGCTTATTTAATTGTATAAGCATGTGATGCACAGAAGATAGAATTCAGGAGGAACAAGGAAACATTTGAATAAAGAGCATTATCATCAAGGGACATCATAAAAGACCAAATCATAAAATCATTATCTAAGGGAGGAATATATTTCAGTTGTGCAGGGAATATCATTTCTACAGGCCAAGTCTATATTATGTTTCCAAAGTCTTAAAAAATGAAGCCAAACATCGAGCTTGTGTGAGAAAAAGGGTCTCAAACCTTTGTTGTTTTTACACTCTTTTTGTGCTTTGTCAAACCCTCATGGCGGCTACAGAAATAAAGAAAAGTTTCTTTTCTTTCCAATTACAAAATAAGTGCAGGGTTCAAGTTTTAGCATCAATTCACATGAGAATTTCCAAAAAAATACGAAATGCAATGTTTCATAAATACCCAGATGAATATTTATAAGCCTCAGCCAGTAACAAATACAATATACAATCTGATGAAGAAAATGTTTTTGTATTACATGGAAAATAATGAAGCTCGCAGCCTAGAAAAAACACATAATACCCAGTTTGAGAAAATGCAAATTCATCCCAAATACAACAATTTCACAACTGGGCTGAGCCATTTATCATACACCCACAATGGGAGAAGTTATGGAAGAAGCTAAAAATACATCACGACTGCTACCATGAAAAAAAAGTATATAAAAGCTGCCATAATGAAGTCATTTCTTTGTTTTCACAGGAAGACAAAAAATGGAGGAAAAACATGTTAAGTTTTGCAGACCTTATGGAGGTCGTGGCCTGAAATGGCCTAAGCTATCATTTCTAGTTAAATTTTCAAAATTCCATTTGGGGTTTCAACATTTAAAGCCGAAATACAGACATATGCTTGCAGTTTGTCAGTAGGGTCGAGCCCAGAAGAGTGGAAAATGTTTTGAAATAGAGGAATAACTGAACTTACCAGTAGGCCGACCTCCAAGACAGTCTATCATGTCAGCCAGAAATATGCCCAAGAAACAAAGACAAATAATTCATGATAGCCAAGTCTCAGCCACGACCAATCCTCAACGTAGAAGCAAACACATAATCAAAATACATGAGGGAAAAGATAAGCTCGTGGCTGTACAAAGCTTAGAAAATGCTTCAAAATGATAAGCGGTTGTTTTTATGGAAGAATCAAGTTTTACCATGAGTTTCCTGTAGAAACCTTCGAAGAGTTCACTCAGAAAACATCCAAAGATGCAGTTCAAACCCTTCCCAACACAGGCATGGTGGCGCACTGAAGGAGCCTTCTCCAAGCTCAAGTCAAAATGAAGAATGATTAAAAGTTAGGGTTCGATGGTTTTACTTGCCTAAAGTTGGCATGGTTTTGAATTTTGCTCATGATTTTTATCAAAATCATTATGTTTTTCCTTGCCATGTTTTGACTCTTAAGTCAAGTCGATTGAATTGCATGGTGGTCAACTATTGTAAAATATTTACAATATTGCATGGTGGTTGCCAATGTTTATTGATGGGGAATACATATTGTGAGATATATGCCAAGTGTAATATATGAAAGCCATCAAATGGGACTCAAGATTTTAATTTGACATTATTCCTTAATATTGTTTACATTATTCAATGTAAGTTGATTAATTAAATGATATGCTATAAATCATTTAATTAATTTAGCATCTTAAAATGCAAATTAGAGACATTATGTAAAGCTGAGTTGTAACTATAGCCTCAACTGAATATTGATCATGCAAGGATGGAGTTTCAATTACCATGGGTGAGTTGATAAGAATGAGGGGGTTGTTGCACTTTTAGACTCACTATTTACAGATTTCCAGTTCAGTTTGAGTTACAGATCAGTTATACACATTGTGACTACGAATTTGAGACTGAGTTCACTCATTTTTGCATGAGTTTGAGCTTTTTCTTTGGAGATATTTTATTTTGCTCAGGTTTTTCCTTGGAGTTATCATTTGTATATTGAAATTTACTTTCAATTTCATTTTCATGCACTTTGGAGTGTGCTCTCATTGTATATATTGGAAAAAGTTTATCTTTTTCCTCTAGTTCTTGTTTTTCAGTCTTTGCATTCTGCAAAGTGAATTATCATGTAACTCAACTTTATTTACAGATTAATACAGTAGTAGGTTATTATAGGTTAATCAAGTTTCATTAATTGGCAAAGCTTTCCTTTTACCTTTCAGTATGCTAAAAGTGTTTGCCTTCAAAATCTCAGGTGTCATGTTGTGCGAATGATTTGATAAGGAATCTATCGTGTTTTAATTTTAGGAAACCTTTATTTTCCCGTCTCATTCACATGTGCTTGTATACAAGCAAGTTTTAGTTCCATAGGTTATATGTTGTGCATCTGACTTATTTTACTATTTTAGTTGTGAAAATGTTCTTTTTTTTCAAAGATGGTAATATAGTCAAGCCTTCATATGAATTATTTTTGTGGTTAAACTTTTCAAATTCAGTTGTGTGAATAGGATTATTGAAGAGTAATTGTGAAACAAGTTGCATGCAGTATCATCATTTAAGTGCATAGTCAATACAAAAATTAGTTCTTGCATTCATTTCAATACCTTCTTCCCTTTTCCCAACTAGTTTCATTGATTTAAACCAAAGAATAAATAGGAAGTCGGCCTAGAATCTGGAGGTTCAATCTCATTAGAGGTCACCCACAACCTGAGTTTGATCCAATGTTACACAGGATTGTAGAGATTTTTAGCCTTGCATGCGGGTGAAAATCTGTGATATACAGCTTGCCTTGGAGTAGGACTCACAAACCGCTTGGGAGAAAAATTGAATTTCAAGCTGCTGCCCTATAGGTATATACAACAGCACGGTTTACCTTTTAGGAGTTCACGGTTTATACTTGGTGACTTCGAGCACAATCCACTAGTTTCAGCAAACAAAGTGCTGGTATGTTCACATTTGCAAAAGAAGTCTGATTCACTTTGATTTAAAGAAGATTTGAAAGTTTTAAATGCTTTAACATGCAGTTTATAGAAAAAAACGTATTTTCACTATACGTTCATGAAATCACTTACTGCTGGTTTTATCCCAAACAACCATGCAACAACAACCTATCAGCATGCTCAACATGCTTGCCTCCCACCCACCCCTGCTCAACCTTCAGATCAATATTCATATGTCCAAAATCAGCTCCAAGAGGTTGATGATATGAAGAATAACATGAATAACATGAAGGACATATTGTTAGACATCGCAAAACAGATAGAAGAGTTCAAGAGGAAGCAAGACTATGATCGAAAAAAGAAACAGATGGCCTATCAGGCCTATCTCTAGGAGCAAGACTTGATGATACAAAGGAGACAGTATGAAGAAGATCTTGCTGCAAAGGAAGAGCAAATTAAAATGTTGATTGCCCAAGCACCAACAATGGAAGCCCAATCAGTTTTTTGTAGAAAACTTCACCCAACAGAGGAAGAGGTTTTCAAGGTTTCTACACAATATCCAAGTAAGTTTTCTAGACTTGACATTCCAAGTTACAGGGGTTATATTCAATCCAATGTTAAAGATCAGCCCCTACAGGAGCACATGAATGAACAAAATATGTCAAATCAATCCATTAATCCTCAATTTTAGACATGTCAAGAGCTTGAACTAGGTAATCAAGGTATTGAACAGTTATGGAAGCTTTCTTGGACAAAGCATCCTAACTATAAAATGCAAAACCTTAGTAAGGATATTCCTTGTGTGTTAATTCAAGATCAAAAAGAGGAAGAAGTCATATAATCTAACTCAAATAAGGTTCCAAGTTGGAGGAATGAAAAAGAGGAGTAGGAAGTTGTTGTTGTTTGCACTGTGTTCCTAGCTCAAAACAACAATAGCACATGTGAAGACGATGTTGAATCAAATTCACTGCTGAACCCCTTAGATTTTGATTCTTTAAAAAATAATTATGATGTTGTTTATAAGATGGCTGAAAGTAGAATGCAGGAATTACCTGTTAAATATCTTCACTTGCAGACAGAGGATACCCAAGTTTCACTAGAAAACGCACTACCCGAGGAGGATTCAATTTCTTTATTTGACCAACTACCTGGTTTTGTGGAGCAAGTTGAAGAGAGCATGCAGGTACCTGATTTACCAGTTGATTTGGAATAGCTAGAGAATATTGCTGACTTGTTCGATGAGCTTCCTCGATTTGTTGGTGAAAATGAGGATACCACATGCATGATAGCATCTATGCCTGGTATGGAGCAACTAAATGATAAAACTCATTTGTTTTTAATGCAAAATTATGAGTTAGATGAGAACATGTTTTTAGGCATCATAGAGGTTTTTTGTTCTAACATAGATGATGAGCTAGTATCATATGAAAGAGAAGCATGTGATCAGCCCATTCAAGTCAGGGAGGCTATTCAAAAGGTTGTAGAAGATAATGCCTTGCAGCCTATGAACTTATTTGATGAGCTTTCCCACTTTGTTGAGGAGGAGTTGTATTCTATCATGAACAAAGAACATAAGGAACAACAGTTTGAAGACTTGTTTTCAGTAATTCAACAAGGATATCAACTCCTTAGTCAAGAAGATCCAACCATCAAAAACATTAATGGTTTCTTTTTAGAGACTATTATACATGATGCAAAGAAGCAAGACTCCTTTTTCATTGTAGAGTTGAAAGAAAGGATAGTTGATCCTCCTATAAACAATAATCGAATTTTTTTTCAAGAAGATCAGACTATAGCAGCCAGTGAACAACTTGCATATTACCTCAAATCAACATCTTTTCAAGGAAATAATGAAGTCTTCAGAGATCAACAAAAGGACAACTTAACTTCATTTAATGTTCTTGAAAATCATGAACAATGGGATGAGAAAATAGAGCATAAACATGGGGCTGAAGGTTACAAGTTGAGTGTCCCGACAAGGGGATGTCCTATCAGACACCTGGCACACTTGGTGGGAAATCAAGAAGAGTTACCATTTGAATTACTTGCTCGGGAGCACAAAATTCAATGTCAAAAGGCGTCAATACGAGTGGCTTACCATATTCAAAACAGTTGTGTACATCTCTTGTCTAGCACAGAAAAGGAGGTGGTTTTCATGATCACAAGATGTGTTTGATCTATGTGCTCAACATTTACTTTTCCTTCATCACTATTGGACAATTTGCAAGCAGTAAGCATGTCCTATGTTGGTGAGAAAGGGCAGTTTTTTCTCACAACTAGTGAACGGTTATGTCTGATCACTGCCACTACTGGGTAGTGTAGGATAGAGTAGTTTTAGTTTAAGTTTTTGCTTTCAATAAGTGCCCCATGGAACATTTCATTTTAGTTTTGCTATGTTTTCAATAAAGTGCAGTTGCTACACATGATTTTTTAAACTCTGTCTTCAACAGAGTTGCATTAGTTTCTTTCAGTTGTTGTGTTTTGAAGCTGAGCTAAAAGTTTTTCTTAGTCAAGGTAGAGGAAGAATGGACTCCATGCCCAATGGATAAGCTACATAACTCTTCTATGGTGTTTAGCAGGAAAACACTCTGCAGAGGTCGCCAATTTGTTACCTATTTTTCACTATGAGCTCAAACAGGTAGAGCTGAACTAAATTCATCATTGAAAGGTACAAAAAATTTAAAAATTTGCTACTAAATTATTCATTATCCAACATGAAGATCAGATTACATTTTGATTATAGTTTTATTATGCAAGTATTTGAAACAAAAAATTGGACATTTTCATAATAATGTTTTTTATTCATTTTGAAAAAACTGAAATCTCGCACAAGCCGCGGGAGTAACTGAATTTGATTGTCTTAATCAAATAATGAATACAAAATTGGATGGAATACTACACCACTGAAGATAACGTAAACACAAAGGAGGAAAGCAATTCATCATTTCCTGTGATGATGAACCGCTTTTGCTCGATGTCTTTAGTTGTTGCGTCTCCAAGTTGCAACAATCTTTATTCCACGCTCCATGAACCTACAAGATTGTAAAAAGAATGATGTTAGAGATTTACTCCAAGCAATGACGAATTACATTCTAATTCATGTCTATGCTACCAACACGAATGTAATATACATTCAATCAGGCATTCACTAGATGATTGAGTTACAAAGGCTGACAATCAAGGAGCACGAAGTTCAATGGAAGCTTTTGGCTTCATTTTTTTTGCTAATTTGTTTGTTTAGTGTGCAAGAACATGTATAATCAGATTATTTCAAACAACGGATATTGTTATGTGTGGTGGAAAATGTGGCTCCCACGAGGGTTGAGCCCAACACATAACACTAAAGAAGCAACAAATAGTACTCATGATCAACCACCATAAGTACATGAAATTTAAAGACTTATATGCATTAAAGAAATGATAAGATGCAAGGATCTACAAAGCATAAAACTTCAACATAATATGAAAATAGTCAACATTCACTAATAACATGGTCACAAAGCAATATTTAGATCATAATGATATGGTATCAATTCTGAAGGAGTGGATGTTTAAGGCTGCATTGATTTCACTAAAGCTTCAAAAATCAATATAGAGCAGTAATTCATGAATGCAACCTTGTTTCCAATGATCTCTAAGTTGGAGAAACCAGTCCATAATGAACAATTATGAGAGGATAGCCATTAAAGGTATAGGAATAGATTATCAAAACAGTGTCAGATCAAAGCAATAGAGGAAACAGTGAAACAGTGAATAATACTTCCAAGTGATTGTATTGGAACAATAATGTCAATACATTTAAATCGATTATGAGCATGTTATAGTTTTGGTCAAATGAATAAACAATATAGATATTTCTGTCATCTCTTACTTTTGATCATGCATATCAAAGTACTCATGTTTAGCCTAAAAGACACCATTGTGTTCACACGAAGAATTAAGGATGATAACATACTCATGGTAGAGTTTATGCACAATAGTATAGAGGACAACACTGACAACCATTTGAAAAGATTCTTTTTGTCAAGAATAGTAGAGGTGATAGCATGACATTGGTCTTAAGCTCATAATGTATGCATATGCATGAAAGTCACAGAGTAGTCGATATAAAGGGGGTTGTTGTCTTATGGTACCGACATAAAATATCAAATAATACAAACAACCGAGAGCCACAAGATCTCATAATTTTCATGAAGAAAACAAGTGCACGAAATATTCCGTGGTGGTCTGGCGGGTTGCTGAAACTGGTACGTAACCGCTCTTCATGTTGACGCCCGCTTACCGGGATTTTGAGACAACCAACTACCTGACTCACCGTTTAGCGAAACATATGCTTAATGCAATAAATTCGCCAGTTCATGACGATGGAAACGGTGAAACGCGAGAAAAGAATCCGGGGCCTGCCAGCTACCCAAAATATGGGATACAATTATGGTGGGGTTTTATTTTCGGAGATAGAAATGTTCGGAGGATATGCAAGGCGTGACCAGGAACAAAATGGTATGCATTCAATGAAATCCCATGAAATGAGCCATGATAGGTGATACTCAAGCACACCAACCATAGCATAGGGAGATAAACTCAAAATTTCCTATACTTAGGTATGAAAATGGCCAGAACTTACAACTTAAGTTTGTTCCGCGGCTAAAAGGAATAATGGAACATTAAAATATAGAAAGCGGTATTGAGATTGTTCAAAAGTCATAGGGTTATCTTGTAGTTTATACGACACTTTTCAAATTCTAACGGATTTCGAAATAAATGAAATGTCTAGACCTAAAGATAATAATATTCATCACAATACTCTCGGAGATAGAAGACATCTCTCCTTGAGAAAAGAATAGGCACAAAAGTGCGAAACCCGAGGAAGATATAAGGGAGACATGGCCCCTTGACATAGATGGGGGTTTTCATTAATGCCAATTTACTATGGGAGATAATAAAAATGCAAAATTAAAAGAATGGTTTCCGTGACCAAAACATAAATTCTTTTTATTTCCTTCACTAAATACGGAGAAAAGCACAAAAAATATATAAGCTGAGAATGAAAAGAACCATCAACTCAAATATTTCAGTAGAAAAGAAACATGGAAATGATATACAGCCGTGGCCTGTAACTCAGGAAAATTACCTTCAAATGAAAGAAAAGTCTGAATTTCATGCTAGAGAAGCACTTACTTGTTGGATTCCTTCAAGGAAACACCAAAGAATAGAAGAGGCTGAGCATATATATTCCATATTGTGAAAATCGACTAAAACCAGAGGATAAATCTGTAGGTCAAACTCTAGACCTCATCAACATGGCGGTGCAACTGAGCATTTTCCTCCAAAGTCAAGATCAAAGAGAAGTGATGATTAGGGTTTGTGCTTTGCCCTATTATTTTTGCATGTTTGTTTTTGTTTTGTCAAACAAAACTCAAATCATAATATGTGTGGTCAATAAACAACATATGGAGGTTGCTTATCAAAGTCTGAACATAAACATCATGATTGAGGCTGATAGGTATTATGAATGGGGACCACTTCTCAATCAAGAAAATATTAGGTAAACGCCCTTTGAAATCATGTGGTCGGTGTTTCTATCAATCAAATGATCACCACTCATTCAAAATGCTTGGTCAATAAACAATATGCATGGAGGCCAACAATAATATGCATAGTGGTATTAAAAAAATTTATGGTGACCAATGCTTATTGCATAAAAATTATGATAAGTATTGAAGTGGAGATTTAATGCATGGAATGAGGAGTGCTTCACTTTGTTTTTACTAAAATGCAAATCAGGATGCAAAGATAAGTTAAGTGCTTCCAAGGGCTTTAAATCATGCAAAGATGGGTGGAGTTAACAATGGGTTTTTAGTTTGCTTCAGTCTTTGATGCTTTATCATCATGCATATTATAGAGATGGAGTTCTAATTATCATGGGCAGATTGATATAAACGAGATGGTTTTCGCATGCTTGGGCCCACTTTTTGAAGGATTTTCGGTGTAGTTTGAGTGCTCTATGGATTAGTTATGAGTTGAACTTGAGTTTGGATCATCATACACTCATTTTTGCATGACTTTGGGCCTTATTTTCAGGGATTTTTGTTTTTATTCATGGATTACTTTGGAGATATCAGTTTTTACATTGAAATTGACTTTCAGTTTCATTTTCATACACTTTGAAGTGCACTCTCATTGTATATATTGGAAAAAAATTATCTTTTTCCTCTAGTTCTTATTTTTCATCTTCTCTGGCATACCTTTTTGCAGAGAGAAAGATTTGTAACTCAGATTTTTACATTAATACAATTTTACAGCTTTACAGGTTACTTTAGTTTGTCGTTTTGCAGAGTTTTCCTTTGTATTGTTCATTGAGATAGAGTTCACCTTTGCAATTTCAGATGTTTTGTATGCTTGAATGATCTGATGCAAGTCTAATGTGTTTCGTTACCAAAACCTTCAAACTTCTATCTTATTTTTTGCATACTTATACACAATTGTTGTTTGTAATAGATCATTAATTGTGCTCAAAGCTTGTTCCTTTTCCTATTTGTGAAAACTTATTTTTCCTTAGAAGAAAGGAAATAAATTCATCCTTTTAATGAATTAATAATGTGTTTAGAGAGCTCTAATTTCCCTGTGTTAACAATTTTTCCTGAAGGTATAAGTTGTGAATCATTCTGCAAGTTTACCATCATTTAGGTGCATCACCGAAGTTTTAATATTAGTTCATGCATTCAGTTCAATCCCTCTTACCCTTTTCTCAGAACAAATCATTCAAGTACCTAATTGATTATCATATAGAAACCAACCTAGAATCTGGAGCTCTATCTTCGCCATTGGAATACCCATAGCCTGAAGATAGTTCCCATGTTTCAACAAATTGCTGAATTTAACCATTCAAGCATTCGGGTGCAATTTGATTGACAACAACTACATAATCATTTTATTTCTTCTCATGCTGCTGCAACTGATATTTGTGCAACACTTTCTCATTGAATATGACATCCTTGCTTCTCATAATTTTTTGATTTTATAAATCCCAAAGCCTATAACCAAATTCATCAATGTCATATCCAACAAATATACATTTCTTTGATTTTTCATCAAGCTTGGTTCTATTTTTTGAATCTACATGTGCAAATGCTTCACAATTGAGGGTTTTGAGAAAATAATAACTCACCTTCTTACCTGTTCATGCTTTCTCTAGAATACCAAAACCCAAAGGATTAGAGGGACTTCTATTAATTAAATAAACAACAATGTTTACAACCTCTTCCCACATGTTTGAAGGAAACCCAATATATAATCTCATGGTTCGTGCATGCTCCATTATTGTTCTATTCATGTGCTTAGCCACTCAATTTTCCTATGGAGTCCTTGAAACCATTTTCTACCTATGTATACTATTAGAGGAACAATAATCATTAAACTCTTTGCTGCAATACTCACCACGATTATCAAATCTGCGACATTTTAACTTTTTACCCATCTCATTCTCAACCAAGCTTC